>OZ005650.1:230786687-231386687 GCA_963930645.1 Salticus scenicus
TATATATATATATATATATTATTGTCGCTTTCTGCTTGTTTCTGTTTTTTAAACTTTCAAACCTTTGTCACAATATTTCTTTTTAGCAGATTAAACAATGCCATTCATTTTTATAGCACTTTTAAGGATATTACTTTTATTTTCAGCTATTGTAATACATCTTGTTTAGATAAAAGAAGCTTAAACTTTTTAAGCCGATTAAGAACCTTTAATGACTGATTGTTTTCTTTCAGACACGTATTTGACAACCTCTATTAACAATATCGCAATTTTATATACTTGGATTAACTAGTAGTATTTAAAAAAAAAATGCTTTTCTTTAAGGGACTTTTATTTATCATTTTAGTATTTTAAACACGGAAGGTTTTATAATCAGAATGTAATCCCTTTTATAATGAGTTATAAAATATTTAGTCATCACAATACATAGTTTTAAAAAATGCCTTTTTTTTTTTTTTTTTGGTACGAATAGAACATCAAAATTACTTTGTATATAGTATGCGAATGAAAAATTAATTTTCCGACATAGTAAAATGCAGAAAAGCACTTCCATGAATAGTATTCAATAAAAAAGAACGTTTAGCTTAATTTTGAGTGGGTAACCCTGCATATTTTTTAAAAACTATGTGAATATCGCGTTGAATACCTAAATTTAGTCTTATGTGAGAAACAACTAACAGAAAATAAATTACACTTCCACCGATTATCAAGTATAGCCTCAATATATCCAAATACTTTGGATAGCCCTAAAAAGGAATGATGGATGATTTCCATATACTATCTGCACAAAATAGGCTTTTATGCATATAAAAAATATGTTCATTTCATTTTTTTTAAGGCAGGCTATAGATCTTTTGCGGTACTCACAGAAACTTTTTCCTTCGACCTAATATATTTGAATTCTCTTGGATGGCCCTGCACACGAACTATTCGTTTTATCTCAACAAAAAAATTAGCGTAGTATCACTTTACCATACAGATATAGAATACCGAATTTAGACTTCCTGCTACTATTTGTTCTTCAGATATGCTGATAATAAACAAACAGACATACATGCACAGATCAACAGCTAAAAACATGGTTTTCGGATGCAGGGGTCTCACAATGTGTAAATATAACAAAAACTCAATTTCAGAAATTTGACCTCAAAACAATATTTTACCATCTATATGGGTAAGAGAATGTAAAAGTTACTTAAATAGTACGAAATGATTAAAAAAAAAAAAAAAAGAACTAACCTGTGAAACGCCATTATTTGCGATAAAATATGCTGTATATACAAAACAATCTATCTTTTAAAGAGAGATATAAATTAAAAAAAAAAGAACTTTCAAAAGTAAGGAACACAGAGTTTACATCAAAAAACAAAACAACGACAAAGAAAAAGTCCAGTTTTTTGTCAAATATAGACATTTTAACATACCAGCGGGCGCGCGTATATGAGACATACACTAGCGGCGAATATCGTAGTATATCTTAAAGTTAGGGAGCATTTGGAACACTTATCTTTGGCTATTCACTCAGTATATATTGATCTATTTTTAGTCATATTTTGAACCTCGAGACAACGATATGAAGCTGTACATTTGTTATTTGTATTTGAAAAATACGCGCGACCGTTCATGTAATGTTTTTTATATATTTAATTTTTTTTTCCCGCTGTTTAAAATGATTCTTTGTTGTTTTTCTTTTAAACTTTATTATTTTAAATATTTTTAAAATTAATTAACTTTCAACTTTACACTTTTTTTTTAAAGAATGACAAAACGTGAATTATATTCTTTGTTATTTTTTCAAATAATTCATATTTTTCTTTCAATACTTTATATTGATTTTGGGCTTTCAGTTTCATTCTTTCAGTTTTTTTTTTTTTTTTTTTTTTTTTTTTTTTTTATTAATAAAAGTTCCAATTGAATGTTCTTATTAATCTTCAAATTGTTATAGTATAATTAAAATATTCAGATGCTTTAAAATACGTATTTTAAAGTAGTGTATGTGAAAAATACGCGCGACCTTTCATGTTCGTATAAGCAGCGCGCCCGCTGGAAGGTTAATGTATCGATATACTTATATATAATTTTTAATTGGTTGCAGAAACGTTTTTTTTCTCATATCTGTAAATCTAATTAAAATTTTAAAATTTTCGATGGATGAGATTTTAAATTGGGTACAGGCACCTCATTGGGTACCTCAGCCAAATGTCATTGAATTTCGTCCAGCTGTTTTCAAATGGTACCCTGTCAAATAAAAAACGTCCTATATACCTCCCCCCCCCCCCCCCATTGTACACACAGAAATTATTTTGAAATCATTTTGAGGTTCCCTGATGACGAAAACGTAAAGATAACGCAATACGATAACTCATTTTTTTTATTATTATTATTATTCAAACTGTTTTTCTGATAAAAGTGTTACGACGCAGGCGCAGGCGTTTTTTATTAATATCTCTAAATCTAATCAAATTTTTGAAATGTTTAAGGATGTAATTTTAAGTTGAGTGCAGACCTAAATCCTTATCAAATGTCGTTGAGTTTTGTCCAGCCGTTCTCATGTGACGCCCGGCCAAAATAGGATTACAGACATACAGACACAACGACACACACATACACAGAAATTTTTTGAAGTCATTTTCGGCATTCACTTTGTGTAAAACGTAAAGAAAACGCTTTTTTTTGAGAAATTTACAGACAAAAGTCTGATTTTAATTATATAATAATTGATCCACTAGGTGATCTACATAGAGCAGATAACATTCTTCGCAATTCGGCATTTGCGTTTCTATGAAGTTACTAGAGTTTTTGTTGTAAACTTTTGCTATTTGCGAAATCTTAATCGTTATATCTAAGTAGTTTTCTTTCGTGTTTTGCAGATGCTAAAATAAAATGTATATTTTGAATTGAATTTACTTTGTGTATTGAATATAAAAAGTACCAATGTTTATTATTTATTTTTATTTTTACTTTTATTTTATTATTATTTTTTTTTTCGTCGACTTCAAAACTTATGATTATGATAGTAGTGTATATTTTGTCTGACGAACGAATTATTTTTTACTCTTAAGTGCAAATTACAATTCAATTTTATGTCCATTTTCATTTTATTTTTAGTAGATTAAAAAATAATTGCTTTTTGGAGTCAGTTCTACTTTTATTTTCAAACAAGTTTTCATTATATATATACTTGATTATAAATCTATTTCAGGCGGTTTGAAAAAGGCAAATTTTCAGTTTTCGTAAATTAAATGATATGCTAGACAGACAAACTTGATTATTTCTTCATAAAATAACTTGCAAAAATTTAATAAACTGTTATTAACTCAAGAAACGTATTTTAGATGTGTTAAAAAAAGTATAATACTGGAAGTACAATAATTACGATTTATTAAAGCACATAATATTTGTTGCAGTTTTTACACCAAAAAGTAAAATGAGTAAAGATATTATATGGAAAAATGGATATGTTTTAATAAGAATACATTGAAAAAGTAAATAAAAGTCGAATGAATGGGCACATGCCAATATAATTGCATGTAACAGCTGTAAAATTATTGAGTAGTACAATTATTTAAAGAGAAAACGAATTAAAAACCTAGTTTCTAACGCATAACAATTTATCGTTATTTTATTTATTTACTAGCAGGCTACGCCCGCTTCGCTGGTCACTATATTTAAATTTTTCGAAAGAATTGAATTAATATTGATTTTTTTACACTACGTTATAGAAAAAAAAAACTTTAAAAAAAGGGGGGGGGGGGAGAAACTGAAATTGCTCCAAACCTTGCTTCGGGTACCCGCTGTCTATGGTAGCTCTTTTCCTGCCCGCACTGCATCAGATCTAGGTTTCCCATGCCTGCAGAAAGATCTTTACCGGGCACTTCAATCTGGATATTTATCGACGACAGGGGGAATCTGCTACTATTTAAGAACTAAAATTTTAAAGATGACTGTATCTCAGCATCTATTAAATATTTTAGTTTTGAACCATGTATTTTATAACCCATGCTATTTACACTATATTACGATTTGATTCCGACCAATGTAATTAAAGAAAATAAAATAAAAAGTAGATTAATAAATGAATATATATATATATATATATATATATATATATACAAATAAATTTTAATCCTTTTTACTATGTAAATACTACAATTTTTCCCGATAAATACTGTAAATAAAAAAAAAATAATGAATAAAAGTTTTTTCTTTTAAAGGAAATAATTAAAAATGAAAAATAGGAAGTTGTTCTATTATAAAAAAAAAAAAAATTAAACATAACAGTTATAAATACGTTTTTAAATTTAAAACAAATTTTACTTAATTTTTTCTACTGCATTACGATTTTATTTTCAACTAGCAGGAAACGCCCGCTTCGCTGGTCCCTATTTTTAAATGAATCGCTATAATTACTGAATTCTCAAAATTGCATTAATTTTTATCACGTGAAAAAAAATCTTATTAGGAAAAATGTCGCACCGGGTTCTCACTGCCTTCGGAAAAAATTCCCAAACTGCTCTAACTCTTATTTCTATTATTTTCCCCCTTCGCTCCCCCTCCCGTCTATCCTAATAATTTTAAAAATTCGAAAATATCCGCAATCGATTTGTAGGTATCGAAAACCTCTATATACCAATTTTGAATGCTCTAACTCTATTCTATTTTGTTTGCCCCTCCGCCCCCCCTTCCCGGCCCTCCTAATAACTATACACTTTCGAAAATATCCCCATTCGACTTGCTGGCCTCTAAAACCTATCTGTACCAATTTTGAACGGCCTAACTGTATTTCTATTTGTTTTTGCCCACACCCCCCCCCTTCCCACCCCTCCTAATAATTTAAAAAATTCGAAAATATCCGAAATCGATTTGTAAATATCGAAAACCTCTATATACCAATTTTGAACGATCTAACTCTATTTTTAATTTTTTGCCCCCCCCTCTCCCCTCCCCCTTCTCGCCCCTCCTAATAACTTTACACTTTCAAAAATATCCCCATTCGACTTGCAGGCCTTTAAAACCTATTTGTACCAATTTTGAACGGCCTAACTGTATTTCTATTTGTTTTTGCCCAAAGCCCCCCATACTGCCCCCCTTCCCACCCCTTCTAATAATTTTACAAATTCGAAAATATCCGCAATCGATTTGTAAGTATCGAAAACGTCTATGTACCAATTTTGAACGATGTGACACTATTTTTATTTTCCCCCCCCCCGCCCCCCCCCCCCCATCAAAAAAAAAAAAAAAAAAAAAAATCGGAAAAAATCGGAAAAAATCAAAAAATGAGTTTTTGGAAATATTTTCAGGAAGACGCTTGGCGGTTTTTTTTTTTTTTTTTACATCTTTGAGCTATTACTTTTACTCGAAAATCCGTATTTTTCTAAATCATTTATACCGCCTTCCCCCCTTAAAAATCCAAAATTCCAAAATCGCAGAAAATGATTTTTTTGTTTTCAAGTCTAGTCTCTCCCTCTGCAATTTCTTCACCGTGAAGCAATTTGGAGCCGAGTTGTGCTTATAAAGGTGGTTTTTGCCTTCTGCACCTTCGAAAATCATTTTCAGCCCCTCTCCCCCCTTAAAAATCCAAAATTCAAAAATCGCAGAAAATGATTTTTTTGTACTTAAGTCTAGTCTACCCATCTGCAATTTTTTCATCGTGAAGTAATTTGGAGCCGAGTTATGCTTATAAAGGTGATTTTTGCCTCCTGCGCCTCCGAAAATCATTTTCACCCCTTTTCCCCCTTAAAAATCCAAAATTCCAAAATCGCAGAAAATGATTTTTTTGTATTCAAGTCTAGTCTTCCCATCTGCAATATCTTCCTCGTGAAGCAATTTGGAGCCGAGTTATGCTTATAAAGGTGTTTTTGTCTTCAGCAACTCCGAAAATCATTTTCACCCCCTTCCCCCCTTAAAAATCAAAAATTACAAAATCGCAGAAAATGATTTTTTCTTATCCAAGCCTAGTCTCCCCATCTGCAATTTCTCCCCTGTGAAGTAATTTGGTGCCGAGTTGTACTTATAAATGTGTTTTTGCCTTATGCGCCCCCGAAAATCTCATTTTTACCCCCTACCCCCTTAAAAATCCAAAATTCCAAAATCGCAGAAAATGATTTTTTTGTATTCAAGTCTAGTCTCCCCATCTGCAATTTCTTCACCGTGAAGCAATTTGGAGCCGAGATATGCTTATAAAGGTGATTTTTGCCTTCTGCCCCCCCGGGGGGGGAACGGGGGGTATTTCGCAAAATTCCGTCTTAGTGATCGTCAGGGTCCTGAAATCAACCTGCTCACCGAAAATTGCGACTCTATCTCCCATAGGATCGCCACAACCGTGTTGAGTCAGTGAGTGAATCAGTGAGTTTACTCTTTTATATATACATAGATAAATATAACAAATTAAGAAAAAAAAAAAAAAAAAAAATTCGCCTTCAAATGAATGTATGAAATAAAAATAAGTTGCGTAATAACCGTTGCTAAGATACGCAGACGATTGAAGCAAAAGAATAAATCTATGAAAAATGAAACAAAGAAGCAAATATTTAAAATCGGAAAAACATTAATTTAAAAAATTTAAATTTGAAATTCGAAAACATCTCGATAATGTGAACACCTGCAGGGTCCCAGGTACCTATATGCCAAAATCTAAAATGTTTAATTTTTTCTACTGTATGTGTATAACTATTTGATTTCAATAAATATAATAAAAATAATTTCTTCCTCAAATGAATTTAAATAAATAAATAGTTTAATAGCCGTTGCTAAGATACGCAGACTTTTGAAGCGAAATAAATTTCTGAAAAATGAAACATTGAAGCCAATATTTAAAATCGAAAAAACATTAATTTAAAAAATTCAAATTCGATATTCGAAAAAATCTCGATGCGGTGCACACATGCATGGTCCCAGGTACCTATACGCCAAATTTGGAAGCTCTGCGATCAATAGTGTGAGCACCAGAGCGCAGACACACACACAGACACTTCTCTTTATTTATATAGATTTTACAGAAAGAGAAAAGTTTAATGAAAAAGTGAAAAAAAACCACTAATTTTTAAAGATATATTTAGAAAACTGTGTTTAAATTAAAAAAAAAAAAATTATTGCTTTTTAATTGATTTTGCTCGTACTTTTTGTTTGAATAAAATATTTACTAACATTTAATAAATATTTCTGGCATTCCTTTAATCGATTGTAAAAGTATACTTCAATGCTATACTTTAATTATATAAAATATACTTTAATTATATAAATACACTTTAGTTATAAAAATATACATTGTTTTACATTAGACTCCACATTTTCTAACTGGCTCAAATAATTCTTATTTTAATTTAATTTAATTATAATTTTAACACTCCAATAAATTTAAAAAGTGGTTTTAACTCGAATTTCTCTATTTGTCTGACTGACTATTCATTTGTCCGTTCTTCTATTTGTCTGCCTATCAGCACTCCAATTACTGTAAATATTTCTGAAATGCTTTGAATCGGATAAATATTATTTAGGTTAACTATTGAATGTTCTCTATTGAAAATTGTATTAATTTCACTACTGGTTTATGTTCAGGAGCTCACACTACTATCCCAAATGTATGAGAGGTTTTTCTTACAGCCCATTTTAATATCTTTATAATGCACAAAACATAGTATAATTATTTTTATACAGGAGTACATAAGTATGATATTTCTATAGAATTTACTTATGATTAGCACTAAATAATTGTTTAACGGAGTCTTTCAAAATATTCGGATACACTATGAGATATAAGCTTGAATTCTTTGAGAAGATTTTAATTTTTTTTATGATTTATATAATTTTTACTTTTAATTGTTTATTTTTTTATTTTTTTATTGTTATAAATTTTAATATATCATTTTACATGTGTTTTCTTTTTAGATAGCAAATGTGGTTACAAAAAAATAACCAGTTTTATGATTTCTGTTTAAAGGTAAAGTTATAAATACAGTCGGCAGAAAAATTATTGAAGCACTAGCAATAATTATTACTTAAAATGTGGGCACCTAATGCTGTTTTGTTAAGTAAATATCTGTCGAGTCATGATCTTAGTCTTATATTGTTTATAAAAAAGTAAGTTGATGATAAAAATTAGCGATCAAACTAAAAAATCTGGAATGACTCCACTCGACTTTCCAAGCATTGAGTAATTAATAGTTTTGTAGATAAAGTAAAGAGGAGTTGTTAAACAAACAAAAGAGAGAAAACCATAATAGAGTGTTTGAGTATTTTTCTCCATATATAACACGATATTTTATTTAACGCTACTGAACTTTGAGCCCATGATCATAATGATAAAGAATTTTTCGTTGTGTCCCTGTAAAAACTTATAAATGCTAGATTCACCAAAATACTTATATTTAGTGCAACAGTGATTTATAATATTCATATAAATTTTCAGCTCAATTGAATAAGGCGTTTAGATGCTATCGCACTTTTAAAAATTAGGACCCATAGGACATAATGATAAAGAATTTTTCTTTATGTCCCTGTAAAAAAAATATAAGTGCTAAATTCACCAAAATCTATACAGTTCGTGCAACTGTGACCTATAACATGTGTACAATTTTTTTGCTTAGTTTAATAAGGCGTTTAGACGCTATCACACTTTTAAAAATTTGGCCCTATAGGCCATAATGATAAAGAATTTTTCTTTGTGCCCCTGTAATAAAACTGTAAGTGCTAAATTCACCAAAATCTATACAGTTCGTGCAACAGTGACCTATAACATGTGTACAAATTTTTTGCTCAGATTAATAAAGCATTTAAACGCTATCGCACTTTTAAAAATTTGGCCCCATAGGCCATAATGATAAAGAATTTTTCCTGGTGTCCCTGTAAAAAAACTATAAGTGCAAGATTCACCAAAATCTATTGGGTTCGTACTATGCTGACTTACAATATACGTACAAACTTTCAGCTTATTCGAAAAAAGCGTTTAGACGCTAGCGTGTTCACTCACAGACATACACACATACATACATACACACACACATACATACATCATCGTAAAAATAGTGGAAACGGACTCAGGGGACCTCGAGACGTATAGAAACATCAAAATCTGAAATTCGGATTTTTGACATGATTACAATACTTTCCTCACTATAGTGCTCGGAAAGTAAAAATATATATATTAAAAGTGTGGATGTGTGCAACAATAATTTTGCTGCCGACTGTACAGTTACTGAGGTTTCGTCCTTTACAATAGAATAAAGAACTCTTTTTTTTTTTTTTTTTTTCTTCTTGTAATGAATGTTGGTTTTGGATGACACAATCATACACGTTCTCACTTCATATTATATTCTCACTCTCCGGCTTACAGCCGGTGATTTTCAGCACGCTAGTGACGCCATCTCCTGAATAAAAAGGAATTACAATTACATGTACGCCGAAACACTTCTTCAAGTTTTGGTGCAACTGAAATTCAATCGAAAGAAGTAGTAAAACTAAAAAGGTAAGGTTGAACCATATTATGGTACTGCTTATAACTTTACTCCATGTAGTGGTTCAAGTTTGAACTGAAATTTTTAACAGTATATATACACAATTTGTTTATCGCGCTACTTCCTTTGTAAATTGCAAAAAATCTTAGATTTATGTATACTCTATAACAAAAAAATCGACGCACCAAGAAGAAGTTATCCAAATAAGACGAAAATCTGTAGACGTGATGTACATGCAAAGAAAAACAAATTATTACAATTTCAGAAAATTTGGATGGTTTAATCAAGAGAAACGGCCGCACAAAAGTCAACGAGTCAGTAACGCATTGGTCAACTTCTGACCCTTGTGTAAGAAATTATTCGGCTTGGTATTAATTAATAGAGTTGGAAGATATGCTCCTGCGAGATTTCATGCCAATTTCTGTCCAATTGGTCCTTTAGATTGGCAAAATCCCGAGCTGGTTGTAGGACCATTTTCAAGATGCTCCAAACGTCCTCAGTAGGAGAGAGATCCGGCGACTTTAATGACCAAAATAATAATAGGTAAGCAGGAAAACAATCAGCAGAAACTATCTATGTGCGCGGGCGGGCATTATCATGCTGAAATATACGGCCAGTATTGCGTGATATGAAGAGAAACACAACGGGACATAGAATGTCGTCGACGTACCGCCGTTCTGTAAAGATGACACGGATGACAACCAAAGGGGTCCTGCTATGAAATGAAATGACATTTCAGACAATCACTCCTGGTTGTCGGACCGTAAAGCTGTCGACAGTCGAGTTGGAATCCACCTTTTTTCGGGGCGTCTCCAGACGTGTCTTCGCTGGTCATCGGGGCTCAAATCGGAATGGAACTCATCACTGAAAACTATTCTACTCCATTCAGTGACATCCCAGTTATAACGATCCTGATATCACTACAAACGTGCTTGTCGGTATACAAAGTTTAATAGTTTAACAAGGGACTGCATGAGCTCCACTCCATTTTTCTGGACTTCCTATTAATGGTCTTTGAGGTCACTGAAGTACCAATTGCACGTAGGATCGATGATAATGAAGAAGTGGAGCTCTCAGTACCGCTCTGACGATTGCTCGGTTCTCACGTTCTGCCCTCTCTCTAGGCCGACCGTTTTCTCCCTGACCCTGTGTTCCGCCATGGTTCCCTCATTACTGTCTATCTAAGTAGACGGAGTAAAATTCTCGATGAATTTATGACCTGGAATCAAAATTTCTCATTTATAATATTCTGCCACTTGCGCAGTTAAGATGCGCTGCAGCGTCACATCCTCATTCGATGGCAACCAAACTTTAAAATTTTGCATTTTCCATCGAAACCTGTATGCATGTCAATTTGTGTCCAGTTTGCATTACTCCTTCTTAGTGCGTCGTTTTTTCTGTTATAGAGTGTATTTGATCAAAAGCAAACATTATATTTGGATAAGAAAGAACATTGAATATTTACAAAAATAAATTAATTTTTAGAAAACGAGAAAACAAAAATTATTTTCGTGGTTTTATTTTTCCTCAACACAACAATACCATGACAAAAAGAAATGTTTGTATTTTTCAAATAATTTCTTAGAAAAAATATTCGATATTTCTAAATAGTGGATATTAGAATCTAATACCCTTTCACGTTCGTTGGTTCCGCACTGAAATCAAACATTTATTTTTCAATAATTTTTCGCAATAATTTTTCATTGTTTTTGCTTTGTTTTAAACTTTTTTTTTTTTTTTTAACTTTTATTCCTTCTCTGTTCGGTAGATAGCAGCACTTTTCCGAAATTCAAAAATATAATGTTTCAGAAGAAGCGATATCTAGAAGTCACTTTAAATTTCTTAGTAGGCGCAAGTACACATTGATGCCTTGGTAATGCACGCGCGCCTAGTTTTTTCACCTGATGAAGGGTCGTGCTATTATGTCGACCTGAAAAATCTGTTTCGAGTTCTTGAAACTTATTATTTTACTTATAAAGTTATTTATTAATTTAAGTAATTATTATTTCAATATGTTCAATTTAATATGCAGATGTATTTAACTAAAAAAATATTTGGAAAACTAAAAATGCTATTTAAATATATATATATATATATTAAATTATTTTAACGATGTTTAAATGAAATATGCAGTTAACGTTAAAGAATTAAACAAGTATCACATTTAAAGATAAAACTAATATATACAACAGAGAAAGATAATTACTTTTTTATTTTTCCTTTTAACAGTTAATATAGTTCAATGTATCTGTTTTGTATAATAAAAAATTAATAATGTGTGAATTTTTAGTTAGATGCAAATATAAATTAAAAACACAAAAATCTTTTATTTATAATTGGATCAAATAAAAAGAAAAAAAAAGTAGAATCTGAACAAAATTTTATTCATATACTAAATAATGCAAATCATTCTTAATTTTATTTACTGAGCTTCAATCATTTAAATTCTTAACTTTTAGTATATGTTATATATATGTTTATATATATGTTTATATATATATATATATACGTTTTATAAAACAGATCTTTATAAATTTATTTTTATTTTGTTAAAAAAATAAAACTAATATAGTACAAAATTATTAAAATATCTTTTTTATAAATGAAGAAAATTATATTTTTATATAAAATAATTTTTTTCAAACCATACCTCTAATTTAAAAAATATATATACAGCATAATCACTTATTCATTACACAGAAAAATAATGATGCAATTTCTTTACATATACTAAAATGTCAATGAATTTTTACATTACAATTACTCTTATAAAATAAAAAATTTTATTAACACATCGCTTCTTAAACAGAAAAAAAAGTATAAAAGATCCTCATATTAATGAAAAAGCATTAAAGAGCCTTTTACATCTTTTTATTTTCATCGACTTGTTTCTAAAAGGATGGTATTAAGAAATATCAAAAACCTTCTTTAATTATTAATGAATTATCAATACCGTATAAAGATCAATTTGCATAATAAATAATAAATATGTTTTTCCTTTCTGTTCGTTTTTGTTTCTAATTCCTCAGTAAACTAGCGTGAAAATGCTTTCTACTTATTCGTTTTTTCCACCTACCATCTTCGAAAGAAAAAGCACTCCACGAATGTGGAGAAATTTATTATTCATTTACTGACGTCAACAGACAATTAATTACTGTAAGGAGGAGAAATATATTTCTTATTTTTATGATTAGTAAAACAGTAAATTATCAGGAAAATAGTTTTGGTTTATTAATTTTTCAAAAACATTTTTTTTTTTCTTCTTATAAAGAACGGCAATTCTAAAAAAAAAAAAAAAAAAAAATGTAATATTTTATTTTTATTTATTTATTTTTCTACTTCCTTCTATATACGTGAAAAGAGGTCGCGAAATCTTTTTACTGTTGATTTTTGTTTGATTTACACGTTTTAAGATGTCCAGAACATGATTTTAGCATTTTTTGAAAATGTCTATATCTGTGTGTCTCTCTGTGTATTATCCAAATATTGTTGCCACCGTTTCTCACAAAAAAGCACAGAATTTCACGAAGCATTATATTTGGTTGGACTTTCATAGCTAGATTGTGGCATATATTGGCCTGAAGGATGTGTTTCTATGATGCAGTTTTCTTCCTTTACAGGAAAGCTATATCTAAGCCTTAATAGACATAAATGCACTATATCCTATGCATGAAATACATATTATAAAATCCTATATGTGTTTCATAATGCTTTGTTGAAATTTTTCCCATTTACAAGAAAAGTGTATCTCGGCTTCTATTAAGCATAAATATAAACGCTTGGTATGTGAGACGGCTATTACAAAAAACTATGCTGGCAAATTGGGTCGTCATTATGTCGGCCTAAAGATGGCGTTGCTATTCTTCAACTGTCTTCATTTACGGGAATGGCGATTTTCATTTTATACTGTGTATATATTTTTGTTATAAATACAACAAACTTCATATCTGAGATGTTGTTTACGAAACGCATTCAATCTAGGTGCATATCGGTCGATAACTGGCACTGCTATACAACCCTTTTCAGGTTTTACGTAGTTTTTAGACTTCTTACTATATTCTAATCATATAGAAAAAGTTCTGTAACAGGAACACCACATTGATTAAAGAAAGAGAAATTTCTCATTTACTTTTTCAGGCAAAGTGAAATAAAACCCATTTCGAAACTAGCACGTTGTGTTTGTCACAAAACTTTCTTCTACATCATTCTACTTACTGTTTTTCACTAATTGTGTTACACTTTCATGGGCGGTGGGATCCCAACTGAAAAAACTCGTCCCAAAATTTTTTCACAAAATTTTTCTTTAATGATATATAGGAAAAAATTCATTTATTTCTTTCCTTTTATGCGTTCACAAATTCTGGTGGAAGTTTATTTTAAATGAGCAAAATTACCTTGTTATTCAAAGGGTAACTTGCACAAAATTTGAATTATAGCTTACAATAATGATTTTACGTGTTGAGTTTGATGCAGTTTTAACCAACAGATACTGAGATACAGGCATGGGGAAAATCCCAATAGCAGCTTTCCATGTCGACCAATATGCAGTTAAATTAAATCAGCATTCGTTTTCGTAATAGTTATCTCATATATAAAATTTCGTGCAGTTGTATGCCATAGAAGCTGAGATTTAGCCATACTATCCACGGGGTAAATTGCAGCACAGCAGCGCTACATATTGGCCGATATACACCCAAATTAAATCATATTGTTTCATAAGAGCTCTATCGTATACCCAGTTTTGTGTAATATATACAAGAGAATCTGATATACCGTCTTCCCATTTTCGATAAATTTGCAGTATATCAGAGGCACCTATCCATCGATATGCACCCACATTGAATCAGCATAGTGGCCTTTTCACAAATCAAGTTTTTTCAGATAATACACAAAAAATCTGAGCTATAGCTTTCTCTTAAATGGGAGAAATCACAATACAGCAGTGCCAGCTATTGAGCGATTGCTACCAAAAGTTAGTAGCACTAATATATTTCAAGGGGCATATACAAATAAATTTATATGCAATTCTATTCAGTAGTTCCCGGCACAAAATTCTTGTCAAATAAACACATACATATACATACAAACAGATGGACAGACAGACATTTTCTGCAAAAGGTCAAATCGTGTTCTGGGCTCTCAAAACTTGCAAGTACATCAAAAACCGGAAGTCAAAATTTTTTACGAATCCAATAGTTTTTTTAATTGAGTATTAAAAAAAAAAGGAAACAGTCAAAAGCTTAATAAACATGGAGCATACAAAAATAAACTAAATAATTACAAGATAAAAAGAACTTTTTATATACCATGTTTTTAAATTTTCTGTTGAATCATATAAACGTTACCGAAAGCAGCGGGAACCCGAAACAATTGGATAAAAGTATTAAAAAAAATTCATTGCTATCGTGTTTTGAGCTATTATAAAAGTTTCAAATGGCTATATAGCCGGGAAGTTAGTTAAAAATTGATTGCAAGCTTTGTACTGGTAACGCTGCCGAAGGCAGCAGGGTCCCGAAGCAATTGGTTAAAAAATACTTTTTAAATGCATTTTCACCGTATTCTGAACTATTCTGAAAGTTTCAAATGTCTAGCTAGTCAGGAAGTTAGTTAAATAAGTTTTCTGTTGAATCATATAAACGCTGCAGATGGCAGTAGGGACCTGAAACAGTTGACTAAAAGTATCAAAAAAATGTATTGTCACCGTGTTATGAGCTATCCTGAAAGTTTCAAATGTCGGCAAGTTAGTGAAAAATCGATTGCAAGCTTTGTACTGGTAACGCTGCCGAAAGCATCAGGAACCCAGAACAGGTGGTTAAAAATATTTAAAAAATGCATTTTCGCCGTGTTCTGAACTATTCTGAAAGTTTCAGGTGTCTAGCTAGTCGGGAAGTTAGTTAAATAAATTTTCTGTTGAATCATATAAACGCTGCCGAATGCAGCAGGGACCTGAAAGAGCTGACTAAAAGTATTAAAAAAATGTATTGTCGCCGTGTTCTGAGCTATCCTGAAAGTTTCAAATGTCTAGCCAGTCGGGAAGTTAGTGAAAAATCTATTGCAAGCTTTGTACTGGTAACGCTGCCGAAGGCAGCAGGAACCCGAAACAGATGGGTAAAAGTTTTATAAAAAATGCATTTTTACTGTATTCTGAACTATTCTGAAAGTTTCAAATGCCTAGCTAGTCGGGAAGTTAGTTAAATTAACTCTCTGTTGAATCATATAAACGCTGCCGAAGGCAGTAGGGACCTGAAACAGTTGACTAAAAGTATTAAAGAAAGTATTGTCACCGTGTTCTGAGCTATCCTGAAAGTTCCAAATGTCTAGCTAGTCGGAAAGTTAGTTAAAAATCGATTGCAAGCTTTGTACTGATAACGCTGCCGAAAGCAGCAGGAACCCAAAACAGTTGGCTAAAGGTATTAAAAAAGGTATTTTCACCGTATTCTGAACTATTCTGAAAGTAGTTTCAAATGTCTAGTTTGTCGGGAAGTTAGTTAAATAAATTTTCTGTCGAACCATATAAACGCTGCCGAAGGCAGCGGGACCTGAAACAGTTGACTAAAAGTATAAAAAAAAAATATATATATTATTATCACCGTATTCTGAGCTGCCCTGAAAGTTTCAAATATCTAGCTAGTCGGCAAGTTAGTTAAAAATCGATTGCGAGATTTGTACTTGACAAACAAACGAACAAACAAACATACAAACATACATACAAACAAACCAGAATCAAAGTTAATAAAAACATGGTCAAATAGCACCCGAAAACTCAATCACTACACTTTCAGTAAAGATAACTTGATTGTAAAGTGTAAAATGCTTTTGCTCAATAATAATAGCATTTGAAATAATACAAATTTGCACATTAGGAAGCATATTTATGAGAATAGATAGATTATAATTAAACTTACTGTATAAACAGCTTTCTGCAGCAAAATGATGCATGGACGGATTGCTACCAAAATTGAGTACACATTTTAGGAAATGCTCTCAAGGTGTAAAAAAGATTTTCTACCAGGTACAAAAAAAGAACAAATTTTGCAAATAGAATGACAAGCAAGGAATCAAAAACTGACCAATAAATATTCAAATTATTTACATATTCCATTTGAGTCATTTCTTTTGTTATATTTTCCATTTTACTACGCACTTAGAGGACATTTTTAAACTTGTTTTTTAACCCTTGTGTTTTTTAACCCTCCTGAAGTATTTAGCTACCAATTTTTGTGGCAATCTGAGTACCTGTTTTGGCTACAGGAGGTTGTATAGAACGGAAATTAAATCATAACTACCCTGTATTTGAAAAGCCGTATATTACAAATTTACACTGCAAACTAATATAAACTTATAAAAAGTTTTAAATCATATTATAAGAAGCCATGCATACCAGATTATTCAAAATATTTCTTAAGAATATTTCTTAAGCAGGCAATCATAGAAGTGTTCTTCCAAATACAAAATTTGTTCAAATCAAGAGTAGTTTTCAGATGTGGAATTTTTACAAGGGTGTATGTATGTAGAGGGTTGTTATAAGTAAAGTTCGCCTATTCAGAAGGCTCTAAACCAAATGCTATGGGCTCTATCGAAACATATTTCCACTAGCATGTGATACAAGTGACACGATCTTAAAACAAAAAAGTTAGTTCAATTTTTCATTAGTGGATTGAATTGCCCGATATGTAAGGCTTTTTTTTTTACAAATTTGTTGTTAAATTAAGCAAGAAAATCTGTTTTCATGATTGTTAAAATTAAAATTCATTAATTTAGAAAATTTCAAAAGCCAGATATATGGCTGCAAACAATACAGGAAAATATGAAATGTCATAATGGTGCAATCTTCGTCAACAAACAAAATGAGAAACATGTTGCTCTGTCGTGACAAATTAAAAAGCCTGTATTACGCTTGCTCAGTGAACTCTTCATTATTTCCAGCCATACATTCCATTCTGAAAGCTGTGTTTTCTACAGCACAGCGTTAATTCTTTTTTGTAATTGATCGCATAAAAAGCGTAATACTGTTTTTCAGAACAGATATCGTCTGAAATCTAGCTTTAGACATAGAGTGTGTATAAAAATTCCACCGCCAAAAATCGCAGGTTGTAAGGTCAGACGATCGTGGTAGCCACATTTTTTTTTTTTTTTTTTAAATAACGACTTTGTTGTCTTTTGTGAAATGGCGTTTTAAGAAAATTTGAACTGAGCGAGTAAAGCGAGGTAGTGCACCGTTTTGCACCGAAAAAGTATTTTGAATGCAATCTCGTTGTTTCAAATCTGAAATGAAATTTCTTGACAACATTTTGAGATTTTTTATTCCATTTACGGAACAGGTAGTGGGTTCTGTTAATTTCTCAAAACAAATATGGCCCTATCAGAAAAGTAACAATAAAAACTACACCACATTGTCATTTTTACTGCATGCAGTGGAACTTCTTGAACAACATAATGATTCTATTTCGCCCAAATCCAAAAACTGTTTGTTTTCACTCGTCCGTTTAAATTAAAATGCCCTTTGTCGCCCCACAAAATATTCCAGGAAAAAGAGTTATCTACATTCATTCGTGCAGTAAATTGTAGTGCGAATGTTAAGCTCTCTGTATCACTTTCCAATTGTAGTCTCTGAATCTTGACTGAAAAAAAATAACTGTTACCAGCTGCAAGAAACTCTCTGTGATTGGAGAAAATAATTATTTTCTCCAATCACAGAGAGTTTCTTGCAGCTGGTAATAGTTATTTTTTTACGGCGTTGTACAGGTAGTTGCTCAATATGTTACGCATTACTTTTATCCCCTGGAAATCGGCATGTCGACTTCATTTTCTTTCAGCAACTGATAAACTAGTATTTTTGTACAGCGACGGACTTGATAAATCTACTGCAGAAGTAGCAACATCTTCAACGATAAAATTGTTCATTTTTTTTTCTTCCTTTGCCTTGAAGAATGTCAAGTTTTCCTGCTGCCTCAAATATTTTAACAGTTTTTGTAAACGCTACGATTAAACAGTGGTCGCCATCTGATATTTTTCTGTCTCGAAGAGCTGTAGCTACATTAAGGTTATTTTGATAAATTAACCCTTTGCCGACCCTAACGCTCTAAAGCGCTCTTAACAGTGTTGTCAAATTTAGTGACTCATCTATTCAACTATCATCAATAATTTTGAGGCTTAATATTTGATATACATAATAGAGGAATAACCTTTGAAGTGATTAAGCAACCGTTCCAATTAAAATATAGGAGATGATATTGAATAAAAAAGTCCTTAACTTTGGCAATACTGAGCAAAAGAATGAAAATAAACTGGACTGGCAAAGGGTTAATTTAAGGAGACCCCTTTTTTTAAAAGTTAACAAAACTTTAACCCTACAAGGCTCACTTTTTTTTTTTTTTTTTTTTTTTTTTTTTTTGTGCGCGACAAAAATATGTAGGTTGTAATTAGTGATCAGAAGATAGGGAAAACTTATAAAAATAAAAATAAAACCATATTTTACGGAAAAATCAACTTTTTAGCTCAACGTACCGTATGTGGAACATACATAAAAATATGATTTACTAATACGTTTACTATTGTAATATAAAAAAAAAAAAAAAAAAAAACTTACCTCTGCAAAATATACACTTCGTTATAACACACAGTATTTTTTTTTTTTTTTTCCGAGTCAAAACTGTTCAATAACTAGCCTTTTTTTTTATTTTTGAATTCAGACAAACGACTAACGTATCACTTTCATTCAAATTTCACACTGAGTGCACTATAACAAAAACACGAACGACATATTTAGGTAAAGATTCGTATTACTACATTGCTAAATGTCAGTAGCTTCTATCAAGATATCAAGAGATGTCGCTACTAATAGTTTTATAGCTATAGGAACGATTAAAGTCGGTGTCCCACATATGTAACTGGGTGCCTTGTAGGCTTAATGCTTTTCAGCAACAATGAAATTACTCAGTATCAAATGATTCTCAAACACTAGTTGCTTTCTTTTAAATCTTATGTTAATATTAAGCGTACTTAAGGATAAGTTGTTACATCAAGACTTGTGAAAGATGAAGCATCTTATTCAGGCATTTTCTAACAATTGTAATGTTTCTTATGGGTAGAGTGAGAGAGACAGACCGAAGTTAAAAATAAATAAAAATGTAAGTAAAAAAATATTTTTTAACAGTAGAAGCTTTTTTTTTTTTTTTTTATTTATTTATTTATTTATTTATTTATTTTTTGAGCCATGAAAAGTATAAAATAAAAATTCATTCTTGCAAAGACATGCTATAAATAAATGAAAGTTTCAACACTGAGAAAATTTTAGAGAAAAATATAGATATTTCACTTTTACAAGAGGTAAAAATTTTTAAATATTCAAAATATTTTTAAAAACTATCGAAAATAATATATTCTTAGTCATTAGTTTCTACACGGGTATTTGTTAAACCATAGATTTCAAAGGTCATATAGGAAAAAGGTCTTGTGGTGGCCGTATCATACTAGTTTTGTTTAATCTTACTGCAAATATAAATTGTTCATATGCTATTTTCTGAAAAAAAAAATTATGAGAAATAAATTGTGCTATTTCTGTGAATAAATTTCTTATCTAATAGCTTCTTATACCTATAAGTCATATGTGAGGCGATATTACATTTCTCCAATCGCTGTTTACATCCAAAATCATAATATCCATTAATTGTTTTCAGCAGTGCAGTTAATGAAACAATTAGTGAAGAATGCGACAAACAATGTTAAAAGAGAATAGTTAACATAACTCAAAAAATAAGCTATAAATTTAGTTACTTTTTGTTGAGTTATATAATTTGCAAAACTAGTGTACCGTGAATATTTTGGAATGTAAATATAAATATGCTTTAGAATAAGTATTTTTTTTTTCATATTATATAACCTTCATAATCATATGGCCTTCATTTCACAGTGATTATGTTTTCAGTTTTTAACTACTCTGCGCTCTTCCTGATTTTATCGTCATAGTTACAACAAAACTGAATTAATGAATGTAAAATCTTATGTATGATTTGAAGCTGGTAAATACGTAATAGAAAAAGATAATTCAACCAGTTTTGAATTAGTTGAACAAAATATAGTCGCAGCTACAACAAAGTGTTGAGAAAAAGAAAAACAAATTTTATCCATTGTTTGAAACGAATGAAATAAAAAATAAGTAATACAAAAAGTTAAGAAATGTTTACATCTAAAGAAAATATGTCATTTTCATTAATTACAGCTAAGTCAATATTATTCAAAACAGGAAAAGATTTATTTTAATAAAAGTGATTTTTTTTGTACGGTAAGATTTTTGTTTTACTTAATTTAACATTTTTTAAAATTATATACACTACTTCTCATAATTATAAGGACACTTTACGTTTTGAAATAACTAATGTAAAAATAATTGTGAACAAGATTATACTAAGTGCACTTAATATATCTAGTATTCTAAAATCCAAAACTGTTATAATTCTTTTAATATGAAACAAAATTAATAAAAAATAGTTTAAAATATGTTTTTCTCCACGTTTTTAGATGTTCATAATTATAGGGACAATCAAGATTTTTTCGTTTTATTTAACTTACTAGCGTATAAATTACAGTTGACATGCGAATTTGTTAACTACTGGGCTAGAATAATTCATATATATAAGCCTTCAATTTTTCTTGGACGGGCATTACTGATAATTCCTCGAAAAAAAAGAACGTTCATGTAGTAAAGTATGATAAATGTGCTTTTTAAGTGGAGGGATAATTTCAAACCGTCGTATTTCTAATGAAATTCGAAGATCTAAAATTGCTGAAGGAAATGTGATCAAACATTTAACTGCTGGTTAAGATAGGAGAGAGATCTGATGCAAAATCAGAGTTGTTTTACAAAGATCAGACTCATAATTCCTCTTACTGTTCTACTCAAACTGACTGCTGCTGAATTTGCTCGTAATTTTTAACGAAATGTTGGGGTCCACACTTATGCAAGTTTAAAATAATTAATAATATGTTAAAATGAATAAAAAATCTGTAATAATCAATAATCATTTAATGGAGGAAAGAATGTCTGTGTTAAAGTTGAATAAAGACAATATGAAATAGTAAAATGTTGCATTTTCGGATGAAAAACATTTTATTCTTGATTAACCAAATGGTTTTAACAGTTACTGGCATGATCTGAAGATAGCGAAAGACAGAGCAGGTTTTTTAAAGGCAGATATGAATCGGGCATTTTAAAGGTGGATCTATGGTGCTCTGGGGAGCTGTTTCTACTGAAGTCAGAATGAATTTAGTATTTTTTTCTATTATTACGAACATCAAGAGAATATCCGCAAATTTTAAACGTGGAATTCTCATACTTTGTTAGATTTTAGAGAGGGGTGGGGGGGGGGGGGTGTAATATATATATATTTTTTTTTCATCAAGATTTACATTTTTGCTCTATTTCTAGAGCAATAGCAAATAGTTTGAAGAAAGAAACTTCTGTATTATTGCCTTTCCCGTGGCCTAAAAGTTGAAAAAACTTAACTTGTCATATTAGAAAAGTGCATGCACGTGGAAAACAATTTTAAATAGTTTAAATGTATTCAGAATATCATCTATGCAGTATGAAATGGTATTAAAACTGAATATTAATATATATACATATATATACCAGAGAGAATGTCTGACTGTTTCACCCTAAAAAGAGATCCCATAAAATATTAATTTAAAGAATAACTGAAAAAAAAATTACTAAGATTCGAGCTGTCCTTATAATTGTGAACACCTGAAAAATCATTTAAATATATAAAAAAAAAAAAAAAAAAAAAAAAAAAAAAAAAACGCATTTAAAGTTTTTTAAGATAGAAAAACAATAAAATTTTTTAAATATCGCCTATTAATGAAATTTAAATTAATAAAAAACATATTTGTTTAAATAATAGTGTTCAGTGTTTAGTTAATATAGAAAAACGGGTGTCCTTATAATTATGAGAACCAGTGTATTTTTAATTTTGTGTTTTGGTAAAGGTTTAGCCCACTAGGAACTGCATCCGTCCGAACGCAAATAAATGAATAGAAAAGTGGATAACAAAGAGCGTTATTAAAAAAAAAAAAAAAAAAATCGGTAAGCAGTGAATTCAACTAAATCAAGTAAATTTTTGTTTTATGCTTAATTAATAGATTGAAAAAATAATAATAATATAAGACTTTGGGTTTATTTATTTTCCAGACATTTATTAAACTCCGTTTTTTCCATCTATTTCCGAAACTTTCTACAACCACTTTTTTAATTTTAGTCGTTAAATTTTTATATACAGAGCATCTACAAAATGCGCATTCTCAAAAATTCAATTCAAATCACTCAAATGTCAAATTTCTCAAAACAGCCCTAATCATTATTTTGTGCTACATTTGATTTAAAAGATTATTTTTGTTTGTTTGTTTGTTTGTTTTCTGAAGCTTTTCTAATTGTAATACGTTTTGATGTAGATTTATGGTTTAAAAGTTATTACAATTATTATTTTAATATCATTTAATCCAACGTTAAATGATTTAAAATGACATAAGAACTAAACAAGTAAAGAGTAATAAATATGGAAATAAGTTAATTTGTAAATATCGATCACTAAAAGGCGGAAGACTAGCTAGTAAATAATATTAAATGATTGTAAAAATTGAAAGTTGTATTTTTCATAACGTTTTGATAAATATAGGGTAGGTGCTCCGGTGATTGGCATGCTCCAGTAATTGACATCTATCCCGAAATAATTAATAAATTAGAAAAATAATAAAATCATATATTTTACATATAAGAATTTTAACAATATATGTCAAACACTGGAGCATAGGGTGCTAATAAGTGGTAAAATGGATAACTAGCAATATCAAGCACTGGAACATAGGGTGCCAATTACTAATAAAAAGAAAAACTGGCAGTGTCAATTACTGGAACATTGAGTGGGTGTCAAATAAAAATTCAGAAAAAAAATAATTGTTATCAAATGTATATATTTTAACATACATGCGGTTCTGGGTGTCATTCATGCCATATGTATTAACTCAAGATTTCTAAAAATATTTTCTGATGACTAGAACATTAAAAACATCAGAGATTGCTCTAAAAGTGTCACTCACTGGTGCAATAACCCTATCTGAAAACTTTATTTCACACAATTAAGTTTTATTTTACAATTAAGTTTAATCCAATCCATAACATAACGAGAAAAAAGAAAAAAGGAAATGAAAGAAAAAAGAAAATTAATTATCGCGTATAGTCTATATATATATATATATATATATATATATATATATATAATGAATAATTTAATTCCTTTACAATACTCAGCAAATGAAAGAAAGATGAAAAAAACCAACAATGAAATTTAAAATGAGATGTATTACGTATAAAGTTATTGTCACAATTACCATTTAATTAAAATTCACTGAGAAGTAAATACATGTTGACGTACTTACGCAGAAGAGAAATGACGTATATAACACTATATATGTATATATATATATATATATATATATATATAATAAAATGAGATGTGTGTGTTAATACTTACAAAACTTTGAATAAACACCATAAAATGCAACAAATTCGCAACAATTTTTTCGGGTCGAAAAAGCACACGACCCTTCATCAGGCGAACAAAGTAAGCACGAATGCTGCTTTCAAAGCGGCAACAGTTTTGTAAGTATAATTTACAACGCCAGTTCTATGGTGCTTTCTTATTAAGATGCGTGTGTGTGTTATTGTGTATATATATCCGGAGGTTTTAAAAAAGCGGCTGATCACAGAGCTATAAGAATTTGCCTGATGGTTCGTTATGACCTGTTCTGATGCACCTCGAAGCCTGATTTTAGAATTTTCGATTAGATTTTTTAAAATCAATTAAAATATGAAAATAATAACCTAGTAAATATTAGCTTCTATGTTTCTTTTTTCCAGTTTATTCTTTCATTTTAATCGTCTGCGTATCTTAGCAACAGCTATTACACTATTTACTTCTTACTTATTCAATTCATTCATTTGAAGGTGAATTTGTTTTTCCCTTTCTTTTTTTAATTTATTATATTTATTAAAAATCAAATGCTAATGCAGTAGAAAACATTCATTAAATTTAAAATTTAAAGACGTATTTACAACAGTTATGTTTATGTATAATTTTTATAGTATAAAAACATTTTTTTATTATTATTTGCTTTGATTTTATTATAATTATTATTATTAGTTATTTATGCTATCTATCGGAGGTTGGGGATGATAGTATATATAGTAGAAAGGATTAAGCTAATTAAAATTTAAGTGTAATTAAAATTTATTTGTTTTTATGCATTTAATTCCTTTTAAAAGAAAATCTACTTTTTTATTTATAATATTGGTCAAATCAAAGCGTAATATTATGTGGGGCTATAAAATACGTGGTTCATAAACAAAAATATTTAATAGATGCTAAGATACAGCCATCTTTAAAATCGCAGTTATTAAATAATAGCAGATCCACCTATCGTCTATAATTATCAAAATTGAAGTGTCCGGAGAGCGGGTTCCTTACTGCAGGCAGAGGGAACCTGGACCCGATGCAGCGGGGGCGGAAAAAAGCTGACGTAGGCAACGGGTACCTGAAGCAAAGTTTAGAGCGATTTCAATGTAGTTTTTTTTTTTTTCTTTTTAGTTTTTATTTATAATGCGATATAAAAAATAAATGCTGATCCAATTCTTTTGAAAGTTCATTTAATAAATATAGTGACCAACAAAGCGGGCGTAGCCTGCTAGTGATAAATAAGTTAAAAATGTGCTAAAGCATATTAACAGTGATTCTATAAAAAACAGCATTGTGATGAATGGAATGTACTGCATTTCTCGATTGAATTAACAAAAAGGAATTTAATATAAAATTTTATAAATCATAGTTCTGTTAGTAAACGATATTTAATTGATTTAATTAAAAATTTTTAAAATAGTATTTTTATTGCAGTTATCTTTTATCCTTATATACAGATAATTCCCTTTTCCTTTATATTTTTAATTTTTATATTTTTGTTGTAACTGAACTCGAAAATATTTTCTCTTTATTCACATTCTATGCCTGTTTGAGTAAAATCTGTAATTTCTCGAGGTATTTTTGGAATACCATAACGGTAATATATTATGTTAATTTAAATTACAGTTTATGGGTAAAGAGTTTTGAAGCCACGATTGTGGAATGCTTCATTATGGCTTGTTTCTAAGAAGTAAAAATATGCAATAAATTATCCTGGATGTGAAAGGTCTAGCAAAAGAATCCATAGAAACCAAATAGTTTTCGGAATTTCCTATATCATCTGTAAATTACTAATTTTCAATTATTCGGAGTACAACATTAAAGTTTTACAGCTCAGGAACTATTTAGAATTCCTTTAGAACTGCATTTATCACATGGATGCTTTTTCAGTAATTACTTCCTCCATTTCAATTAAAACAGCCGTCATAGTCACTTAAAACGTTCTTATTAAACTTATAGAAGGTGAGCGTGACTTCATTTAACTTTAGAGAAAATTTATTGATGAAGGAAAATGTGAAATGATTGCTACGGGTAAATGCTACACCTGCTACCATGAAATAACCTATTATATTAACTGGAGCATATGATGTACAATGTTTTAAGTGCTGAATAAGTATGACTGGAATATATATTTTCAGTACAACATCCATTATCTGAAATGATTGAGACTTAAGGTAATTCTTATAATTAAATGTTTAGATATAGCATCATATGTTCAAAATTTATGACTAACATATTTACTTAATTGCTAATTCCATTATTATTATTATTATTATTATTATTTTAACAGATAGTTACAGTGATTCTCAACCGTTTTAGAGCTGCCGCCCCCTTAAGAAGCAAAATTTAAAAAATTTAGTTTGAAACTAAAACGTGCTCATATCGCCCCCTACCGCCCAAAGAACATTCACTGCCCCCTCAGCAGCCTCCAACGCCCCCGTTGAGAACCTATGGACTACAATAACAAAAACAGCAGTGTTGGGTTTTGAAGATTTTAATATTGTTATTATTATTATTATTATTATTATTATTTAGTTTTTATTTATGATTGGAAAATTTAAAAACTAAATTTTTACGAATCCAATCTTGAAAACTTTTGCGAATTCAACATTTTCTTCTTTTGCCAATAGAAGATAGTAAAAAATAAGTTATGTATATTGTCAATTGTGTAGCCACATTTTGTTTCTTTATTTTCTTTCTACCTCAATTTTTATTTAATTTTCTTTTAATATTTTTAATAAAAAAATAATAGTAATTTTTTACGCAGAAATACCTACGACTTCGATCGCATTTTTTTTTTTTTTTTTTTTCCTTTCTTCTTCTTCTTTTTAATCTTGTAAAAATTTCATGTTTTAAGTAGCAATTAAAGCTCTATATTAAATTTAAATACTTCTCCAACCAAATAAAAAAAAAAAAAAAAAAGAAATTTAATCCTTTATCTTTAGTTTTTCTTTTTGAAGAAGTGTATGTTTTCTCTCATTTAAGATAGCAACATTTCCGACAAGGTTGGTGTTGGTGCAGAGATTACGGCTGATTGACTGCAAGTGGGTCACAGTTCTAGATGGAATGCCTTCCATGAGAGTCTTTTGAGCATGTATTTATGCCAGTTTCAGAGAGAAATGCAGAAAACTTCGAAAATTTAGGGTCCAGGTCGACGAACATGACCTAGTATTGCATTTCTTCTTTTTCAGCTTCTAGAGCAGAAAATACTGAAATTATGGTTATATTATATTATAATACTTACTACTGATAATCAATGTGAAATATTTTAATAATAACGAGTAGTGTCTAAGCTAAATTCCATTCTGAATTTAAAATAAATATATAAATAAAAACGAGAAATAAAAATGCACTTTAATTTTTTTTTTAAGGTATGAAACAATAAAAAATAAAATCGAGGTCTTTTTTTTTTTTTTTTTTTTAACCATCACTTAAGTTTCCTATACCTATAGAATGATGCAAACTAAACGAATGCGAATGCATATTAAATGTAATCTACTGCTTTAAAATAAAGAATAAACTCTGTAATCTCTTTGCGTGTATTAGGTGCTCCAGTGATTGACATATGCTCATGTAATTGACACCTTCTCCGAAATAATTAATATATAGGTAAAAAAATAAAAGCAAATGTTTTACATATAAGAATTTTAACATTGTATGTCAAACACTGGAGCATAGGGTGTCTATTACTGGTAAAATAAAAAAACTAGCGGTGTCAAACAGGGGAACATAGGGGGCCAATTACTGTTAAATTGAAAAACTGGCAGTGTCAATTACTGGAACACTGAGTGGGTGTCAAATAAAAATTCATTAAAAAAAAAAAATCATAATTATCAAATGTATATATTTTAACATATATGTGGTTCTGAAAGTCTTTCATGCCATATATATTGATTTAACATTTCCAAAAATAGTTTCTGGTGACTAAAACATTAAAAACATCAGAAATTGCTCTAAAAGTGTCAATCACTGGAGCACTTGCCCTAGCATATATATATATATGTATATATATATATATATATTTTTTTTTTTTTTTTTTTTTTTTGAGGGTTGAGATAGATTTTTAACATTCTCAAAAACAGAACATACAGAACACAGTCAATGATATGTGGTGTAGGCTGTCTGCTGGTAGCAGGTAACAAAGCGAAATTCAGTGAAAAATACAGAGTTCCCCGAAAAGCTAGGTCGACGAACGTAACCTGTTATTGAACCTGGAACTTCTCATTTACCAAGTTCGAGAGGAGAACTTCCTACTGGTAAGGCAAGATGTCAGGCGGAGAAACTTGCATTTTTAATATAAAATATATTCTTTTGCGATCAGACAAATTTTCTTTTAAAGTGATTTTTGTTGTGATTTTGTTTTAATACTGTAGCAATTATAAACGTGGTTTATATATATAAAGATTTAGATTTGGCTAATAAAGGAAATTTTATCTGTTGTTTGTCATTACGATAGAAAACAGGTCATGAACATCCAAAAAGAATAAAAGAAAAGTAAATATTTTGGAAAGCCTTTCATTATCTGAATTAATGTTGCGAAGCACCAGTTCAACACCGGAACTTTAAAGTCCCAAACAAAGTCATAATACGTCCTTCACAATGATGAATAAAATGACATTGCAAAACAACAACAAAAAAATTCACTTACGTGCTCTTGATGTAAGACAAAAAATGACTGCAGTAAATTCTAATCCCTTTCCTTAAGTAGTCATATGTCTAATGAAAGATGGCTTAAATAATGACAGATAAATATCTGACCAATGAATCTTTGGGATTATTGTTTTTTCACGGTTCATTATTTTTAATTTCTTGAAAGGCACGAATTCTCTTATTAGAAATACGGCGTTTCAAAGAGAAACGCCGTATTTCTTATTAGTAAGTTATTAATGCCTTAATATTTTTGGTAGAATTATTGAAGGACCGTATGGAGGATTTCGATAGCAATCTTTAAAGCTATTTAGGTTATTTATTGTTCAAAATAGAATGAAGAAAATGAAAACATACTAGTTAAATTGATAAATAAAATTATATTTAAAAAGAAACACAAAAGATAAAAATACATATGAACTATTAAGTCTTTAATTGATTTATAGAATATGTATGTGAATATTTTGTTATTGTGTAATGTAAACTGCTGTTAAACGCTTTTTCACAACTCTTGCCTATCTGTTTAAAAATGGTTTAATAACAAATATATTATTATCAATGTTTTCTTTTTTCATAATTAGCTTTTTACGAATTATTTTTTAACCCTTTTAGGGGCGGTGGTTGCATAGTTCAACCACAAATTTTAATTCAAAATTGCAAAAATTGTCCCCGGAATTTTTTTTTTTTCTTCTTTTATAACTTAGACGATTAACTGCATTTATTTCTTATTTTTTTTTTATATTGTTGGTTATTTCTGGTTGCAGTTGATTTTAAATAAAGAAAATTTGCTAGTCCCTGAAAGGGTTAAGCCCATTTTCAAAGTTAAAAATTCAAAAATATTTAAATTATAATCAAGTTATATTATAATGCTTACTGATAAACAATGTGAAGTATTTTAACAATGGTGACTAGATTAAGTGCTATTGAGAACATTATAAAACGTAAAATAAAAATGCACTTTAAAATTATTTTAAACATTATAAAACAATGGAAAAGACTTTGAGGTCGAAAATTCTTTTAAGATCACCTAAGTTTCCCATAACTATAGAATGATGGAAAACTAAAGAATGCATATGAGATGTAATCTACTACTTTAAAATAAAGGTAACACCTATAGTACCTTTTCATACATGATGCAGTATATATATAATGTTGGGGGGGGGGGGAGTGGAATTTTAACATTCCCGAAAAAAAAAAAATCTGGAGTGACTCCACTCGACTTTCCGAACATTGAGTAACTAACAGTTTTGTAGATAAAATAAAGAAAGATGAGTTCTAAACAAACAAAAAAGAGAAAACCATAACAGAGTGTTTGAGTATTTTTCTCCATATATCACACGAGGTTTTATTTAACGCTACTGAACTTTGAGCCCTTAGATCATAATGATAAAGAATTTTTCGTTGTGTCCCTGTAAAAATCTATAAATGCTAGATTCACCAAAATGCTTATAGTTAGTGCAACAGTGATTTATAATATTCATACAAATTTTCAGCTCAATTGAATAAGGCGTTTAGATGCTATCGCTGGTCTCATAGGGCATAAAGATAAAGAATTTTTCTTTGTGTCCCTGTAAAAAAACTGTAAGTGCTAGATTCACCAAAATCTATACAGTTGGTTCAAATGTGACCTATAACATGTGTACAAATTCTTTGCTGAGATTAATAAGGCGTTTAGACGCTATCACACTTTTAAAAATTTGGCAAAGAATTTTTCTTTGTGTCCCTGTAAAAAAAACTATAAGTGCTAGATTCTCCAAAATCTATACACATTGAGTATCCGTGACCTATAATATGTGTATAAAGTTTTTGCTCAATTGAATAAGGCGTTTAGATGCTATCGCACTTTTAAGATTTTGGTGCCTTGGCCATAATGATAAAGAATTTTTCTTTGTGTCCCTGTAAAAAAACTATAAGTGCTACATTCACCAAAATCTATAGGGTTCGTACTATGATGACTTACAATATACGTACCAACTTTCAGCTTATTCGAACAAAGCGTTTAGACGCTAGCGTGTTCACTCACAGACATACACACATACATACACACATACATACACACATACATACACACACACATACATACATCATCGTAAAAATAGTGAAAACGGACTCGTTGGACCTCGAAACGTATAGAAACATCAAAATCTCGAATTCGGATTTTTGACATGATTACAATACTTTCCTCACTATAGTGTTCGGAAAGTAAAAAAAAAAAAAAAAAAAAAACATATGAGAACATAGTCAATGATAGATGGTATATAGGAAGTCTGTCCATAGGTAACAAATCAAGTATGTTGGTGTCATTAATTTCCTTATTCTGTAGAATTTTATAAAAAGATGCTTCTTTGGCTTGTAGTCACCTAAAGTTTAAGAAATGAATTAAAGTTAAAACTGGTCCTTCCATACGATATAAAAAAATATACTTTTGTATATTTAAATAATGTATGTTAAATTTATTTCGTTTTATCGCTCAAAATATATTAAGATGTGCTGTTTTAAAGAAGTATTCCCGTAGACTTCAATATAATCAAATTTTTTTGTTAGTCTCTCTACACAGACAGTCACATTCACAGTAATAAACGAACTATGATGGACTTTAATGCATGTATGACTTGCAATGCATGTTAAATAAAATTAGAAAAAATGAGAACACAAGCGGAGACCGTCTAATGAAGTCATAAACACTTTCCCACTCTTTTGAACAATTGTAAAAAAAAAAAAAAATGAAAATGATTAATCATTTTAAACTAGAAAAAAAAATAACGAAAAAAAAAATCTAATAACAATCCACCTTAAAATATTGCAGAATAAATCTCAGTTTCAAATGCTTGATTACTAAGATTCTTTTATCAGCTATTGGTTTTTACACTCAATTTTCAAATAATTTTGTAGTTTTTAACATAGTTAGAAAAAAATAAATAAATAAAGCTTTTGAGTATTTCTATTTAAAATAATACTTAATTTACTAGCTTTGAAATCAAAGATAATTTTTAAAATGTTATTCTATACTCAAAATATATGTTTCAAGACGCTTTATATAAATTTTTCAGGAAGCTGTACATCATCTCTATAATGCATATTTACAAAATTAATGCGAAAGTTTTATATGTCATCAAAGATAATATATATTACTGTTACTTCCTTTTTAAAAATATTCACTCTTATATCTCTTAAAAATTCTTAAGGAAACATTTCCTTGAGATAACAGCGAATTTTTCATTTTATAACTTTTCATGAATTTTAGATTATTTCCCTTTCATCTGGCATTAAATGAAGAATATTCAGCGCACGTCAACTTTTGACTCAAGGGTACACTGAATTACCACAAGTCTTCTTCATTTTTTACTTCCTAACAACGAGTGGAATGCAACATGTTCTGGAAACTCATTTTGATGGGGAAAAAAAAAACTATTGCTCAAGTGTTGACCATAGCTCAGGAGTTTTGTTGAGAATTTAAGAATTTCTGGGTACATTTCTCTTTATGTCATAAAAACATCTGAATCCATTTTATCTTTTCTGAATGCGGCTGAATTTATCATCGAATTTTTATCTTTGGACTGCAAATGTTCTTTAAGATATGAAACACTGAATAATAAATGTAAAAATTATAAGATTAAAAAAAAACATTTTATATGCCATGTTTTTAAATTTTCTTTTGAATCTTGGCTATAGAACTACATTAGCACTTTATCAATGAGTAGAAAATTTTTAAAGTGATAATGACGTCAATTTTTGTGAGATGCATAATTTAAATTTTTAGACTTTTTTAACACTCACGTTTATTTAAATGTGTTTATTTTTATGTTGAAAGAAAATGAGCTCGTATATATATATATATATATATATATATATATATATATATATATTTTTTTTTTTTTTTCAGCAATTAAATTATAGCTAATATTTAAATGGCTATTTTTAAAGCTATTAATAGGTTATTATTTTCATATTTTAATTAATTAAAAGAAACCTAATCAAAAATTCAAAAATCGGGCTTCGAAGTATTGTGTTGTCATCGGGTTCCGAGCTATTCTGAAAGTTTCAAATGTCTAGCTAGTAGAGAAGTTAGTTAAAAATCAATTGCAAGATATGTACCGGAAAAACAAAAATAGAAGTTAATAAAAACATGGTAAAATATTTTGTTGTTGCTGTGGTTTTATTTTGTTTTAATTTAATATATTTGAATTATATTGCTTTTAATCGGAAGTTATCCTCTTTTGATTAAAAGTATAAGTACTTTTAACCCTTTATTTTCCTACGTGACTTCGTGTAATTAAAAAATGCCCCATTAAATTTATAATCGTATAAAATTGAATTTATAAAACAAATCTCAAAGATGCGTATAAATATCAAATGGATAAAATTTAATTATTTTAATGAAGTGAAATGCATAGTTTTTATTGTTTGTATCCTTAAATATTACAGCGTAGCTAATTGACAAAATATGTTTAAACACACACACACACACACATATATATATATATATATATATACATATATATAAGGCAAAGAGTTTGTCGACGGAACACATCCGGGTGGACCACTCCTATTTTTGATTGGTCTAGATTTAACTTCTTTAGTAATGAAAGTCGCCTATATTTTTTAGTAACAACTGATGAATTTATTAAAAAGATACTGCATAGATGTTATACTTTTTTAAAAGAGCTCTAAATACGATTCACTTTTTGTGAGGACGCCATATACATCAAGCAATTAGATTTAAAGATATTACGCTGCAAAGTTTCCTTTTAATTAATTAAAATATGAAAATAAATTTTAGCTATAATTTAATCGTTGCCAAAAAAAGAAATATATGTATATATATACGAATTCATTTTCTTTCGACATAAAAATAAATACAGTTAATTAAACGTGAACATTAAAAATTTGTAAAAAATTAAATTATGCATCGCACAAAAATTGACGTCATTTTCTTTTTAAAAATTTTCTACACATTGATAAAGTACTAATGTAGTTCTATAGCTACAAGATTCAAAAGAAAATTTGAAAACATGGTATAAAAAAAGTTTTTTTTTATCTTTTTTTTTATCTTATAATTATTTATATTTTTGTTGTCATTTCGGCGATGAGTTTATATGGGTATCGCAAATTCTTAAGTAAACATTTCGGCGAGAAACATCCCTGCTACTTCAATGCCAAATTTCAAATTCCGCCTAGATGTATGTCTAAGCTGTTTCATTGTTTTTGCACAAGTTTTCTCAGTTTTATTTCAAAATTTTTTGTAATGAGAGAAAAAAAAAAAAAAAAATGGAAAGCATTTTTTTTAAATTGGTCTAACTATACAAAATATCTCCATTAAAAATATTATGCGTTTTCCTTTTTTTTTTTTTTTTTTCTTTTTCTTTTTAATTATTATTATTATTATTAACAAGAAAATGACAAATGCAATTTTTCCTATATTATTAACATCTCTATAAATTAAATTAAATTATCCAGTACCAAGACGTAGCGGTGAGGAATTCTATGCCGAAAGCAGTGAGGGCCCGAAGCGAAATTTTTAAGCAATTTCTTTTTTATTTTAATTTGTAGAACGGTATAAAAAATATTGATTCTTTTTTAATTCATTTAAATATCATGCCAGCGAAGCGGGATATATATAATTAGAGATGAAGAATTGTGAAAAAATTATTTGAAATAACGTATTCTTGTAGAAATTATGCTTTTGGAGGAATAAAAATTTAAATTAATTTCATTTTGTATAGTGAAGTCTAAAGATTTTAAATTGTAACCACGAGAAATTTTTGCCACAGACCTGTTTCAATACTTTTGAATTATTTATTTCCTTTTTTTTTTTTTTTTTTTACTGTAACCTTTCATGCGATCTTAATAAGAAGTTCCGAATGATATCAATGTGTCCTACTATAAATTTAAAATCCCAAATTTGGACACTCTACAAATTTCTGATTTTGATTTGAAGAGTTGCCAACTTTTGTAATTTATTCCGGTGCAACGTTAGCCCCTCATTTTTTTTTTTTTTTTTCATACCACTTTTCTTTTCTTTTCTTTTCCCTTTTTTTTTTTTTTTTTTTTTTTTTTTTTTAATGTAATTTTCTCTTTTTTTGACATAGTTACATATTGGACAAAATTATTCTACAAAAAAGTGGTGTGAAATAAAGGCGAGACATAATATGCTCCTGAATAAATTATAAAAGTTGGCATAGATTTATGCTGATAACAGACACGCGAACTGACCATTTAAAATATTATTTCTGTATTCAGGGGACCTCACGATAATTTCTAGCTATAAAAGAAAAGGAAGTTAAAAAAAAAATAAATAAAAATAAAAAAAATACGCTTTCGAAACTTTGTTCTATTGCAATATGCAAAATAAAAATAAGCCATCATATGGAAACCACAATTGCGTAAAAGTTTTAAAAAGTTAATGAAAGATAAGCTTTATTTTATTTTTCCTTTATTTTCCTTATTTCATTTTCTTTTTCTTTATTTTATTTTCCACCAAAAAATTGTTTAATATATATACCGAGTGTTCCATAAGTCTCTAGACATTTTAAAAATTCATAAAATTTGAAATAATTGATAGAATTATACGCGGTTTGCAAAAAAGTTATTTGCCTGAAAGGAGGTTTTCTTTTCTTTCTTTCTTTCTTTTTTTCTTTTCCTTTGGTAAAGAAAAAAAAATAGTTAAAATTTTTGTCGATAGAAATCGCTGTATATGAGCAAATCACATATTTCCATGGAAAAAATATATTTATTTGCCTGCAAAAGTTTACAGGCATATAAATCTATTCTATGTGTCCATCATCACCACAAATTGCAATTTGCAAACGAGTTACAACATTGCTAACTGTGGCTTCAGTCGGCGGTTCTTACCTGACGAAAAACAACTTCACCAATAACGCTTTATCCACCAAGTCAGCATCGTAATTAAAATTTCATGTATGCGCAAGTAGGAGACAAAAGAAGAAAGAAACTATGTTTATCATAAAACCGTGCAAACTATAGGATTCGCATAGTTCTCGTTACGATTAAGAACAGCGCACTCTATCGGCGAAAAAATTAACCTTTTTTTTCGTTACCAAATATATATATATATATATATATATATATATATATATATATATATATATATATATACATCCCTTCACTAGAATAACTTTTTCGTAAACCACATTCAATTCTACCAATTCCTTCAATTTTTATGAATTTTAAAATGTCGACAGACTTATGAGACACCCTGTATGCATATCTTATAAATAAAGCAAAGAGTTTGTCGGGAACACTTCCGGGTGGACCACTCCTATTTTTGATTTGTCTAGATTTAACTACTTTGGTGATGGAAGTCGGACAATTTTTTTTAGTAAAAACTGATGATTTTTTTTTCTTTTTAAGATACTGCATAGATGTTATACTTTTTAAAAGAGCTCTAAAAATTGTTCATTTCTTGTGTGGACACTATATACATCAAGTTATTAAAGATATTACGTTGCAAAGTTTTCCTTTAATTGATTAAAATATGAAAATAAATATTAGTTATAATTTAATAGTTGCAAAAAAAAAAAAAAAGAAAGAAAGAAAGAAAAGAAAAAAGAAAAAAGCAAAGAAAATACGAGTTCAATTTTTAGACATAAAAAATATAAATAAATACGTTTAATTAAACGTGAATATTAAAAAAAATGTGAAAAAATTGGTCTAATTATACAAAATATCACCATGTAAAATATTATGCATTTTCTGTTCTGTTTATTATCAAAAAGAAAATAACTAATGCAGTTTTCTCCTGTATTATTAGCATTTCTATAAATTAAATTAAATTAAATTATCCAGTACCAAGACGTTGCGGTGAAGAAGTCTCTGTCGAAGTCAGCGAGGACCCGACGCGAAGTTTTTAAGCAATTTCGAAGTATTTTCTTTTTAATTTTAATTTGTACAGTCAGCCAGAAAAAAACGCCCCCTCCCCCACCTAATTTCGCCGTAAATTACCGTAGAAGCATGCGGCTGGTACCTATCGATCTGCATCAACGTATAGTTTTTAATGGGGTAGTTCGATTTTACTCAAAGGGTCATCTACATATTAAAACAGGTATTTTTTTTCAATGACAACCCCTATTTTTGATCACATATTCCGATTTTTGAGATCAAGGCAGTTCGGAAAACCTACCTTTTTATATACTTTAAATCAATTCTAAACAGAGTTACATGTGAAAATGTGTTAGGGGACCGTCTATACATTTAGAAAAAATAAATTTTGATCTACCACGCAATATACATTATTTATTAAATTTCACACCAGAAACAATGTTCAGAAATGTTTATTATAAAATAAAAAACGATTGTAATTCGCAAAACTTTCTGTGTTAGTTTATGAATTAAAAGATTTTTATTGGTTTCTATTTATTAAACATTGAATAGTAAAATACATCACTTCATACGAAGAAAATTAAATAGCTTGAATCATATGAACCCTTCAAAACAATGTTGAATTACAAAAATCTAGGTACCAAGGTAAAAGAATAATAGTAATAATGATAATAATATTAATAGCGGTTAAAAGAAAAAAAAAGTGTTTAATATTTAAGAAAAAGAATTATCTACTTCTTGTTGGGTATATTTTTATTTTATACAGTAAACCCCGCATGAAAGTGTTATTATAAAGTTTTACATTTAATTTTAGGCGTACAAACCAACAATAGAAAATATAAAAAAATATAGATAACAAGATTTAAACTAAAATCTGAGAAAGGATATTTAATATTTTCGCGACTGCTGATGTAGTTTCACGTCATTTGGAAATCTGTAACTCCTCCAGTGGGCGTTTCTTTCACAATTTGTGTGTTAAGATATTTCTTAAGAATATTCCTTATATTCATATTTATATAAACAAAATAGTATGAAACAAATACTTTCACTAGAAAGAGTATAATTATTGTGTATATTCATATGAAAATAAATATGGATATAGAAAAAAACGGTTTCCTGTTGCCTAGAACGACTATTCCCCGTTCTGCAGTCGTCTACTGTACTTGAATTCTTAATTTTAAATGCGTAAAATCTATATCTTTAAAAGTTATAAGACATATTACTTAGTTTTAAATTCTTTTTCCGTGATAAATGTGTCGCCAGTTTTACGCCGTGATTAGAATAATCGAAAATAAATAATATTGCGCTTTGTTTCAATAATAGATTTTAAAAACTTAAAAAAAAAAAAAAAAAAATCCACTGTATTATTCGGTATTAAAAAAAACATAATAATAATAATAAGTTTATATTTTATTATGTTACGTCATGCGATAAAATTTAAATAGCATAAACTGTAGAGTAAACGAATGCGAATATGTCACAACAAGATTAAATCAGAAAATATGTTTTAAAAAATCTTATAAAAATTAATTATATTAATTTAAAAGAAAGCAAAAACAAAAGTATTTTTCACTGCATATTGCTCTTTCAAATAACAATCCTCGTCCTAACGCATTTTCTAAATCATGATATATAACTTGAGATGCACGAATCCTAGAATATTCAAATTAAAACAAAAGACAAAAGGGATAAAATAGAATTTTAGCAGTGAAAAACTAGAAAAAGTTATGTAATATTTAAGAACAAAGACTTAACATTTCAGAATCGAGTAAACTACTTTTTGCAACGAAAGCCACGCCTTTACAGATTTTTTATAAACTTTACATTATAAAACAAAATTATTTTTCATACTTCCAATTAAATCATTTAAATTTTGTCTTCAGCATTCAATGTAGTAAATGCCTTTTTCCGCAATATAGAGGCGGGGCTACATTTCTTTTGGAATTCTTTCCCAATCTCTTGCCTGCATTGCAATTATTTTATAAAAAATAAGCCAATTTGTATAATAAACATCGAAATGTTCCTTAGAAAACAATTATAATAACATAAAGGTAAATTAAAATAGTTTTTCGTCAAAATGTATAGAAATATTGACTCACAGAGGATACAAATTATAACAAGTGACGCCCCCCTAACAGCAGTAAAAAATGAAATATCACTGTAACTCAAAAAATAATGTTAGGAACGAGCTGTAAATTTGGAAACCCATGTTTTTGATAATGCCCGTTCTATTCGTGCAAAAATTAACATAGGTCATAATTCAAAATTTTTTCAAATATGAATAATTTTCATAATTCAAAAAATGTTTTTTTTAGCAAAAATTTGCATGGAATATGTTTGGGTCACTTCATTCTAACGAATAAAAAAAAAAAACAGAATTTAAATATCATAATTATTTCGGAAGATATGATTTAATGTTTGTAACATTCATTTAACATTAGCATCCCCAAACTTTGACAGCTTATAACTCTATGAAAAATTGAGCGAAATATATAAACTATACCATTTTCCGTGATGATTTGATCCAAAGAATTCAAATAAATTATAAAAAAGGGGGGTTACCGCTGAAAAAATGAAGTTGATGTCAGTTTTAATATGTAGATGATCCCCTAATTAAAATCTAACTATAACATTATAAACTAGACGTTATTACAAACTGATCGGTACCAGTCGCATGTTTCTACAATAATTTACGGTGAAATTAGGTGGGGGGTGGCGTTTTTTTTTTTTTTTTTTTTTTTTTTGGCTGACTGTACAACAGTATAAAAAAACATTGATTCTTTTTTTTTTAAATTCATTTCAATATAGTGACCAGCGAAGCGGGCAAAGCCTGCTAGCATATAATATAACATAATTATATATAATTAAAATTCAGGAACAGATATTGCCATTTAATGTCAAATGTTTATATTGCCTAAATATCGCATTCTAATATTCAAATACTAACTATTTAAGAATGTGGATTAATTAAACTGTCAAAAATGTGCATCATGAAATAAATATCATTTCTCCGAGAAAGTTTTGCTATAACTTTTTTCAACAACAAAAAAAAAAAAAAAAAAAAAAAAAAATCTATGTATCCTATTTTTACTAAAGGGGTAAACAGGGAACTGTCATAAAATAGTGTTCAAAAGAACTGGACTATCTCTGTCGGTGTTGTTAGGTTTTGCCCGCTCTTAAAATATCAGAAAGTTTCTAGCATAAAATCCTCAAAGTCGGAAAGTTTCCTTCAAATTTAAAAATTTCATAAATTCTAAGCCCTTTTAATTAACATTTTATAACGTTACAATTTTTAAAATTTGAAACTTTCGAAAATGTAATGTAATTTATATACACTTGCATATTACTTAAACTTATCTAATGAATGTTTAAAAAGTTAATTTCTTTTTCCTCTTAGCAATCACTTTTGCTATTTGATAATCAGATAATACAATATATAATTTTATTTGTGAAAGTAGATTTTTCTTTTCTCTCATACAACACTTTTTCTTTCCCTCAGTAAAAAAGCATTTTCTGAATCTCGGTCATGGTCAGGTATAAAAAAGAAGAAAAATGAAAAGTTAACACTCGCTCTTAAAATCGTCTCATTAGCTTGTTTAATCTTGCGAAGAGGGAGTTCAGTCTTGAAATAGGAAAGTCTTTTGAATAATGTCATCATGACATTGTTATCTCGGGGGGAAGTAAATGCATAAAACAATGAATACGCAACTTACCGTAAGTATTTTGTCAGAGTCATAATAAGAGAGATCGGTCTAAAAATGATTTTTTTTTTTTATGGATGCCAATTTCGTAAAATAGATACATATTTTACATAAGCACTAAATGCTCATATTTCCCTTTGAACATATATTTTCTAATTCAATACATTTGCACTAATGTGCTTAAAAATTAATCAATGGAGTAAAACATTAGATATCTGGTTATATATATATATACAGTCGGTAACAAAATTGTCCGAACACTAGCAAAAATTCCTATGTAAAAAAAGTACACATCATACGAATAATAACAGGAGACTTGGCGTTGTAATATTAAAACCCGAATAAACTACTACGTCAAAAACGCCACGTTTTGCACCTCAAATATTTTTCTTTGGCGTTTCTGACGTAGTAGTTTATTCGAGTTTTAATATTCCAACGCCAAGTCTCCTGTTATTATTTGTTAAGCTTATACGGGCTTAGTTGTGTTATTGGTCTTCTACTCATATTGTTACTGAGCAACCTGGTCTGAGAAGCCGCATATGAGGGAGAGATTAGGTCAGTAATATTTTGAGCCATTTTCTTCTTTTCAAAATGTGCAAATTAGTTTTGCACCTCAAATATTTTTCTTTGGCGTTTCTAACGTAGTAGTTTATTCGGGTTTTAACACATCATACGGTTTTGTTAAATAAATCCTTATCGAATCATGTTCTTACACTGACTAAGAACAGGATTCGACAAGGATTTATTTAACAAAATCGTATGAAGTGTACTTGTTTTACATAGGAATTTATGCTAGTGTTCGGACACTTTTCTTACCGACTATATATATATATATATATATATATATAAATCAATCAATTGTTAATTATAGTGAAAGCCAAACAACAGATATAATATCAATGAAACCACATAGACCAATAAGAATGAAATTACAACAAACTTAAATAGCATGTGGAGACTGATGTTGATGATTTATTGAAACATTTATTTTTTATTTATTTATTTTTTATTTAATTTAACTTCAATCTAATCATAACTTTATTCCTAGATTGTTAGTTGCAATTTTAATAATTTTGCCGGTGCGTAAAAACGACATAGAACACAAATCGAAAGTTACAAACAAGCAATGAGAAAATAAACAATTAAGACAGTATTTTAAACAAAATATTTTTTCAATTAGGAAAAGCTCAGAACGGTGAAAAAAAAACTCATCAGAGGTGACCATTTTCACTGTTAAGCACCTTTTTACGATTTCGATTAATTGAAGTTAAAAATGAAGAATACAGTGAAATAAACTCTTTAGTTCAAGAAATCAGAGAGAATCATGTAGAAAACAACCATGAAAAACAAACATTACTCACAGGAGGATGCATTTGGAGTCATAAGTATTAATACAAGCAAAATAATTCAAGGGTTTAGTTGTACATAGCCGATGAAGAATAATGATACTATACAGCAACGTGGTTATTTATTTATTTATTTATTATCATGTGTTTTATATATATATATATATTCTAGGGTAAAAGCCATTTTCTTATACATAATATTATTATAGGTGCTTTATTAATATATATGTACACGCACACACACATACATATATATATATATATATATATATATATATATATATATGAATACCTTTTCAAGCATTGCACAAGAAGAAAGTGCAGGACAGAAATGAAAACAGCAAAAATTTGTAAAAGAACAAAAGTTTTTGAAAATCCTTAAAATGTAGGCATACAACATACAATATGTCTTCAAGCATATACATATATATATATATATATATATATATATAAGCAAAATTACCAAGGATAAATGAAAATTAATCCCAAAACACATGAGGGCCTTCTTCAGGGGAGCTCCCCCATGTAGGGAATGAAATATGAAAACTTTCTGACATACATTATATATAATATATGCTAATAATGTACCCATTTTGTTAAAAACGTAAAACGTTTCTCAAAATTCATTTAAAAAATCAGAATAACTGCGACAAATTTATACTCATACACTCCTTCTCAAAAGTTTAGCAAGATTTGCAAACGATCAGTTCTTCTTTTTTTTTTTTTTTTTTTTTTTTTTTTTCAATTTAAAAACTTATTTCTTAATGAACTGTTTTCAAACACTGGACATTTAAAGAACTGGGTCTTTTTCATGTCTTTCAGCGAAGATTGGTTTAACACAACATTTAGGGAGCCTAACAAATTGAGCAAATCAATAATGTTTCTGATCACCCTGTATCGTTAAGTGAACGATAAAAGAATAAAAACCGTTAAGTGAAGAAAAACCCCTTATCAGTTTGTAACTCTAATATATTTTTGTTTATTTACTAAGTTTTGTGAGATGATAAGGGGTTTTTCAGAAAAAAGAACTTTTGCTAAGTGGTTAAAATATTTGGATCTTTAACCCTTAAATGCCGTGTGTTGCCTTTCGGCAACATACCCAATTTTATATTCTAAAGTATTATTACAATAATATTGAAACTCTAATGCCTCATATTTGTTGATTGACAACAAGTTGCTTCTTAGCTGTAAACCATTGTTAAAATAAAGTATGTTTTTTTTTAAGTATTTTTCCTGTGATTTATTTAATAGAGGTAAGAATAAAACATTTTTTAATTAATTTAAAAAATAATCAGGCATTTAAGGGTTAAATTAATTACGCGGCATGAGAAAAAACCCTAAGAAATTTCAACTCTTTGAAAATATCTAAAATCTAGCTCGTTCTTTTTCGTATAATTTGATTAATTTTTACTCTATTCAAACGCACTTTTGAAAAAAGTTGCCAATATATCTAGCTTTCAATCTATGCAATAAATTTTTGTTATCTTTCGCACATGCACAGTGAAAACTTTTTTCATAAAAAAAAATGTTCATATTTCATGAGATATTCATATTCTGATTGCAGTATATTGTTTTAAAAGTGTCTTTCCAACTTATCTGAAAGTGAAAATAATTTGCTTTAAAAACTCTGTATATTATAAATAAAAAAAACATGCTGATTTGTTTTGCAGTTATAAAATAAATGCTTATATCTCCGTTATTTAATATGCTATAATCACATAAATCATCCACAAATTAAACTGTGTCTGTAGTCTGTATTAACATATCCCAAAGTTAGAGTTTATTTCGTTCACTTAACGATATAGGGTGATCACAAACACTATTGATTTTGCTCTTTTTTTTTTTTTTTTTTTTTTTTTTTTTTACATTTAAAAACAGTGACCAGCTAAGCGGGCGTATCCTGCTAGTACATATATATACTTTTTTTTTAATTAGATTTGAAAATAGCTTTTAATGAAAAGAGTGGGGAAAAGCCAAAGTTTCAATACAGTGAAAAAGGCATGGCTGAAATGTAAATGCTGTTAAGAGCCAAGGCATGTCTTTTATGATGGCAAGCAAAACCTATGAAGTATCCAGAAGTACATTAATGAACAAAGTGAAGAGTAAAACATTTATAAAAAGAAAAATGGAGCCATCAACAATACTCACTAAAACGGAAGATAATGTATTAGTTGAATGTATTTATAAAATTGCAAGAGATGACTTTTCACTAATTAAAAGTGATCTATCAAGTGTTGTGGAAAAGATAGTGACAGATAGGGGAATAGATAATCCATTCACTGATAATAGATCTGGAAAGAAACGGTTTGAATCATTTTTGCAGCCAGAGCCCGACTATAACTTTTAAAGGCCCTGGATGCATCTTTTAATGCCCTCCCTTCCTATACATATAGAGATTTTTTTTTTTTTTTTCATTTTCTTTTTTTTTGTGTGTGTGTGTGTGTGTATTATATATGGTCCGACTTCTAGAATTAATAGATATTTTGAATGAATATAAATGGAATTAAATTATTACACGTCACCCAAAAATATTTTTTAATGCAATATCTGAGAAAAATAAAATTGAGGAAAATTTTATTTGGAGAAATGTCAGGTTTATCTATAATATGTTTAAATAAGTAGTGATAGGATTAGGATGCATTCATATCTATAATAACATTGAAAGCAGAATAAATGTGTTTTAAATACTGCATTCGACGAATTTTCTAAAATAATGCAAACAACGTGGCACACTTCCAAAATCAAATTACATTTCTGAAAAACACAAATTCTTTAGAAAACACATGTTTAGTTCATTTTTTGGTCCCAATATCCTGACAGGGAGGGTGAGATAAATTTGTGCTTATATCTTTTCCTATGACAAAGAATAAGCTCTTAGCGTTAGTATACTCATGTCAAAAATGTGAAACAAAAAAGGCATTTGTACTAAGGAAATATAAATAGTAATATAAACATGCGGGAAAGAAAACAAATTTTCCTTTACCACTTCTCTTATTTTAAAAACTGCTTAGTTATATTTACATTTTCTATAATACACAAAAGTAAAGACAAATATTAAAATTTCATTTTTAGATTTGTGCCCCTGAAATTTGGGTGCTGTAACGAAGAATGTACAGTCGGTAACAAAAGTGTCCGAACACTAGCAACAATTCCTATGTAAAAAAAGTACACTTCATACGGTTTTGTTGAATAAATCCTTGTCGATTCCTCTTCTTAGTCTAAGAACAGGATTCGATAAGTATTTATTTAACAGAACCGTATAAAGTGTACTTTTTTACATAGGAATTTTTGCTAGAGTTCGGACACTTTTGTTACCGACTGTAGATATCCGTTGGTTATTGAAGTTAAATTTGAAAACAGCTTAAAATTCTTGCGATGTGAATCGTCATTAACGCAGTGATCGTTAATCCAGGCATTTTTGTAGATAATCACGAAAAAATTTTATTAAACATTTTATTTGATATATTACTCTTGAATAGGTGACTATTTTATAAAGTTATTATTATTGCATAATTATAATTGAAATGTTTTTAATAGCATTGGAGTGGCAGCCCAAAATGTCGACTTCACTCGTTAACTCAGGGTGATGAAGTGACGCTCCAAATTCTTCATTAATTTCGCAAGAGCTCTAATCGAAGCGAAATTAAAAAAAGTAGAGAAAAAATGGTTATAATTATGTTACGTAAAAACACATACAATTTTTGAAAAGGTTACCAGATAATTATAATTCAAACGGTTCTTAATAAAAGCCAACCCTCGCCATGGGAAGGAGGGAGTTTTTAAGCAAAACTAATCTAGCATCATATTGTGAGACAAGAATGTATACATGACGACAAACTACATTTATTTGCAAGATGAAAAGAAACCGATTTAGAAAAAGTCATAACAAGCTATTGTAGATCTACATTACATTAAGGAAAGAATAATGCATGATCATGAGTTTCGATAGAGTTGCAGTTTGCAAAAGATACATATGTGGGAAGAGGGAGGATGTAAAAATGTAAAGAACGTACTGTATGTGAATTTACAAGTTGCAATTCAGAGGTCATAAAAATGTGTTCACTACATATATATATATATATATATATATATATATATATATATATATATATATATATATATATTTATAATACATTTTTTAAGAATATGTGATAGTCGACATCACAGATACCCTGTGCCAGTGCCCCATACGACCGTGCCTTAATCTGACTCTGTTTGCGCCGCATCCTGAAGTCAGTAAAAGAACACCAGAGCATTTAACAAATGTAAGAGCGTAAATTACAGAGTATAAAACTTAATCATTGTTTTCAGAGTCACAGATTGCTTAGTTACTGAGGGCTGTGAAAATATTTTTCATGATTCAAATAGAATATTCAGTTCTGATGAAATTTGTTTTTATTTATGTCCAAAGACTGGACAAGTGCTTGTAGCAAAAGGGGAAAAATGCGTTTAAAATAGTACCGGGGTCAGAAAAAGAATCTTTAACTGTTTTGATTAACATCTGTGCGAATGTATTTTACTTCTACCATTTATTTTTTTCCATTTGTGCGTTTGCCTAATGGTATTGTAAAACATGTACCTAACAGTTGGGCGATTGGGAAAAGTACAAGTGGTTGGACTGTGAAGTCTCTACATCGACTTCAGCTGTATTCATCGTGATAATGTTCAGTGCAAAAGACAATCAGAAGGCTAAAGTTACAATGACATTATTTCTATTCGACTTGAATGGGAGGGCTTAGGGCTACGAAGGAACTCAGTAATATTTTAACTTATATAACTTAAAACTATTATAAAGAATTATGTCTCACCACTTGAAGCTTAGTAACATTCACCGATAACTGGGTACCTTTAAAACGACGAGGAACACTTTACCACATTCGATACAGCCTTCGTTGTACTAATTACCACTACACCTTTATCGATTCCAAAATCAAATTACAATACTTCTTTCCGTCACGGCTAATCAATACTCATTACTAATCCAGTAACACTATCACGTATTATCCGCTACACAATCACATATTATTTGCTTACACCAACACATCCAACGACAAAACTATCTCCCCAAGTCCTCAAAAATAAACAATACCATTCACTTCATTTTACCTAGCTACTTCTTTAAAACTATTCACATTCAATCTTTATATCCTCTTTCATAATCTATGTAGGTCCTGTTTTCAATATATCTAACTGGTGATCCAATAACTAAACACTGTATGCTATCCCCAATTCAGCTCTCAACTAGCAATTTCACCCTTAACATCGCCAAACTATGCTGGATCCAGCTAGAAATTTCCCAACCTCAACCAACATCCAATGCCAACTCGACGCTATCACTTTCAATACTGACTTCCTTCTGCGACCTTTACTTCTTCGATTCGACGCAACTCCTACCTCACAGGATGACTGGAGAAACTTTTTATGAATGTGTGTCTAATGTTTTCTATCCGTTGCTTATTAAGCAAAAAGTGACATCTCCTGTTATTCCTGTTATTTATGTTCTCTCGGTGCATTACTTTTTATGGATGGTCACAAATTCTTTTAACTCTCCATCTTAGTGAGTTTTGTTCAGAACATGGCATGATACTAGTGGCTCTACTACCCAGTGCAACACACATTTTATAGCCATGTGATGTAAGCGTGTTAAAGCCACTGAAGCAAAAATAAAGTACTGTATATAAATGGAGCATAGAAAATTCTTATAGAGCAGTTACAAAGTACAATTTTGTAGTCATGTTTCAAAATGTAATAAGTTCTGTAATACCAGATTGCATAGTAAATGGATTTCAGAGATGTGGAATTTCCCCATTTAAACCTGATAGCGTTGACTTTAGTAAATATAAGCCTGACTGTATTACAGCTATAAATGAACCTGTAAACGTTAATAACGTAACACAAGTGAATTTAAAAAAAAAAAAAACTTAAATATCTGACACACTTTGAATCCTTCCTTGATTCTGATTTACTGGCACAATTTCGCCATGCTTTTGAAAATATTGTAGAATGGTCTGGTAAAACTATCGCCAGCGACTTATTTATTGTTTGGCGCAAAATGAAAAATGAAAGTTTTTCAAACAGCAAAAGACCTCCGAATTAACGACTAGCTCATACCCAATATTATATCACAATTATTTTGTGCATCCCTGTACGCGGAATGTTTTTGTTTTTGTTTTTTAATCTTTCATTCAAACACTGTTCAATTGTATTTTGAAAAAATATGTAACATTTCTGTAAGATCGGTGCATTAGTTTTTGAGAAATCGCGTCCACCGCTTTTTCGAAGGGTTTCAAAGTTCGGGACATCTCGGCTAAATTTTTCCAAAAATTTTTATGAAAATTTTATAAAATATATTGCTTAATTTTGCTCATTTATATGCTCAAACTTTTGACTAAAAATTTTTATTTATTATGTTTAAATGATTAAAAAAAAGAGAGAGAAAGAGAGAAAATATACATTTTTTTTTTTTTTTTTTTTTTTTTTTTTGTAATCCTTCGATACCTGTCGTTGAAACCTCATATATCACTTAATTCAAATTATATTAGTACAAAAGTTTTATAAAGTTTTATCATTTTTCTACCTAAAAAAATAATAGTAATATATATATATATATATATATATATATATATATATCTACAATTACGCTTACAACTATAAGGACAGTTCGATTTTTTATAGTTATTCTTTCAGTTAATATTTTGTAGGATCGCTTTTCAAAGTAAAGACAATCAGCCATTCTCTCTAGCGTAGTTTCAATACGTTATTTAAAATATCCAGGCTATATATCACATTTCATTTTGTAGAAATGTTATTCTAAATCTCTTCAAATAAACTAAACTGTCTTTAATTTGAATGCACTTTTCCAGTACGGTAAATTCAGCATTATTTTACAATTTTTAGGTTCAGGGAATGAGGCGGCAAAGCTAAAATACCGATTCTTTTTTTTTTTTTTTTTTTTTTTTTTTTTTTTTTTTTTTGAACTAAAAAAGAAGTACAGCAAAAATTGCCTTTTTTGTTGGACAAAAATTACTTTCCCTAAAAGAGAACAGTACGTAATGAGTTATACGTTTAGGATTTGTAAACGTTATTTTGATATTCAGTTGTACGCAGAAGCAAATTTGTTTTGCTTTTGGCTTAAAATGCTCTTAAGAATACCAAAGATTCACCTTCAAAGTGCCTAATTCATTTTTACCTTTTAAAACGCCTGCTCTATCTTTCACTATTTTAAGATAATGCCAATAACAGTTAAAATAATTTGTTCAATCAAGACTAAAATCTTTCTGATACGAAAATGTATCATTTTTTTTCAAAATACATTGTCTTTAAACCTCTTTAGTACAGTTTTTCTTTCTATTATTTCATATTTATCGTTTATTGCTAATTTTTTCCCTCATTTTAACATATTTTGCGAAATAACAATTTTTTAGAATGCGTTTAGATGATGATACCGAAACAGTAGATAACGATTCTCATTTTTTTTTTTTTTTTTTAGCGGTTTTAGATTATGAAATTTCTTTCGCTATACAGCAACTTGACATATTCCCCTTCAACTTAAAAAACATGTTTTTCACATATCAGTTCATTTAAGCTCTTTTTCTCTAAGCATTTTGACCAATGTCCATTCGAGAGAATTTTAAAATTTTATATATGAATCAAGTCGGACCCAAAGTCATATTTTCTTATCTACTTATAATTTGTTCGTTTGTTAATAAATAACTAAAATAGCGAAATCTCGTTTAACATCTAAAAATATGGAGGAATTATTTTGCATTATGAGTTTTTTATTAATTTTGTTTTTATATTTAAAAAAGTAACAATTTTGATTTTTGGAATAGACAGATTAAATGAACAGATAATCTTGTTTGCAATTATTTTTGCATGAGTTATTTTAAAGCAATCAAGTGTTTTTTTTAAATAAGAGAATAAGTGTAGTGATTAAAAATTTAATCAGTTATTATACAATTTGTTAAAGAAAAATAATTATAACTTAAAAAAAAAAAAACTTAAAATAGTTTAATTAATTTTTTGTATAAATTGAAAATAGTAATTTACATAATACGTCAAAAAACTTTTATTTAAAGCAATAAGTAATTTCTTACATCTTGAGATAAAATGTTCAATTTTAAATAATCGGCTTTTGAATAGTATCTATTCTTAAAAAGCAAGATGTTGATTTTGTTTTAAAACGCAGTGTAATAGGTGATAAAGAAGAAGATATAACTGACAGAAAAAAACAATTTGAATCACACATTCAATAATTTTATTATTATTATTATTATATAACTTCTGTAATTCTCTATAACTCTCTCTATAGCACTATACTTTTAAAAATCTCTATATATCTATGTTTATTTACGAATCTATAAAGCGTAACCAAGTATTTTGAATAAAGGTAAAAATTAATCGGGAAAGAGAATCGAACATTCTAAAGTGCTTAAGTATAACAAATATCTCGACTTTGCAAGAAAGATAAACTGTAAGACAAACGTTTCTCTGAAAACTAAAGAGATCTAAATCCAAGGTTAACAAGCAAAGAAAGTTTCACTAACTCAAACTAAAATTTACTTTCAAACATTAAATGGAAGAAGTCATTAAATTGTTTCTCGGGGTTAAAATAAATAAAATAAAACACTGACTATAATATTTTTAAGAAATAATTATTTTTGAAATTAGTATCATTTGAAATGTAACAATTTAAAGTTTCCATTTTTTTTTTTTTTTCTTTTTTTTTTTTTTTTAAGGGAATAAAGTTTTACTTTAATGAATATCATTAAAACATCCGATAAAAAATATTTTAGTGAGACACTCACGCTACTCATTCTTACCCTGTATGACTATTGGCACATAACACACAGTCACATATTAGGCAAGACGTACACTGAGAAAAAATTCTGTAACTGACATCTAGAATCTAAATTGTGGCTCTAGAAAAAATAGTTCCATGTCATCCTTATAATTTCTAGTCCTCTAGGAAAGCGAGTTCTAGAAGCCCTATTAGAATTCTAGAGCATTTGCCTATATTATCGAGGACAAAGTTATTTAAAAATGTCTGCAAATAAATGAGACTATAAGAGGCGGATTTTAGCAACTATAATCTTGGTTTTTACCCAATTCTAGAAAATCAAGCGAGAATTTCTCGCAATACAAAAGATTCAGAATATTCGGAATATTCAGATTATTGTTTCACCATCTAGAAATGTGTAAACTAGAAATCTTCGATCATTTCCTCTATTTAGTTTATTGGCAAGTCTTATGCGCTTAGCTCGGAAATCTATATTTCTAGTTAAGGGATTTAGAAAACGGCCACTTATTCATTCTAGAGGAAGGCGGTATATTTTTTTTCTCAGTGTAACAATAGCAATCAATAGCTCTAGGACCCCGTGCAAACCCTTCTCGCTGTTCGGTTTCTTTATCTTGACCGTTTTTCCCACATTTTCTGACTAACAAGGAGAGGTCACGACATGGAAAATTCAGATCGGGACGAAATTCCGCAGGATTGTAGTATACTATGAGGGTAACAACATATTAAAACAGTAGGACCCACTATCCACAAAATTTCGAGAAAAAAGCATTTAAAGTTTCAGTAATCTTTAAATACAAGTTATTTCGCAAGTGAGCAAGCGGCACAGTGGTGTGATCTTACAGCGCGAGTCTGCTAGCCAGACGACTTGGGTTCGAGGCTACCTCGAGACTACTTTTTTTTTTTTTTTTTTCTTTAACTTTTTATGCAATCTAAACTTTTTAATTATTTTTACTTTATTTTATAATTCAATTCAAAATTTGAAAAATTTAATAAAATATTATTTAATTTTTTTGAATATAAAATAAATAAATTTTTCTATTTTTAATATTTATAACTTAAAAATACAATAAATTTCTATAACTTAAAAAATAAATTTTAGTTTTATTTTAACTGTAAAATAAGGTAAAACTAAAGAAACTGTTTTTGATTATTTATCGAAATATTTTATTTTATTTTAGGTATGCTTGAAACAATACTAAATTTTGTTTTTTAAATTAAAAAAAATAATAATACAGAGAAATGATCCTTTTAATTGCATATATAATTACTATCCAAATTAAATAATTACTTCTCCAATCAATACAGTTTCTTGAAAAATTATAGTATGCTGTTAAATTATTACAGGTAAAGAAATGTTATCTTTAAATGTAGATTTTAAATGTTAATGAACATCAATTCTTTTTCGATAACGACTTCCTTTTTTTTTTTTTTTTTTATTCTTCCTTGCACAAAATAAAATTCGACCTGCCCTTTATTATTAACAAGCTAGAAGCGTTTACGTAATTTATACACATTTAAACAAAATCAGGAAGCTGAAACCAAGATTTAAGTAACACCTACTAACTATTTTACACTTTGTTTACAGCTTGCTTATTTTTTAATTATTTAAATATTTGTCTGTTTTTCTTTATGTTTCTTATTTAGGGTTTTGTAAAACTAAACTTTATTTTTTAAGTTATAGAAATTTATTGTATTTTTAAGTTATAAATATTAAAAATAGAAAAAGTTATTTTATACTCAAGAAAATTAAATAATTTATTAAAATTTTCAGATTTTGAATTGAATTGTAAAATAAAATAAAAATAAATAAAAAGTTTAGATTACATAAAAAGTTAAACGAAAAAAAAAAAAAAGAAAGAGTAGTCTCGAGGTAGCCTCGAACCCAAGTCGTCCGGCTAGCAGACTCGCGCTTTAGGATCACACCACTGGGGCGCTTGCTCGCTTGTGAAATAACTTGTATTTAAAGATTACTGAAACTTTAAATGCTTTTTTCTCGAAATTTTGTGGATAGTGGGTCCTACTGCTTTGATATGTTGTTACCCTCATAGTATACTACAATCCTGCGCAATTTCGTCCCGATTTGAATTTTCCATGTCGTGACCTCACCTTGTAAGTTAATTATATATATATATATATATACATTTTAAACTGGCGGGGGTCGAGGCCCTGAAGTTATCGACAGGACAAGCTACGTCTCGGCTTGTATGTGACTGACAGCTTAAGATAATATATAAGAGGTATTGTAATTGAACATTTCTAATAAACTTTAAAACAGTTGAAAATGATTTATAAACGGTTTCATTTTACAATACATACACTTCTGTGTGAGATTAACTACTCCTCTTATCCCTCTTTGTTTAAACAATGTATCTACATTCAAAATATATTTAAGATTGTTATTACATTTAAAGATTTATTTCAAATACTTCGGAAAACTTCCAATAAATAGTCGAATAAATTTCAACTTTTTGAAATTTATTCGATTAATTTTGTGTAGTGTCTTTGAATTGTATATATACCATATAGTGTACGTTAATTTAGAATAGCAAATAAATACGTAACATGAACTGAAATGCATTTCAAGTCATATTCAAACATAACCGTAATGTAACCGAATTATTTTGTGTGGGTAAACCAATGTGATGGTTTCTTTACATACCATATACTATGTGAAACTAATTTTGTGCTTATAACATTAATGATAAATTTAATAATTTATCTCAATTATTTTTTTCAGTGCAAGCTAGAGATGTTAAAATGTACCAAAGATAAATTTTGTCCATAGACGTAATGTTTTTGAAAACTTTTGAATATTTCTTCAGATTGATACAACGTTTGAAATTAATTAAAATATGAATTATAATATATATAAGAAATACTTTAGTCTCATCGAGACATGAATGTTTTCAATAGTTTAAAACAAAATTTTAACATTTTTCTGAATATTGTGAAGAATTTTCTGAATAGTGTAGTATTAGTGGTGGGGCTGTATATCTCTCTCTTTCTGTGAGTGTATGTGTGTGTGTGTAATATTCTTATATGATACAGATTTAAGTTACTGAATTTGAACTTCCTACTAGTATATGCTTTTCAGTTATGCTGATAACAAACACACACACACATGCATACACTCACAGAAAGAGAGCGATATACATACCAACCACTAATATTACACTATTCAGTGTATTCATTATTCAGAAAAATATAAAATTTTGTTTTAAAATATTGAAAACATTCATATCTTGATGAGAATAATTTACTTTTTAATATATATTATATTTCATATTTTAATTAATTTCAAATGTTATATTATATATAATATAATGTATAAAATATGGAAATAAAAAAATATGCTTATTTGTAAAGGACCTTTAAGTTAAATGTTCATAAAAATAGTATGATGTAATCTTATTATTGTAAAAATATAAATATTAATATGTATCTTAACATCAAAGATCACAATTTTGAATAATTTTAACTACATAATTCAAAAGATGTGGAATTTAGCATTTGGGCACAATTTCAACAGAAATTATTTTCATTTGAATACTTTTAATGAAAACAAAATATATATGAAATTTCCTAATTCACTTATTTATTATAGCTTTTTTTTTTAATAATAATTTATGAATTTTTTCATTATAAGAGTATTATAGAAAAAAAATCCACTTAATAACTTGTCATTCAAAGGTCAAAAGATTTTAACTAATTTCAATTACTTGGTTTTCCTGAGTTGAAATTTTGTATTCGTGCATCAATTTGAAGAGCTAATAACTCGTCAGAATAAAGTGTTCCCATTTAACTTTAGATATTAGTTAAAATTTTGAGATTCAAATAGCCATCAAACTTAATGAAGACCATCGGGTTAATGGATACAGTTCTTAAGAAATTTACCTTTCTTTGGTGTTGCATACAAAATTTAAAAAAAAAGAAAGAAAAAAACTCTGTATTTTGTAATATATAAAAATTTCAAATGTTTGTATTTTTTACGCTTATTTTCAGATTATTTAGCAATAAAAATTAATTTTAAAATTATTTTTTTAATAAGCTGGTTAGATTCGCAATACAATTTTCATATTAATTTACGTGTAACTTCATTGTTTACTTTAACTATTCACAATATCAGAAACAGTGATACTTCTATATATATATATATATATATATATATATATATATATACTATGTATACTTTTAAGAAGAAAAAAAAAACTATGTATAACAGTACTTTTCCGTTTGCGGGCCACCGCGCTATAAAAAAAATTTTGAAACTCAAACCATGGCAAAAAACGGTGATAGTGCTGTCTGACAATAACCATTGGGAATTTTCTTCCTTTCTGAGATTAAAAAAAAAAATCTAATAATTAATAAAGTAATTAATTAATAAAATAATAATTAATGAATATATAAGTAAGATATCTGTATATTTTTCGTTTAAATATATTATTATTTTTATTATTAATTGTTTGACTTTTAGGATTAGGATGCCTTTAGTTTCAATCTGGATAAAAACTTCGTCACCAATTTTTTGTGGACCAGTTTTGTGTAACACCAAAAAAGGTAAAATAAATTAGAAATATCAGTCCCATCGTTACAGGGCGATTTTTCTTAATCCAGGGGTGCAAACAGTTTTTCGACACGAAAATTAAATTTTTTTAAATTAACAAAAATATGAAATTTAGGGGGAAATGCTTCATTTTAATTCATTTCAATCATTTTAAAAAGTACGTGGCCTAGTTTTATAGTCAAAAAATGAGATAAAATATAAATTAAAAATTAAAAATTTTAATAGTCCTCCGTACTAAACTAAATTCTGTCTTTTACAGAATTTTTAAATTTAATTTTCATTATTTATTTATTCATCATTTTAATTATTTTTTAAGGTTTTTTCTGACTTACCTAATTGCATTGTTAAAACATTTCAACTAATAGCAAACATTTATCTCAAGTCTTATGTAAAATTACAGAGAAAAATAAACAGAGATGTTAAAAAAATCCATTTTATATATACATTTTAATGACTAATATTATATTAATTAATTGTTGGTGAGAATATATTTACGACTTTTTCTAAAGAAGAAACCTTCATTTTTTAATTTTATTAATAAATTAAATAATAAAGATGATAAAAATACAGAATAAATATTGACAATCTTGATTATTTTCTTTTAACCAAGGATTATTGCAAATTTACAAATACTAGATAAACATTTCAATAAATTTATAGAAATATTTCACAGTGTGTTTTCAATATCATTTAACGGTTTATCGCCGGGACCCGTTAAAAAAAAACGCCAAATTTCTTCAAAGGGAAAAGTTCCTTCATAACATTCTCGTTACCAAAAATGTATTTCAAAAAATTATAGTTGCCGATTCTAATTTCAATAATAACAAATCGTGCATCTCAAAAATAAACATGCAATAATACAACATCCAGTATAAACAGACTATTATTCGATTCAAACAACAGAATATTTTTAAAAACCTGGCAGAAAATTGCAGAATTATTCAACAGAAAATGGAAGAGATTTCATTCTATTGTCGTCTTCCCTCTCTTGCCTGGAAGCGAATTTAGATAATGGACTTTCTAAAATCTATTTTCAAATATTCAAAACTTTACTCTTAAGGAAAACAACTTCGATATTTTAATGCAACTGGTATATCTTGTCACTGGCTGTCACGAGCTAAAGAAAAAAGAGACTGGGCCAGAAAGAAACTACCTTGGGAAGCATAATGATGGTACTAAGTGATGCGTCAAAAACAAAAGACTTCAGATATCGTGTAAGTTGTTTTAGAATAAACAATGAACCACTTTTAAAGTGTACTCTACGTAGAACTAAATTTATCTTCCAGTTTGTAAGAGAATACAAAATTATGTCACATTGCTCGTATTGAACTGAAATAATAATAGTAGTATTTTTACTTTCTTCTATATATATAAGAAAAAAGTAATGGATTTGTGAAAATTTTGAAATTCCAGTTTTAGACTAATTTGCGTGTTTTGAGTTTTCTTGAACATGATTTGACTGTTTTAAGAAAATATCTTTCTCTGTGTTTGTGTGTTTGTGTGTGTGTATCATAAATTTTGTGAAATATGTTGCTGTGGAATTTAGTTAGACATTGACCCAAACTAGTGTTGATTACAATTGGGGATCAATCGTTCAACAGGTGGCGCTGTGATTCCAATTTTTTTTTTTTTTTTTTTTTTTTTTTATGGTAATATATGATAAAATTTTGTATAAATGTGATTAATAAGAGTTATTTTTAACTAATGATTATGAAATTAATATGAATTATTGATAATAGTAGTAGTAGTAAACTAGGGGGGAAATTGTGTGCATATAGGAGCCTTGCGCCCGCCCCCCGTCGTGTAAATTTTCAATACGGGTATCATTCAAAAGAACTCATCAATACCTTTAAAATGAATGGTTGAACTATAGATTTGTGATAATTTAAAACAGAATTATCGATTTGTTTCATTTTTAACGGGAAAAAATTGCATTTTTTTCTGATGTCTGCATTCATCATGGAAAATAACTTTAAAAATTATAATTTAATAAATAATTTGTATTGCGTGAATTTACAGGCTAATATATAAAAGAAAGTCATGTGATGCGCACAACATACTAGTTAAAATAAGTATCTTTTTAACATATAATTTGGGGGAAAAGGCATTATTTGATAAATAACAATAAAATTTGTCAGGTTTTTTTTTTTTTTTTTTTTTTTTTTTTTTTTTTTTTTTGTTTTTCAGGAATAATAATTTTCCACTATAATAGTAAAAAATTATTATTATTATTATTATTACTACTAGTTTCATTCAGTGTAATTTTATATTCGCTGATTTTGTACATTAAAACTTTAACATCTACATTACACGATCTATAAAAATGCTATTCTATACTTATAATATTTCTACCTTTACATTTCGTGATAAGCTAATTGCTGTTTGTATATTATTTGAATTATTTAGTTTTGAAAATTTATAAAAACTGCTCTAATAATATACCTTTTGTTTTCACAATACTTTAAAAATTATTTTTTGGGGAAGTTTAGTTAATAAAATCATTGAAAATTTATCAAAAATAGGCAATGGCTACAACATTCAAATTATTTTTATTTAATTAAAAAGTATTTTTAGTTGCTTCATATATAATGCGTTGTTAAATTATAAGACAACACTAAAAATCCACCATATCTTAAGTTTTGTAAATGTTTTGAAAAATATATTTTATAATGAAGATATGGTATAAAAATATACATGGAAAAAACATGGTTTCACTAAGTTTTAGAAAAATTTATTTTTAAACAAAACTCTTTTTTGGCTTATTGCAAAATTATAGGACATATCAAATAATTTAAAACAAACAGCATAAAATATATTCACAAAATATAATCAGTACGTCGCCCAGAAAGATTTATCACTTGAAAAAGGCGATTTTTCATATTTTCACATAAGTTAGACAAGACATTAGCAGCAATAGAGTTCCAAGGTTCACTACTAGTATTTTCCAAAACCTCTATCACATCCTATTGTTTATTTCCTGCATAAATGTCTCGAACTATCATCCCCCATAGATTGTCTACTGGGTTTAGATCAGGAGAGCAAGGTGGCCAATCAAAAGTTGCTATCTTTCCTTGTTAGAGAAATCTTTTTGTTTCCCCACTCTTGTGGTAAGAAGCATTTTCTTTTTGAAAAATTAATTTCGTTCGTTAAAATTTTTGAAAAAATGATAACAGAGCATTTTTGAGCACTGTTATGTACTCCGAACTATTCATTCTATTGGATATAAACTGGATATCAAGCTTTCCTGAAGAAGAAAAAGCAGCCCAAACCATGACGTTACCGCCACTAAAATTTCGCTTCAAAAGAAAACGTTTTTCTTTTCTCAAGTCTCGACAATATCCATTACACCCGTTGGGACCGCCTAGATTGAACTTTTTTTTTCCTCTGAAAAACTGATCTAAAATAAGAACATGAGTTTAAATTTTAAATATACATATATTATTGAGATTTTTTTTTTTTTTTTTTTTTTTTTTTTTTTTAATTCAACTTACCAATTTCAAGTCCTGATCCATGTTCTGGCGGGCAAATACCAGTCGACTGACTACCTTTATGACGTTGTAGCAATCGTGGTGCTTTATTCATTTGTTCATGTGTGATAAATAAATTTCTCTTAAGGCTTCTTCAAATTGTGGTTTTGTGAACATCTAATTTCATTTTGTTTTTCATTTGTGTTAGACTTTTTGTGGAATTAAATGCTTTTCGAGCAATTACTATTTCATCTCGTTTGGAAAGCTTTCTTTTACGTTCTGAAGAATGTTTTTTGCCATAAACATCTAGGTCTTTTAAATAATTTTGAAATACGTAGCTAGATCTTTTGAATTCTTTAGATACTCTCTTTATTGAAACATTTCTCTTGCGTAAGGCTTCAATTTTGCTAATATCTTTTCCTGTAAGCCTTTTACCACTTGGCATTTTTTAAAAAGTACAACAAAACTATAAAATTAATTAATTAATTAATTAATTAATAACGTAAATATTAAAAGTGCTCTATAATTTTGAAACACCAAATATTTCAATTTTCTTTCTTTCTTTTTTTTCCCAAATTTATTTAAGCTAGCAATGTTTAATATTGAAAATACCTTATTAAAGGTATAAATTTATATCTGAATAGATTTCGTTGCATTATAAATATTTAAAAACTGCGAAAAATCGCAGGTATCTTATAATTTTGCAACGCTCTTTGAATGTTTCTATTCATTTTCTTATTCATTCATTATTTGAAAATATTCAACTCTTAAATATTATTTTAAGGTGATTTTTCTATCATGTATTATTTAGTATCTGTTTAAGTGTCTTTAATGTCTTTTGGATGGTTAAAAAGAAATAATTGTAATGTATTATGATTTTAATTTAAAGCATCCTTTAATCCAGCATAATTATTACAGTTTTTTAAGTGTTATTCTCTATTAAAATGTTTTTTTTTTTTTTTTTTTTTTTTTTTTAAGATTTTGTAGATTAGATCAATATTTATTACATTTGATCTTCACAAGATAATTTGTTATTTATAGTACATATCTTCTATTATTTTATAATAGTATGCAAATTACTTACTCTTTTATGAAATTAGCAAATAGTCAAAACATATTTTTTGTATAAATTTCAATTCTAAATGGTACTTTTACTTTTTTAATTTTAGTTTGTGTTCAAATGTATTCGACTATAACACTTGGCTGTAAGTTCATTATTTGGAATAAAATTATACATAATGTCCCAAAAAGATTGAAATACGCTTTGATTCTTTATCTGTTAGTAGACAACATAAATTTAAAAAAAAAAATGTTCAAAAGAAGGTATTAAAGAAGTCAATGATATTAAAAAAAAAAAAATAAAGAAATTCCCTCGTTAATTTTCAGAAGATTACACTTTTTATATTTTCATGCGACTTTTCTAGAGTGATTTGGTCAGTTAGAAAGATTTTATTTTCCTTCCAACGAGATCATTATTATAAAACGCACATCTGTATCTTTAAAACCAACTAAATAATGACACGGAGAAAAAGTTGACTTATGTCACTTTTTCGTATCACTTGAAAGACTGGTTCTACAGCGAAAACAGGGACCAGATACTAATTGATAATGGACATTTTTAGATAAAAGGTATGATAAAATGCCTTAAAAAATCCTAAATTCGCTCAAATAAAACCTTAATAGCCATATTATAAACAGTGATCTGTCTATGCCAGCTGCAGGACGCATGGCCCTCTATTTCATCCTGACTTAATATCCTAAGTCAAAATTATTCCACGATTGCTGTACGTATGCAGTTTTTGTGTGTTATATGCATTTTAAAAAGTCGCAATAAAGTCTAATTCCACACACACACACCAAGACAATCATGTATGAAGTATAATTTATATCCTGCATTTATAGAAAGTGTTATGCAATTTATGCTTTCTTTTTTAGTGCTAGTGTTTTTTAATATTATAAAACACACACACTGGTATGTTTTCTGTATTATAGTTTATTTATTGTATGCATTTTAAAATCTATATGTATTGTGTAATATATGGAAAAGTCCAAAAAAATAAGATAAAAATGAGCATATTAGTGTATGATGTATAAACAGATGATTAACGAATTAATTTTCTCTTTTCATGTCATCTAATTTCTTTGAACGTCGTAAATTGTAAGTTAAGTAAGATTTTATATTGTAAGTAATTTTATTTTTGTATGTAAATTGTGATCTGTGCATTCTGTTAAAGGATTGTAACTCAGATAAATATGTAATTCATATAAACGGATTAATTCATAAATTCATGGGCTGAATAAAAATTAAAAACATTTCTTATTAACTGAATTTATTGTTTGGATTTAATAGGCTAATAAGGTATTTAAGTTTCATTTATTATTATTATTATTATTCACTTAGAATGAAAAGCTTATTTTCCAATTATATATTATATTATTTATTTTCCTCTTTAAAATTACGCTAAAACTTAAATTATTGTTTTCACATCTAAAATTTGTGTATCAAGATATTTTCAATAATGCTAATACATTAGTATATTTTATATTTAATAACAAAGATTCGCTGTGCATTACTACAGTTATTAATAATAAGTATAATTAGAAAAAATTCCCTGTATTTATCATTTTATGTTTCTTGTAAAAAGAAGTTGTAATTCATTTTACTTTAAATGTAAATGCCATATGTGTAAAATTTTAAAACTCATTTACTGTTTTTTAAGGAGCGAGCTATGTTCTTTCTTTAACATAAAGAAATAAAAACAATTTCTCTGCAAAGGACTAACGATTCTTACTTTTAACGACTTTCGTTTATTGCAAAAAGAGCAAATTTAAATATTTCTTCCATTTTATGGAATGTATGTATATATATATATATATATTTGTTTGTTTGTTTTTTTCCTTTCATCTTCAAAACGCATTAGATGGCAGACTAATTTTAATAAATAAAAGCGGAAAATTTATTGATTTAATAATAAATAATTTTTTTTTTTTTAAGCTAGGATATTTTAAAAAATTCTTTAGTTATATAACCATTTTAATAACCACTATACATACTATGAAAGTTATTGCTGTTGTTAAAACGTTGGAGGTTTTTCTTCGCGCTTTTACTTCTTATGCAGTACATTTATTTTGTAATAATTTAAATTTTTAGAAATAAGGAATTGAAATAATTTTAATTGAAAAAAATATATATTAAAATTAATATGATTTTCAGTATTACATTATCATTGATTAAAAAATGCTTTATGAAAAAATAATACTATCAAAACTTAAGCAGTAGGAAAAAATACATAACACAGATTTAAAAAAAAAAAAAAAAAAAAAGGTATTTAGTGAAAAAACACCAAATAAAATTATATACATATTATTATATGTATCAACTTTAAAGGCATTCATATGTCTAATGCCATAAGTTTTATGGAAAACTAAATACATAGGACTGTGATCAATTTTTTTTCCTCAAGTTGATGTATTTTTCTGGTGTATTTTTGGATGGTTATTCAGGAAAAAATATTCAAAAATTTCCCTCACTTACAATTTTGACAGTTTTTTTTTTTTTTTTTTTTTTTTTTTTTTTCCTACAAAAATGAACTTAAAACTCCTCTTTCTTAATTCCGCTCTCACTCAGTTATTTCCTTAGAATTCTAGGCGATATAAGTAAAGAACCAATGAGAATGATTACATCAAGACATCGAAGAAATGAAAAGGAGATATCAAGGCTAATGGAATGTTAACATGCTAGCAGAGTATTGTTGGATGCTGCTTAGAGAGTACCCACAACCCGTGCAGAAATAAATAAACAGAGACATTTAAAAGATAATATGTAAATAATAGTCTATTTTAATATGCTTATACATAAAGAGTTACGATTCTGCTATAGCTTCCATGTGATTTCTTCATATCCTGATCCTTACTTTGTAAAAAGCCCTTGTGTGATAGGCAAAAAAGGCGAGCATTTCTAAATTTAGTGTATATATATCTATATATATAAAAGCATTAAAAGCACCCAAAGCAGGGGGAAAAATTAAATTAAAATTAAAAAGTACAAGTTCTCAGACTTGTGTTATTACAGTAGCTTTTTCAGCATTAGAACTATTCAAGTTCGTACCATTCAAATTTATTATTAGGAATTTCATAATATGGTGAATTTTATCGGTTTATTTCTAATCTGAATATTATTGATTTTTTTTTTTTTTTTTTTTTTTTTTTTTTCATTTATAGCATCCCCATAACAACATGAACGACATTTTTTTTTATTATTATTATTCCCGAAATACACTATTATTTCAGGATGTATCAATAAAATTTCTGTTTTTCTCTTGCCTGATTGTAAAAATCTAGAACCACTGTTCGACAAAATTTAGGTGTAATCGCAGTTAATTACTCCAAAACGTGATTATTAGTATTATTTGTTTCTGAAATACGTGATTATTTTTTCTTTCTACAACTGCTAAAATAATATTTAAGCTCTAATCGACAAATTTTACACTTTTTTCCAACTTGATTCCCGAAATATGGATATTCTTGCAGTATTACTGAAATATTGAATTGTTCCGCCAATAATCAAATATATATATATATATATATATATATATATATATATATATATATATATAGAGAGAGAGAGAGAGAGAGAGAGAGAGAGAGATGTTTAATTCCAAGTAATTGCTTAAATTTCAGAATTTTTTTTTTTTTTTTTTTTTTTTTTTTTTTTTTATGATTGTTGAAATAGACAGTTATTTCGTCACTAATTTACAAAATTTGTCCATTTTTTAAAACGAAATTCTCATAGTTCGTATTTATTTAGTAACTAATCAACAAAATTCCTTTTTTGTTTGTGTGTGTCTGATTGCTGAAAAGTAACATATATTTGCGACTAATTAACAGGAAGATTCCGCTGCAAATTTTTCAAGAAACAATTTTAAAATGTCTTTTTCTTTCTTTCTTTCTTTCTTTTTTTTTTTTTTTTTTAAGAGATTGTTTTGAATTTATGGATTTTTGTGAAGGATCCGATCATTTATTTTTTAGAAGGGTCCATTTTCGAGCACAAAATTTTTCTACATGCAAGGATTACAATTCCTGACTGCAAGGATTACAATAGCTCCATTTATGCAAAACTTACATCGTATTCAAAAATTGTTCTGGTAAATCTTCGAATTTAAAGCAGTTTCGTGTTGCTTCCAGAACTTTATCGCCATTAAAGAAAAAAAAATGCAAAATTTACCGAAAAACTATTTTTTTTTTTTTTTTTTTTTTTTTTTAACATCTCTTTGGTCAGAACAGTTTCTTATTACTGTTATATAGTCATATTGTTCAGTTTCTACAGGGCAATATTTTAAATATAACTCGAAAAAAAATATATTTTTATATAAGGTTGTTCTTGAATTCATAGGCCAAACTTTTAGGGTAGGTAAAACACATATAAAGTATCATATTTTGTATACCAATATGGGGTCAAAAATGAAAAGTGTAAGCGGAAAAACATGAAATGCTCAGCCCTTAGGATGCAAAAAAAAAAAAAAAAAAAAAAAACTGCGGGAGTGAAAACTGCATAAAATTAGAAAAACGCACAATCGTAAGTGTGGAAAAAAAAACTACTAACACCAGTGGGGCAATATAGGGAAAATAGGCAAAAGGAAAAAAGGAACTAAAGCGGCGGAAGTGTGGACTTGGGTCTCGCCGAAGTTGTTTCATTTCTGACATGTTATTGCTATACACAAAATGCTTCTTTATATGTATTTTACGTAGCTTAAAAGTTTGGTCCATGATTCAGGGGCACCCTATATATATATGATAATGGTAGAAATTTAAATATTAAAATGTTTATAGATGTCCATTTGTGGTAATAATTCGTTTCTTGTTGTCGGACATTTTACAGAAGTAATTTAATTACGCATATCATTTTCAAAATGTCTTTTAATATATTACATAACGATATTAAAATATAGTATTGATCTAAGCAATTGTTGCAAAATTTAGAGCATTAACAAACAAACAAACACACACACGTGTATTCATATATATTAAGTATTTTTTATAACAAAATATAACACGTTATCTAAATGTATGAAATATACAGAATTTAATATGTATATATATATATATATTTGTTAAAAGTGGTACATAACGTTTTACAAATATTAGAACTGATGGGCTTCATTTATAATTTACTTATTGGAATGCAAAAATACTTTTACATTACACAAAATATCACATTCAAAATAAAATGTAACAGATGATGTTTAATATTAAATCTTACATTCTAAAAAAATGTTTTAAACTAAATTATTCATACTACTAAAAAGGTAAAAAAGAAAATAGGCTTAAAAATAAATGCCTTATATTCTATGTATTAAATTTCATTCGCTACAAAAAGATACGACAATGTTTCTTGTGTATCCAAAAACTCTATTTAATTCCTTGGAGGCCTTTAAAATCAAATATCATTTTTATGAATGTATAAATTTACATAAAATACTTTTGTTTTGTTTCAAATAAACTTTTTCATGAAATTTAATAACATTCTTTGTCTAAAAATGGATTTAAAAAAAATAATTTTGCACGTTATATGATTTTAAAAAGTTTTATTTTAAAAAACATGACTGCGCTGAACCCTGCATTTATTTTACAATATGTGTTTTACTCAAAAAATTTTTAGAGATGTTTATAATTTTGTATATTTTTGATTTATCTATTTGACAATGTGTCTAATTGCTTGACTTTAAATTTTCATTGTCTTTGATAAATTGTTTGTTTATTCACATGCATATTCACATATTTACATTGGCATATTAAAAAAAAATTGTTATTGTTAAAAACACTGCTCTGAAAAAAAAAAAAAAAAAAAAAAAAAGAAGAAGAAGAAAAAGATCTGATTCCATTCTTGCTGATTCTTATGTAAAATGACCTCCTGAATCTGAATGTGACTCCCATTTTGACCAGTCACATATGCACCGTTTTCTAGATACACCACTCCCTCCCTCAATTTCTTTCCCTGTTCGATAATTTTATGCCCATGAAACTGATTTGAAGACTGAAAATTTAACACCTAAATATATATATATATATATATAAAGTAAAAAAAAAAAAAATAAATAAATAACAGGTTTAAAAATATAAGATATATAATGCATAATTTCAGTGGCAAATCCCCCCCCCCCCCCTAAGAAAAAAAAATCCTTGTCGCAAATGTCCATGTTTTAGAATTTTCCAATTCTGAAGCCCCTCAGAATATATTTAACGGTTAAAATAATCCTCCCCCTCCTTAAAATCAAATTTAAAGACGTAAAATCAACGAAAAATGATAAAAATGGGGGCCATTCCTAAAACAAAGGGGGTTACACGGCAAAATGGGCGTCATATTCAGATTTAGGAGGTCATTTTACATAAGAATATGCTTAAATGGGGTCAGAGACAATTTTCATGCCGAGCAGTGAAATTAATGCATACTTCTATTTAGTCGCGTTACGCTTTCTTTAATTTAATAAAATTTTAATTTATAATTAAAGTTGCATGTTAAAAATTTTTATTGTACAATTAAGTCACAGATTCTTGAAAAGGATGTACTTATTATTCATAAATTACTTTTTCAGAAATAGAAATTAAATCTCTTCAAGCTCAAGGTAATTTAAAAATGCAATATTTTCGTTCGTGTAACAACTTCACTTTTATCACAAATGTTTGATAACTGCTGTATGGTTTCCTACGTTTTGCACATATTTGTAACAAAATAAATTAAATACGAAATTAATTAAATAAAAATATAAGTAAATAAAAATAAAAATCCATAAAATTAGATAACACTTATAAAATGAAGTTTATCATGGAGGGTAATTTCGCATAGAAATCTTAAAACGATTTATAAAGATAAAATTTCTTCTTAATAAATCTTGAATCAAACAAGGAAAGGACTTCTTTTCATGTATGATGGTATGAGTTTTGTGCCACATTCACATGTCTGAATTTATATTTAAATACTTTATTTTTAGTAAAAAATATTTTATAAACTCTATTTCAACAGACTAACATGGGATCATACAAAAATAACTAACATGTCGATCAATTAATTATGTATTAAAAAATATCTTCATTGCACTGAGAAAAATATATATCACCTTCATCTAGAACGAATAAGTGGTCATTTTCTGAATCCCTAAACTATAAATATAGATTTCCTTGTTATTTGTATAAGGTTAATAATTAATATAAATAGACAAAATTATCTAGAAATTCTAGAATTTTTAGTCTGCATTTTTCTAGGTGGTAAAACAATATTATGAATAATAAGAATATTGTGAATCCTTTGCATTGCGAAAATTTCTCGCTTGATTTCCTAGAATTGAGTCATAAATCAACATTACAGTAATGAAAACTTAAGTTTTGTGTTCGCATTTATTTGCAAAGATTTTTAAACAAGTTTGATCACGATAATATTGAAAAACGCTCTCGAATTTTAATAAAGGTTTCTAGAACACGCTATCAGAGAGAACTAGAATTTATAAAGATGACATGGCACTATTTTTGTTAGAGCTACAATTTATTTTCTAGATGTCAGTTACATATTTTTTTCCAATGTATAATTATGTTATAATTATAAAATATATACTCATTTAAAAATTTTTACTTTCCTATTATTTTAGCGAACGAATAATAAACCACAAAAAACGTTAATGTAAAAGCATTTGCCATAAAAGATACAATATTCTCTAGAATTACATAACTGTCAACCATTTCGATTTTTCGATACTACGTACAACCTTTGACAATAAAGTTCGGTGAATAGTCCTGTAACATTAACGTAGATGAAATATTAACGAAAGTTGCCTTACTGTCCTTTGAAATAGTCACCTCCCATAACTATGCACCGCTGAAATCTGCTATACATACCCTGGAAACTTTGCAAGAAATCTTCTTTTGGGATGGTGTTCAAAAGCCTCGTCACGTTTCGTTGGATGCCAGGAATATCATCAAATCTCTTTCCTTTCAAAGTGAATTTGAGTCATAGGAATAGGAAGAAGTCTGGAGAATTGAGATCTGGCAAGTATGGTGGATGTTCAATTTGCACCACCCTCTAAACGTGCCTGCTTCTGATCGTCAGTCGAGTGATGTGGCACAAGACGACAACATGTTTTTCTTATCCCTAAATTCTGGGTAACGATTTGTTGCACGGATTTACGGATAATCTGCAGTTCATCAGCTATTATGCGCGCAGTTAATCGACGATCTTTCGTGATTAATTTCCTCACTTTCTCAATGTTTCCGTCACTGATGGAGTTCACCTGTCTTCTGCTACGAGGTTGTCAGAAACACTTTCCCAGCCTTCTCGAAAACGGGCGAACCACTCGTACACACACTTCATGCACAGTGCTTGATCTTCATAAACACATATCACTATCGCATGAGTTTCTTTCGGTGTCTTGCAAAGCTTAAAACAAAACTTTAAATTGATATTTTCATTTTCCTGTTCTCATTTAAGAACCAACGCACTAAACAAGTGCTATGTAAAACAAGTCTTACATGGAACACAAACGACGCTCAACTGAACAACAGTGGGGGCAGATGGTAAGCACCTGCCGCTACGCAAGTGCAGCGTTTTGGTTTGCCAGTGTTGCCAGATTGACCGTTTTGACTTCATTCACCGAACTTTATTGCCAGAGGTTGTATATAAATATAAATATATATATATATATATATATATGTGTGTGATTTATGTATAGTAGTTTCTTGTGATTAGATAAGGTGAAAATTTCTATAAAAAGTACATTAAAAGCCGAAAGTCGGAACACTGTTGTGAAATTCTATGAGATATATTAAGTCCAACACACAACAAGTATTTTGTACACATTGTATAGCATACCTGATAAACACATAGTACTTTGTTATGTAATAATTCATATATCTTATATTGTATTATTCACATAATAAATTTGATCCATAAATGTGTACAGTACTTTATGCAGTATTGAAACAATAATGAATTTTCATGATTCGTTTTAATTGATATGTATGTTACTGAAACGAAAGAAAACATTTAAAGCGTGATCTAGCATAACTTTAATATTAGAGCATAACCATTTACTCCTAAATTACAAAACCACTGAATACAAGTTGAAATCAGAACGAAAATATATTTATCCCACAAACGTTCCATTTATTTCAGATTACGATAAACTTATCCATTTATAAACGAATAAAGATGAAACCACTACCATAAAAAAATAAATAAATATATCTTTCCTTGGACCGTTTCCATATTGGAATATTTTCAAATTGTCGTGAGACCCTGAATAAAAGAGATAGATATTTTTTGTCATTCATATCGGAAAATTCTTATGATTATACTCTTTTAATCTGATTCATCAAACTGACATTTTAAGCTCTTTCAGAAAAATACGAAAAAAACTTAGTTCTATTGAACACAAAAAACACGAACAAACGAAAAAAGTGAAATCTTATATGTATATTCTTTCAAAAGAGAAAACTATTGAATCATCTACATCGCTAACATATTTAGGTTTTGGCAAAAAATTACCAATATGCTTTAATGTATCTAAAAATATATATATATTTTAGTTTTTTTTTTTTTTTTTTTTTTACTTTTATTAACTGGCATTTTTTAAAGATTATTTTTTTTTTAAATTATTCAAAAGGATTATTATTTAAAAAGAGACTGTAAATTTTCATTGCATTTACGCTTTGAATAAATAAAAAAAAATTCATAGAAGATTTCTAATTTGATATCTACATACATCATTTTTATTTTTAAATTTTTAAAGATCTTAAATTTCTTTTTTTTTTTTTTTTTTTTTTAAGGAAAAAGACTTGAACTTCTTTCTGTGATGTTCCATTTACTACTATTTTTTATACTTAATTCATATTATAAAATATCAATTTCTAGAAGAAATATTTTAAGATATTTTCACTTTTTATTTTAATGTTGTATGAATACATAAATTATAAATACATATCATTATGCTAATAAAAAACTTTTACATCTTTGCTTCGTGCGAATACTAAAAAAAAAAAAAATACAATAAATTTCGCGTTTTAACCTACATCTAATTACGGAGGGGGGGGGGGGACTTGATAATAATCAATTCTTGAATTACTATCAAAGAATTAATAGGAAAGAAAATATATTTAAACATATACAGATATATTTTTTAAATAGCTCACTAGTTTTAGACAATTCGAAAAATGGCTTTTTTAATATATTAACATAAATCCAAACATATAAACTAATATAAGGACATATGAAAACTATACACTGAAAAAAAAGATCTGTGACTATTCGAAAAATGGCTTTTTTAATATATTAACATAAATCCAAACATATAAACTAATATAAGGACATACGAAAACTAAACACTGAAAAAAAAAGTCTGTGACTGACATCTAGACACTCAATTGTGACATCTAGAAACTAAATTGTTGTAGTTCTGTGTCATGTTTATAAATTCTAGTTCCCTTTGTTAGCGAGTTCTAAAACGTCATACTAGAATTCTAGAGTGTTTTTTTTATATTATCGAGGTCCAGTTTATTTAAAAATTTCTGCAAATAAATATGAGCACAAATGATGAGTTTTAGTAACTATAATTTTGATTTATGTCCCAATTCTAGGAAATCAAGCGAGAATTTCTCGCAATGCAAAGGATTTATAATATTAAAATATTTATAAAACTGTTTTACCATCTAGAACAATATAGACTAGAAATTCTTAATCATTTCGTCTATCCAGTTTATTTGTTTACTTTATACACATAACTCCAAAATCTATATTTCTAGTTCAGGGAGTCAGAAAATGATTACTTATTCGTTCCATATAAGGTCGGTATGTTTATTTTCTCAATCTACCATGCATTACACACCCATATAACATAGATGGATGACATTACAACTCTAAAAGTTTAAAATTGTTACTATGTATGAAGAATGTTCTGAAAAGGTGGGCACTGAACACACATCATAACTCTAAACCTTAACAATAAACAAATTTATTTCTCATTCAGTTCATTTTTTTTTTCACTGACTTTCTAATTCTGTTAAAAGAATTGATGTATTTTGTTGTAAAAGCTTTGCATAAATGCCTTAAAATCATATTGTTTTGAAATAAACGCGTCCATTTCGGACATTCAAAATGTTAATTGATTGAATGCATCAGTAGAAGGTATTAAAACTTGTTTCAGGTTGTTTTTAAAGGAAAATAACGAATGAATATAAGAATGAGATGATTATTTGATAATTTTCTAAGCATAAAGTAGGAAGAATTTACCTATTAAAAAATATTTTGTGTTTCGTTATTTTCAAAAGTAACCAACTAAACAATGCTGTTATTTGAATGTAAAATAAATCTATTAAGTAATTTAAACACTTTTATCTATCTTTGAAATTGTTTTTAAATACTTCTAAGTACTTATATGTGCTTTTGTAAATAAATAAATAAATAAATATATTCTGCAACGTACTTTTCTCAAGTAAAAATCTGTGATGTCCAAAACCCGTAACAATCGAAACGGCAAAAGCAGTTTTAGGTAAATATATTTTCAAAGGTGATCTGATGTCCTAAGACAGATAAAAAGACATTTGCTAATCCTTTTTAATATTTGGAAGCTTTTTATAAATAAAACCTATTTAATGCATATAGTCATACGTATATTTAATTTCAGAAGATTGTTGCGCAAAAACTGTAACCTACTCATCGGATGTGTCAGAAATATGTAACTTACTAGAAAATTCGCTGTTTTTTAATGATCGTGTATTATTTTCTAGTCATACATTATACTTAAAAATTTAAAAATGTGTTCAATGTTAAAGTTTAAAGACACTACATTTTGAGTATTACTCTTGAAGAAAACTTTTGCAGCTGTTTTACGTAAAAGAAAATGTTAACTACTATTCAATAATAATGAAATAAAGACTTTTTTTTCGTAATGTCTCAGTATTTTCTGATTTTCAAAACTGCAATAAGTTCTGATGATATATAATTTTATGTTAAAAGGAAAAATAGTTCACAACTACACACATTATAGTAGCTAAGATTATTTTTCAATGAATTCTTAGCATTTTTTTAAACCTTTGTTTGTGCTTCTTTTCTTCGTGCTTATGCTTCTTTCCTGATTTGAGAGTAATCAGATTTGAAAAATGATTAATGATTGATTTTAAATATATTTTACTAGAGGATGTTTTTGTGTTGAATATATTAATCGCGATATTGTTTTATAAAGTTACAAATTACAGATGGTCGATTTGGTTACGTTTTGTTGTTATCTTGTTAGTGTACATAATCCTTTGCTTCCTTGAATATTTAGCAAATGGTTTGCTTTCGGAAGTGCTGCGTTGTATTTCGCTTCATTTTGAGTACGGTTAAATATACAAGTTTTATCTTCCGTTACCACACTATCTTTTCAAATTTCATTAACAACTTGTTTATCTTAATTATCCCGGAAAATTTATGATTATATGTGTTCTTCAAAACTTAACGCCTTCGGCCCTGAATTGTGAATTGTCCAGATAAAAAATCAATAAACAGATATTCTACATTATATGTACGTATCTTAATTATGAAATATTATAACATTCTACCAATCACCAAATTATAAATAATTCAAAAATGTTTTAATAGTAGGACACTAAGTTTATAATTACCAAAAAAGAGAAAATTTATTTTATGTACAATTTACAATTAACATTTTCAAACACTTTCTTTATGCATGAAAACGTAAAAATATTGCAAATTTCACACAAAATAAAGTAGTTTTAGTCGAAAAGCTAGTGTAGTAGAATAGTGTGTAGTAGGAAAGATGTATTTACCTATTTGGCTGAAAATGACTAGACGCTTCCATTATCTTCTCTGCTCGGGACGTCCTATCATCTACTGAGGGAAAATGGTAGCATACTGTTATTCTTGTATGTATTATTAGTAGGACACTTGATTTTGAGGTTAAAATTCTTGAAAAGAAGGAATATAGAGTAATGTAAAGATGTGTTGAATGTGAAAACTGATGCTTTTGAGTAAAAAAATAAATGAATAAACAAGATTAAAAATGCTATTAAAATATTTTTCTTTCGTGTTTTCGTTTCGTTCTCTTAACCCTAATGTTGTGTAAGATGACCGTGTATTTAGTGGTAATATACCTTACCCTTTAATTTTTTATTAATAATTTCTTTCATAACATATCTAATTTCTCTTTCTATGAACTGAAATATATAAAATATACAGAAAAAGTGAAAGCAAACAAAAGATCAATACTTTATTTTGCATAAATTTACCTTTCTTTACATTTATCTCAAACTTTCATCCAAAAACTTTCAAGATAAATCTTAGTAAATTCCAGAAATATATAATTCAAATGAGAATCGAATATATTTTTGAGTAAGTTCCGCAATATTTATTTTTCAAGAAATAGAGTGATATTCAAGCCATTATTTCATATAAAAACATTCTGCAACAGTAAGACTCTATTCTTTTTTTTAACAAAACTTAAATGCAAATACTTTCAATCCATCATTTAAAAATATGTATACAAATATATTCCAGAAGTATATAAATCGAAACCATTTTTACTTCAATATGCAGTCAGTCTTTATTTAAATGCTATATATATATATATATATACATATATATATATATATATATATATACAGTCGGTAACAAAAGTCTCCGAACACTAGCAAAAATTCCTATGTAAAAAAAGTACATGTAATACAGTTTTGTTAAATAAATCCTTGTCGAATCCTGTTTTTAGACTGACTAAGAACAGGATTCGACAAGGATTTATTTAACAAAACTGTATTACGTGTACTTTTTTTATATAGGAATTTTTGCTAGTGTTCGGAGACTTTTGTTACCGACTGTATATATATATGTATGTATGTATATATATATATATATATATATATATATATATATATATATATATATATATATATATATATATATTATGTACAAAATGTTATCCTTATCTATTGATCAATGTTTTGAACTTTAATTTTTCTGCTTTTTCTTTTTTCAAAGATTTTATTTTTCTTTTGCAAAAGCAGTTTGTAATTTCATTTTTAATTTCTCCTTACCCATATTGATAAAGAAATTATTTTTTGAGGCCAAATTTCTGAAACTGAGATTTTGATATATTTACATGTTTTGGGAAACTAGGTCCAAAAATCAGGTTTTCAGTGATTGCTCTATGTATGTATCTAAAAATCGTTCTATGTATGTATCTGCCTGTAAAACTGTTATCAGCATAATTTAAAAATTAATTGTATCAGGAAGTCGAAATTAAGTAATATGAAGATGGTAGGGGAGAGTGGAGATGAATGGGACATTTTTTCGTGTTTTTATTGATAACGTCGGCCATATGAAATTCAGAAGTTTGCAACATTGCTCATAAGTACACTTCAGTAATCAGTTACATATAAACATACTAACTTTAATAAAAAGTTATCATTTTTAATTAATTATATATATATATATATATATATATATTACATACATGTGCATATTGTCCCATTCATCCCCACCTAATGGGATGGATGGGATATAGGACTGGTGTTAACAAAGAAAATAAAACAAAATGGAAAATAAATAAATTTTTAAAGTTAAATGGTTTATGTGATTTTATTACACACCATGAATTCACTGAAATTAACATAAACTGGTGTATTGGCCCAAATTAACATGAAAAGACAAAAGTCCTTTGGTTCGTGCAGTTCCTAGTGCTCTAATTTAATCTAATAAGACCTAATCTAAAAATAAATAAATAAATAAAACACTAGAAAGAGATAAATCATTATAATAGAGTACAAATTATCCAGATAAATTTTTGTTTCCGACTAATCGGTAAAATCAACATTTTATTCTGTATTACATTAATAATCACCAGAATTTATTTAATTAGCTTGATTGAAATTGTAATTTTAATCAAATTATTATTAGTTTATTTATTTATTTATTTTAATTATTCATTTAATTTACATTGAATATTCTAAGTAATAATTTTTTTAATCATAATTATTATAAAGAAAAATCAGAACAATTAATGATTTTTTTTTTTTTTTTTAAGTTCATAAAATTAAGAATCCTGATAATCAATATGGCTAATTTACATTTAATATAATTCTTGTGTAAAATTTTAAATTAGTACATAGTGTGGAATGTCCCATTCATCCCCATTTAAACTGCCCCATTCATCCCCACCGTCACATGATCATATAAAACAGTAAATAGGCTTGATAAACAATTGTCAATATTCTTCTTGAATATCATAAACTCAATAAAATATTATGCCTTTTCACCATATAAGAGTTATATTAACTTTAAGCAAATAGTTGATATCTTAACTACTAGATAATTGAATCAGTAAAAACTTACTTTGTCAGCTGAAAAAGACACTTTAATTTTTTTCTGCCCTTCTATGGATAGCACAATTATGAAACTACACTTGATGAATGACCTCAGTTCTGCCATATATAAAAAAAATTATGAAGTTTCCGGTGCTTGCAAAACATAAAAATTTTGCTATTGTCCCATTCATCCTGCATCCCATTCAATCCCACTCTTCCCTACATAAAACATTTTGTGAAAATAGAATGAAAAATTCATGTACAGGGACATCCAAGAAAAATCGAAAATGTTAGTCTATGTGCAAAATTTCCGGTAGGTACAAATTAATATCTTTAGAGTGCACTAAACAAAATAAAATGACCATACATTTTTTTATATCCGTAAAAGCATGTTTCGTATAGATATAGAATATTGTATGAAAATCATTCATATAATGTCATTCATTGTCAAAATAATTTCGAATAAAATTTAAATTTAATGTATGCTTGAAAACAAAAATCAAATTGAGGTTTGGGGGGGGGGGGTTCTTTACACAAAAATGTATGTCAAAATAATCTTTTTCTAAATATATTTTGAACTGCTTTTATGGTACATTCATATAGAGTACTTCTTACCTTACCTCATAAGCTGTATAAATCTTTACATTATTTAAAGCTGTTTGAGTGCCACATCATTTTTTTTTTTAATCGAGAATGATCGACTGCAATCTAAAATACCTGGTGTTCGATAAGTCTGTAAAAATTTTAAAAATCCGTAAAAAGCTGCGGTTAGCAGTGTTGTAACTCGTTTGTAAACTGTAATTTGTGGTGCTAGCAGGCACATAGAATAGGAGGGATATGCTTGTAAGCATTTGTCCGCATGCAAATCAATAGAGTTTTTAATGGAAATGTGTGATATTTCTCTCGTACAGTGACCTCTATCGACGAAATTTTTAACCTTTTTTTTTTTTTTTTTTTTTTTTTTTTTTTTTTTCCCTTTAAAAAAAAAAAAAGATCCATCTTTACGAGAATAACTTTTTCGCAAACCTAATTTTAGTCTATAAATTTCTTCAATCAATTTTTTTAAGATATATACAAATTTATAGGACGTATGTGAATGTATGTATGTCGGTGCTGAATATTTTAAAGTGCTATTCAGCGGAAAAACAAGAAAAATAATAACCAAAAGGAAATTAATTTCAAATATTTTCAAAAGACAAAACTATAAAGAAAATCGTTAATGTAATATGACAAAATATGAAATTGTATGAACTCATAAAATCGTACTTAAGGAGAAAAAAAAAAAATAGATTCTTTGAAAGTCTTTCAATGAAAATTATTACAGACATTAGCCAGACAATCTTTCCTTTTTTTTTTTCTCGAAACTATTTTTCTTCATATGTGATAAACGACAGACAATTTTTCATGTTTAATCGAACTTTTTTTTTCTTGCGATATACGATATAAGTAAACAAAGAAATTCCTTTGAGGTTGTTTATGAGAACCTGCCTGTTTATTTATTAATGAGTTACCTCACACAAAACTGTCAATGTTTTCATAAATATATATTTCTATGGTTGTATAAGGAAGTCGTGTGGTGGCCACATCAGATTTTTCCAAATTAATATCTGTCCACTTCATAATTTATTATAAACATGCTCAACCAAAGGAATTTTTTTTAATATAATTTCTAAAAATTTAAACAAAATGAGTTCAAAAACGAAATTTATTCTCTCCAATCTTTACAACTATATTTCGTGGTGTTTAATGGTTTGCGGAAGAATGCATCAATGAGAGTAAATAATGGTTTCTTAAAAATGAGTATATATTGTCTCAAAATAGCTCCGAAACAATATATACTTAAATTTGAAAACCCATGTACTCATTTTTGAGTATACTCACATGCTCAAAAATAGGGTTGACCAATAAGAATTCCAACATCCCCATGTCTCTGACATTTCAATATACTCAAAAATTAGTACATGGGTTTCCAGATTTAAGCACATTAAGCGACAAAAAAAAAAAAAAAAAGCTGCACTTCAGAAAAAATGACTTATACCTTTTTTGTAATAACTTTAAAATTAATGTTTGAAACAAATAAAACTGTCTTGTTTGCATAATACCAAAGGTATGAAATGATACCTATGTACATTTTCGATTTAATAATTCGCTTCATTGCACTCTACGAAGTACTTTTTAAAAATCTGTATAAAACTTTCTTTTTGAACCTAATGTAATAACCATACACTTTGTATTCTATTATGATTTATTATATTTAATAAACAAGTTATATCTTAATATATGAAATAAAACTATTTATTTATTAGATCTAAGCAATTTTTTATAAAAAATATGTATTCTGCATTGGGTTAATTCCACCTTTATATGGAATTACTGCTTTAATGCATAATGGCATAGTTTTATACAGTGTTTTAATATAAACCTCAGACATTTCAATGTGCCAAATATCGCGAATATTTTTTTCTAGTTCTGGCCGAGTTATAGGCTGCAAATTTCGAATCCTCTCCCCTCTCCCCCACCTTTTTATAGACGAAACGTTTTCGAACGGATCGCGATTAGGACTTATTTCTGTAAGGTGCGCCAGATCTGGCAAACCTGCGCCGCCACAAATAAGTAGGCAACCAAACTCTCGGGACGAGAGGCAGATCTCGAGAGACGGAGCCGGGGGTTGAAGGAAGAACTAGGATGTGTGCTGGTGTCAGCGACTATAGTAGTTATGAACGAAATATAAGCCAGAATTTATTCTTTGTACATATGGCATTGTAAATACTATAAAATTAATTATGTAAGTCATCTGTGATGTGTCCCATAATCGAAATGTTAATAAATGACTTGGGACTAACTGTGATTTTCCTTCATTGTCTCTGACCCCTCACAAAGAATTCCACGTCCGAAAATGTATTCATTTACACTGGTGTCAGAAGAGTGGATTGTGATTGTGAACAGAGACGAAAAAATGATCATACACATTGTGGTGTCACAGAGGAACGGCCACAATAGCCGGTGGTCATATGGTCATCAAAATACGATGACGGAATTGGTACATGCTGTGCTTAAATTCTTCAGTGTTCAACGATTTGACCAAAGTTTACGTGCTAGCGAAAGGCTACCTGTTATTTTTAAGTCTTTAAAGTTTCAAGTGTTTGACGGGCTAATTATAGCCTAACGTATAATGCTGGAGCAACAGTGTTCTTGGTCTTCTACAATTTTTAAGTGCCGTCTGACGATTTTTGAGTGATCCAGCGATTTTTGAATATAGTGAAAACAACGAAGAAAGGAGGGAAAAAATCTTCTGTATACCGAGTGAAGTATGCACATTGCACATACTATCAGCTTTCTTATATGATAAGTGTTCTTCTTTTTTTTCTTGTGTAGCTCCGGACATCCGAACGAAATTTATCGGTGTCGTGATTTCTTTTACCTGCACACTAAGGTACTGTAAGTACTATATATTTTTCTATCAACATTTTAAGCGTTAAAGAATGTCAGCAAGTTGATAAGGAAAACAAAAAGTATTAATTTTGTTGTATTACGAATCTTATGATTATCTTTGATATAAATATATATATTTTATTATGGTTATTTAATATCTAATGTGAATTATAAATGTTTAATTATATTTAATTAGTACAATTATTATCACAATTTTCATTTTATAAAAGGTAAAGAAAAGAAAAAATGTGGTTTAATTAAACAGATATCAGAATATGTGAAATGTATAATAATTATAGATTTGTTTCTTTTTCACTCTACGAAAGTAGAGCAGGTGTAAGACATCTGTTTTTTTTATTGGCGCCAGTTGAGTCATCATCGGTAGATCGTAAAGATTTTTTTTTTCTTCAGTTTCATCATATGTGTTCTTTTAATTTGTGGTTAGAAAAGAGTTTTATTTTCTTATTTTGTTATTGCATCTTAGTAAAAGTTAGACAAATAAATCTATTTCCTGTCTCAGTATATATATAAAAAATTTATATAGCTGTGGTTTACGAAATACTTAAATGATAAATTTATTTATTTTATTTTGTTTTTGAGAAGACAGTTAAAAGTATTTTTTTTCTCTAGTTCATTGAGACTGAATTATTAGAGATAGATTTATTGCATCATTATTTAATTCCTAAGTAATTATTATTAATATTATTTTAATAAAAGGAAGGATAAAAAAAAAAAAAAAGAAAAATGAATGGATAAATATATATATATTATTTATTTATTTGAAGATAAATGCATGAGTACAATAAAATAGCTGTGGTTTATTTCTGATAAATGTTTTAGATTTTTTTGTGTGTGTGTGTGTGTGTGTGTGTGTGTGTGTGTGTGTGTGTGTGTGTGTGTGTGTGTGTGTGTTCTCGTTTAAAAAAAATTTATCGTATAAAAAGAATGATATTTCTTTTGATATTTCTTGTATAGTTTGGATATAGTTTGCTTTCTATTTTCATTTTATTGTAAGGTAATTTGGCATTAGGGTAGCTTAAAAAAATAAGTGAATAAAAAAATGTCTTTTTTAATTAAGAGTAAAAAGGCAGATTTAATTTGTCTAGCACAAGATTATGGGGAAATACCTGATGAAAAGTTATCTAAAGCGGAATTAAAGGAATTAATTTTAGCTAATAAGCGATATAAAGAGGAAGAGGCAAAAGAATATTTAGAGGCTATCATAGCTGAAAGGGTAGAACGGGAACAAAAACTGGAAAAGGAAAATAAGTTAAAACTAGAGCGGGCAATTTAAGTTACAGACAGAGAGAGAAAGGGAGAAATTTGAATTGGAAAAACTTCGTTTAGAAGTAGAATTGTCTAAGAGTAATCAAAATTTGGTTCAAAATAGTGATCAAACCACGCGTATAAAATCTTTAGATGAAATAGTTAGGATGGTTAGACTCTTAACAGTTAAGGTTCCTAGTAAATCAGATGGATGGGACTATTTTTTCTCGAGTTTGGAGAAAGCGTTTGTAAATGAAAATGTTAACGACGAATTTAAACCTAAAGTTTTACTTTGCTTATTAGGGGATAAAGTAACTAATCTGTTAGCTAATATTGAAGAAAAGGAATTAAATAACTACGAATCGTTGAAAAAATTAGTGTTGCAAGAGTATGGACCTTCTCCAAAATTATGTTTAGAAAATTTTCGTAGGGCAAAACGTAATCCTGACGAGAATTTTTCTCAATTCGCGTCCAGGTTAACCTCAATGTGGCTGTATTACTGCAAGGCCAGGAAGGTAAGTGATTTTGAGTCGCTCAATCAGCTCATTGTATCGGATAAAATATTTCAAACATTAGATGCAGAAACTGCAACCCACATAGGAGTTCTTCAAGGAGAAGATTGGTTCAAGCCAAAGGATTTAGGTAAGCATTGTGATGTATTTTATGCATCTAAGGGTAAGTCCTATGATGGGTCAGTAAGAGCCAAAGGGATGGATTTTGATAAAAAGGGGTATCATTCTAATTTGGGTAAACCGCAGTTTAGTAAAAAAAGGTCCGATTTTAACAATTTTTTCCCCAGGAAAAATTTCGAAAAATCAAAGCTCACAGAAATTAAAAAACCAACGTGCTTTACATGTGGGTCCGACAAACATTTCAGACGGGATTGTCCAAAAAATAAAGGGTCAGATACTAGGAGGCTTAACATTAACAAAGTTTCTGCAGAGGGTACAGACTCGAAGGAAGAAACTGTATCGGCCAGGGTAGACTTACTAGGGGAAGTCATCCCTAGGCGAGCTATTGAGGATAAATTAAGCAAACTAAAAAAGACATCTATCAGTGTAGATGGTAAATTAGTTGACGCATTAGTGGATTCGGGAACAGAAATTACGGTTGTCAAAAAAGAACTGGTTCCGGGAATTTCGGTCGAAGGTGCTTCTACAATTTTCTTGAAGGTTATTTTTGGTCCGGCGGTGAAATGTTCATTAGTTTACGTTCCGTTAGGTCTTGCTACTGATGGCCAGGTTAATGTGGTGCATCAGCAAGTGTTGTGTGCTTTGGCAGATGTTTTGGTGGAAGACGTGTTACTTCCACCGGATGTTTTGAACATGTTGGGAGGAGCCCGGAGTGAAGGAATTTCACTGGTTCAGAACTCTCAGGACCTGAGGGGGGACTCAGGAAATTTAGATGAAACGACGGAAGTTTCATCTGGGACACTGTCAGAAAAACCACGGGACAATTTTATTTTTGAGGAATCTCAAAGGGAAATTTCTTCATGTGGAAATGAAGAGGGAACGGTAAATACTAGGAATGGTGAGGCAATCACTGAGCCAAATAAGGGAAGTGTGGTAGCTGATACTTTTTGCTCTGAGCAAGAGCAGTGTACCGATTTAGCAGTAGCTTGGAAGCATGCTAAGGTAAGGGTAATTACTATGAGGTAGATGGTTACTTATTTCATAGGGACAAAGTACTCGGGGAGAGCTTTCGGCAACTTGTACTTCCAGAATGTAGGCGAAAGGAGGTACTGAAACTTGCAAATACCTCAGTGTTTAGCAGCCATATGGGTCCTAGAAAAACTCTAGAGAGGATCAAATACTCATTCTTCTGGGAAGGTATGAGGGCTGACGTAAAAAAATATTGTAGATCATGTAAAGAGTGTCAACTCACTCAAGCAGTTAGAACGAATGACCGAACGCCAATCACGCCGGTGACGAGACCGGAATTACCATTTCAGGTAGTAAATATAGATTTGATAGGTCCGATTGATTCCCCAAGTTCTAAGGGACATAAATATATATTGTGTATGATCGACCAACATACTAGGTGGGGCGAAGCCATACCGTTGACTAGTCTAAATGCAAAAACAACTTGTGAGACGTTGCTAAGCATTTTTTCGAGGACCGGAATACCTAATGTTATCGCGTCTGATAACGGGACAAACTTCATAGCTGAACTGACTAAAGAGTTCGAGAAACGTATAGGGAGCAGTCCAAGATTCTCTACCCCAGGATATGCACAATCGAACGGATTGGTGGAGAGATTCAATAGAACACTGAAAAACATGTTACATAATGTAATAAGGGAAGAAGGTAGAGGGTGGCATTTGAAATTCCTTATGTGTTGTGGGCGTACAGAGAAATACCTCATACAACCACGGGTGTGTCTCCATTTCAGTTACTGTATGGTAGGCAACCGCAAGGTCCTTTGTCAATCTTAAAATCTACTTGGACCGGGAGACATAATAATATACAGTTAGGTACTACTCCTGTTGCCAAATATTTAAAAGATTTAAAATTAAAACTTGAGAAGGCTGTGGAGCAAGCTAAACTTGTTTCGGCAGTACAACAGGAAAAAACAGCTTACTACCACAATTTGAGATCGTCTAACAAAATATTCAAAGTTGGGGATCGGGTGATAGTTTTAATACCCGATTCAACAAATAAATTATTTGCCAGATGGCAGGGTCCAGCAACTATTGTTGAAAAACGTAATCCTCATTCTTTTATAGAGAAATTGCCAGATGGTGCGACCAAACATATTCATCAAAATAAATTAAAACATTATATAGCTAGTTCGAATTCTGTAAATGTTATTTTTGAGGAAGAAAAAGAATTCGGTCATGTTGAAACTTTACCTACCGCTAAAAAGGAATCTAAATTCTTTGAAATTCTTGATAGTCTTAAAGTTGAACATTTAAATGCTTCTGAGTGGAAAACTCTTAGAAATTTAATTGTAAAATTTAAACATATCTTTACTAAACCTCTTCAACCAACCTCGGTGGGCACTCATAAAATTGAATTATTACCAAATGCAATTTGGAAAAAACCCCATTGTTACAGTGTTCTCATGGCATATAGAAAAGAAGTTGAACGTCAGGTTCAAGAATTGTTAGATCTAGATTTAATAGAACCATCAGAATCTGAAATAGCTCATCCAATTGTTTGCGTTGCGAAAAAAGATTCTTCCGTAAGAATGTGTATCGATTTCAGGGCTTTAAATGCGGTAACTAAAGTTCCGGTTTTTCCCATGAAAGATATGCAAGAGTTAATTTTCACTGCAGGATCAGCCCACTGGTTAACCTGTTTAGATCTTTTAAAGGGGTACTGGCAAATTAAAATGGATAAGGAAAGTAAACCATTAACAGCATTCACCACTCACAATGCCGTGTACCAGTGGAAGACAATGCCTTTTCGTCTAGCAGGGGCATCGGGTACTTTTCAACGAGAAATGAACCGTATCTTAAAAGCTCATTCAGATTATGCACAGGCATACATGGATGATGTTGTCATTTTCTCTAGGTCTTTTGAAGAACATTTCGTCCATTTAGAGTTGATTCTAACCGAGTTACTTAAGTTAGGTTTCTCGGTGAGATTGGATAAATGTTCCTTTGCTTCACGGAAAATAAAATATTTGGGTCACGTGATAGGGGGAGGTAGACATGGTCCTGAAGAAGATAAGATATCAGCTATTAGAAAGTTAGCTAAGCCTGTCACTAAAAAGGAGGTCAGGTCTGTTTTGGGACTGATGGGTTTTTATCGCACTTATATACCGAATTATGCGGAAATATCTTCTTCACTCACGGAGCTTACCAAGAAAAATAAATCAAACATAGTCAGTTGGGGTGAGGCCGAGCAAAAATCTTTTGACAAACTAAAAGAGTTATTGTGTGAGGTAACTAGCCTGGCTACCCCTGATGTCAACTTGCCATTCCAAGTTCATTGTGATGCATCTGACTATGGTGTAGGATGTTGTTTAACCCAACAAGATGCTGATGGATCTTATCGCCCAATAGCGTTCGCAAGCCAAAAATTTAATACGTCGCAGAAAAATTGGGCAAGCATCGAAAAAGAAGCATGGGCAGTTTTATTCGGACTGAACAAATTTGATAAGTGGATTTATGGGGCTAAGGTAGAGATCATTTCTGATCATAATCCACTTAAGTACTTAAATCATACTACTCCTAAGAGTCCTAAGTTAACCCGTTGGGCTCTAGCTCTTCAAAGATGGAATCATTCCATCACTCATAGACCAGGTGTCCAGCACAGAGATGCAGACGCTCTGTCAAGGCTGGAATAATAGTTTACTTGCATTATTTTTATTTTATTTTTATGTTATATATATAATCAAATTGAAATTATATAGTGTATTGAATAATATTTTGAAAGTATATGTTTTGTAATAGCATTTATATATATGTGTGTTTTTTGTTTTTAAAAGTGATAAAATCAGCCACTGTGGGCTAATTTTATGTTTAGGTGGGGCTTGTAAGGTGCGCCAAATCTGGAAAACCTGCGCCGCCACAAATAAGTATGGCAACTAAACTCTCGGGACGAGAGGCAGATCTCGAGAGACGGAGCCGGGGGGTGAAGGAAGAACTAGGATGTGTGCTGGTGTCAGCGACTATAGTAGTTCTGAACGAAATATAAGCCAGAATTTATTCTTTGTACATATGGCAAATGGCATTAAAACTACTATAAAATTAATTATGTAAGTCATCTGTGATGTGTCCCATAATCGAAATGTTAATAAATGACTTGGGACTAACTGTGATTTTCCTTCATTGTCTCTGACCACTCACAAAGAATTCCACGTCCGAAAATGTATTCATTTACAATTTCCATGTCTGGTATAGAAGAAATTCTACTATATCCTTCGTGGGATTTAACTTAATGTGAAAAAAGATATGATAACTTACAGAATTATGGGTTCTCATGGGAATGGATAGGAAATTTTGACAATTTGAAGTGAATAAACTTACCACAGTGTAGTAAGGTGCATTATCATCTTGAAATGCTGTTTGCAGAAATGTCCAAGATACCTCCAAAATAGTCGGTCAGGCACCACTTTTATGAAGATTATGTTTCATTTTGAGTTAATTGATCCCTTGAGCATAAAAATTTGCCCGACTTTTTGAAAAGTTATGCACCTCCGTAGCGTAATGTACGGAGAATGTGTTACTGTTTTAAAAGTGCGATTTTCATTAAGTCGGTCATATTTTCGTTGTCAGATCTGCTTGTTTTCTTTAGCTCGAAATAAGTTAAATTTGACTCATCAAAGAGAACCAGTTCAGCCCAATAATTAACTAATCTTTTTTTATTTTTTTAGCCATCAGAGGTCTTGCTTTCCTAATTCTCTTCACTAAGACTGGAATTTTTTTTTAATTTTCTGTCATTTAAACCTGCTTCGTTTAATAGTTGCTGTACTGTAGTTAAAGAAGTTATGCTGCTAAACACTTTTTCTGAATCTCTTTTATGTTCTAAATGTAATACAAACCGATTTTATAAGCAATGGCTTTTTAACTTACGGTCATCTCGCTTGGATGAGCAACATGGCCGCTTAAAACCAAATTTCCAGTTTAAACGGCTAAAAAATCTTAAATCTTGCTAAAAATCCTTTTACCAATATTTCGTTAATATTTAATTATTTTGCCATCTCACGTATTAAAATATTTTTTAAGTTTCCTTCAAAAATGAATACTTTTTGTGGCATCGCTAACTGCTTTATTCTTACTATTTTTGAAATAATTTCTAAAATTACAATTTTCCTGATAATTGCAATTTGTTTTTAACACTGGACTCAAAGCTAAAGTGTATGTGGAGGACAACATAATATATGTTCGAAAATTTGCTTTTTAAACGATAAAATTGGCGGTTGTAGAAGGCGAAAAAAAAAATATCCAAGTGCGGCTTTTTTTTTTTTGTCGCTTAGTATATGTATTGTTTCGGAGTTATTTGGAGACAATTTAGCTCATTTTTAAGAAACCATTTTTAACAGTGAATCTATGTTTGGATATTGGGATTTACGATGGTCGATGCCAATTTTTGAGCAAGTTAAGATACTCAACAATAAGTATATCGCCCTCCCGCCCACGATTAGTATGCTGATAACCGTCCTGGTCTGTCTCTTCAGTCCAAAGGCACAGACTGCATTGGCCAGACTGCGTAATGGCCACATCAAAAGCTTAAAATTCGTCAATAAAGTAAAGACTTATTGTTCTTGCCCTTGTCCCTGTCCCTGCTTCTCCTGCTCATGTCATTGACTGTATTGGCGCCTCTGCGAAGCAGCTCTGGAGTGAGTAGGGAAATGGATTTGTGGTTCTGTTAGAGCAACATGGTATCATGGACCTGGTCGAGGATTTTGGGTCCAGTGGGACATGAAACAACAACATAAGTACACCGGATTTTAAAATTTGAGTATAGTTGCTTCGGAGCTATTTTAAGTATGTCGCATACTCAAATTTGACTCAATTTTACTCATTTTTGAATACTTTTGCTTCTTTATTTTTTTTTCAGTGTGGTACGAACGAAAATAATATGCCGAATATATATACCTAAAAGATAAATACGTAATTGCTATTTTTATTTAAATTTTTTATTTTATTTTTTATTTTTAGAGTTGTATCCTTGTCGGTGTATTTATTTAGTTACAGAGTATGAAATATAAGCAACCGATTTTGGAAATAAGATCGTCGAATATGTATATATATATATATATATATATATATATATATATATATATATCTTAAGTACTTTGATATAATTTGCCTAACTTGACTAAATAGTGCAGGAAATTAATTACATTTTCAATTAAACCTAGAGTTTAAAATTATGCTCTGACCACTAATAAAAAGAAATGAAATATAAAGAACAAACTGCATCTAATTATTTATTTCTGGGAAATAAAGGATTTCATAAATATTATTATTTTATTTATTTATTTATTTTTTAACAATAATAAATTAAATATAAAATATCAAAACTTAAAAGTAATACAAAGAAAATAAGAAAGAAAAAAAATTCTGTCTTTGACAGAATTTAATTTAGTACGACAGGACTAATTTATATTTTGCAATCTTGTAACTGAAAAAAAGAAAGAAAAATGTTATTAGTTGCCCTGGCTAATAACTATCTCGACATTTCTCACATAATAACCATTGGCAAGGTCGCCATAGCTGCAAACGCAGATGTAACGGTTATAATGTGAGAAATGTCGAGCGTGTTATCAGTCAGGGTGGCTCAGTGGAAGAGCATCCGCAGGTTAAGCGGAAGGCCTTGGTTCAATTTCCAGCTCTTGCATTTTATCATGTTTTTATTAACTTCTATTCTTGTTTGTTTGTTTGTATGTATGTTTGTTTGTTTGTTTGTCCGGTACAAATCTTGCAATCGAATTTTAACTAACTTCCTTACTAGCTAGACATTTGAAACTTTCATTAAAGCTCAGAACCCGGTGACAACACAATACTTCGAAGTCCGATTTTCTAATTTTTGATTAGTTTTCTTATAATTAATTAAAATATGAAAATAATAACATCCTAATAGCGTTAAAATAGCCATTAAAATATTAGCTACACTGTAAAAAAGAAAAAAAAAGAAAGAAAGAAAAAGAAAAATCCCGTAATATTATGGGGAAAGACCGGCAGCAGAAATTCCAGACAAAGCCCGTAAAAAAAAAAAAAAAAAAAAAAAAAAAAAACGCTTAGACCGTAAATTAAGTATATAATAACCTTAAATTACGTTACATGTCTGTATAAAAAAAAAAACAAAGTGCCCGTAAAACCAAGATTTTTTTTTTTTTTTTTTTTTTTTTTTTTTTACGGGCTTTGTCTGGAATCTCTGCTGCCGGGCTTTCCCCGTAATCTTACGGGATTTTTTTTTTTTTTTTTTTTTTTTTTTTACAGTGTATGATTTAATTGTTACCAAAACAAATTTACGAGTTCATTTTCTTTCGACATAAAAATAAATACATTTAATAATTAAACGTGACCATTAAAAAATTATAAAAAGTTAAATTATGCATCTCACAAAAATTGACGTCATTATCATTTAAAAAATTTTATGCACATCGATAAGAGCTCTATGATTCATCAGAAAATTTAAAACGTGGAAAATAAAAAGTTTTTTTTAATCTGATAATTATTTTCACGTAGTTGGTATAAAAAAAAAAAAAAAAACAGTCTTATACTCCAAATCACTTAAAATGAATTTTCAATCAATTTATCAATAAAATTTCTTAATATTTTATAGATTGTTTAAGAAATTAAATGGTAAAATTGGATATTGGCAAGCATCCTGGCATATCGGAAGTTTGACAACGCAAAATCAATGTCTGAAAGAAATAGTCCGTACTAATGAAAGAAAGGAAGAAAGAAAAACATTATGATTTATTTTCTGCGTGAAATTATCAGTAAGTACTGATATTATTGGTACTAATATTATCATAAACTTCATTTAAAAGGAAAAATTATATTTTCATTATATTTTTTTTTTCCATAACACAATTTTTTTTGCGAATATCTTTATTTTGCTTACGTATTTAACATTTATTGTTAAAACAGTTTGTATCAAAAATATATTGAAATATTGGTAAGATTAATGTTTTTGGTATGTTTAAAGTTATCTTTTCATTTCATTTCACTTTATTTTTCAAGCTATCTTTTGTAAGATGTTGGAATTGCGAGTGATTTCCATTTATTATAATAAATTCGAATTTCCAAATATCTTCATTTTATTATACATTTAAATAAATTTTAATTTGCATACGACATTTAAAAAAAAAAAAATAAATAAATAAAAAAAAAATCAGTTACAACATTTTTAAATTAATTTTAATCTTTCTGCTTCAATAGTTTCATAAAATTTCTTTAATGATTTTGGATAAAAATTTCATCAGTAACTCACTTAGAAAACTTGCGCGTGATAATAAATTTCAAATATTTAATGCAAATGTAAACAACAACACTAGCTTACAATTACTTCTCACTTACATAAACCTTGACAGAATCCTATTAAATGCCGTAACATATTTTCTGTGAACAAAAAACATGAAATCGTTTTACCAGCTTATTTGTGCAAGAATTCTTAGGTGAAAGAACGGATTATGTATATTTATCTAAATTTATACTGACATTTTCTGTGTTTCATTTTTAATCTAGTAGTTGGTAATTTTATTAGTAATTTAAATTATTATAGCAATCATTTTTTATCATTAAAATTATTCATAAATGCAAGCTTTGCTCGCTTCACTGGTCATTATAGTAAAAAGAATTTTCAAAATAAAAATTGAATAAGCATTTATTTTATATCATTTTATAAATATAAACTTTAAAAATTCTATTTAAATCGTTCAAATCCTTGCTTCGGGTTCCCGCTACCTTCAGCAACGTCTTTTCCGATCGGACTATGTTGGAATTGAGTCTCCACTGTTTGCGGCAGTACCTTACCAAGGCAATTCACTTTGGTTATTTAAAAGACAGCAAAACTGAAGATGTCACTGATATTATTCAAAAACTATGGTTTTAAAATAGCCATATGTCAAAATTTACTTAACATTTTAAATTTGGCATCACGTATTAGCAGGACTTTTTCTAGCCCCCTCGCTTTCTAGCCCCTTATAAAACTATAAGTAAAATAAATTTATAATTATATCATTATTAATTTTTAATTATGTTATAAAAAATATAAATAAACTTAACTGTTATAAATTTTAATTATATTTAAAATTTTATAAGTACAATCCTTTTCAATATATTATTATTTGATTTCGATTGAAACAGAAAATTAAATGATTAAAAACATTTACCTTTCAAAGGAATTATTCTCTCCAAATTAACAGTTACTTTTCAAATGGTAATGATTGAAATGAAATGTCATACTTTGTTGAATCTTAAAATATCTAATGATCGCATTGTTTAGGTTGCTTGGTTGGTTGAGTTTTACATCGCACTAGTGCTTCACAATGGGCAATTGGCGGCGGTCTGGGACTCACATGACATCACAATTTTAATCCTCCACGAAAGGGGTGGCTCTCTCGCTTCGGTGACCACCAGAGGTATAATTTTGATGGGAACATGGACGATATTGCGGCCACGACAGATTTTACGTGCACCAGCCACCATTAGTGTATATGGCGTTGTTTGGCCGGCTCAAGTACCGAACCCGCAATCTTCCAATTACGATCCCGGCTGTCTACCGACTGGGCTACCGAGGCCCCGCATTGCTTAGGAAAAAATCGAAACATGCCAAAATACACTACAACAATATTTTTCTCGATCGAAAAAATTGAAGCTGTACTTCCATATAAAAATCAAATTACACATAAACAATATTTAATCACCTGACTGAGTACTAAACAATTGAATAAATAAAAAATAAGAAGTATAGCAACCGTTGATACGGAATACAGACACAACTGGAATAGAAGAACATGCTTAATTGAAATTTGAGAACATTAAACATAAAAATAAGCGCAATAAAGAAATTAAATAAAAAAAAAAAAAAAAAAAATCAATTCAAAAAATCCAAACGGGAAAATTGAAAGAATTCTCATGATGTGCACCTCGGCAATATCCAAGCTTTCCCGCCGTGCATTTTATAGCTCTACGATCAGTGGCCTAAGCTCCATAACGCACACACACAGAGAGAGGCATAAACACTGATATTGATAGACACTTCCTTTTTTCTTACGTATCTTATAGAGAGCATAAAAGTTACCAACAATAAACAGAAAATTATAAAAAATAAATATATAACAAAAAATAAATTTGTATTCAGTCAATCAAGTAAATAATTCAAAACCTTTTATTTCCTAAATGAATTCTTAAATATATGTTTATGAATAATTATTTTCTGAAAATAAAATCAACATTTCGTAATTGCATGAAATGTTGTATTTACGTTCACTTCACAAAGAAAGAAAAACATTCATTTTATTGATAAAACAAACAAAATTTTGGTTTGTTTTTAATCAATGCCTGAAACTTGCAATTGGGTTTTAAACATTTATATTCATATTATATATATATATATATATATATAACTTTTATATTAATTATTTTACAGAATTATTATTAGAGAAAATAATTATTAGCAGAGTTCATGCATAATACACTTTTAAATATTAAGTTTCAGAAAAACTTTCCTTATAACGTCATTATTTCCATATGTTTTTATTTTTATTTTTACTTTCTTTTATATTCAATAGAAATAATCTGAAGTGTCACTCACATGACTTTCTCTTACCCTCAAATTTAATACTATAAATACAGATTGGAGATTAAGGAATAAAATAACTCGTACTGTTATGTAAACCAACGTTAGAACAATTCAAATTAGGTTTAAAAACAGCTTTATTTGACTAATAATTCTCTGTGATGGGGGCTACAGCCCCCTCAACCCCCGTTACATTATTGTTCCTACATTTATATAGAATTAAAATCTGTTATTAAATTCAAAAGTTCATTTAAAATCATTCAGGCAACTTTCACACCAACATTCTTTGAAATTTATCAATCTCATCAAACTTTTCTAGTAAGAAACACATTAATTTCAAAATACAACATTTGCATCGCCTGAAATTATATGTTTTTAATTTAATATAAGTGACACAGGCAAAGATCAAGCGTTAAAAACTTGACTACGGTATTCAAGAAGCCTCAAAACGGGTAAATATGCAAAAAAACTAAGCAATGAATATTAATCTTAAAAAAATACATTATTAACCATATGGCCATGAGGAATTAATTTAAATTCCTGAGCCGCTTTCTTGGACATGGTAAAATCTTATAGTAAAGCACTACCACTAACATTAAAAAAGAATGTTATGGCTTAAATATTGGCATCCCTGTATACCTTCTGAAGATTATGTGCACACCACATGGTGCATATAAATATAATCCTACATTAATAATACATGGCAAAACCTGAAATGCACTTCCATCTATTTTCAAGTATTGTCGTGCTATAATCTAGTTATTTAGTGTAGCCCTGTAAATGAACAGCGAATGATTTCCATACTATATTCTGCATGAAACATGAAACATGTTTCTATGCATATAAAAAATATATATTGGTTTCATTTTGTTTAGTGCAGTCCATAGATGTTAAACTCTACTTACCTGCAATATCCCCCATAGACGTAATGTATTTGAATTATCTTGGGTTTTTCCGTACACGAACCGTTTGCTTGATCTCAGCGAAAAGTTTAGTGTAGTATCCCTATATAATACACATTTAGAATACTAAGTTTGGACTTTTTGCTATTACTTGTTCTTGAGATATGTTGATAACACATACACACACACAAACACATAGACCAACCGCTAAAAACACGATTTCTAGATTCAGGGGATCTCAAAAGTATAAATATAACAAAAAATCGATTTCTAAAATTTCACCCTAAAACAATACTTTCTCTACTATTTACAAGGGTAAGGTAAAAAAGCATTGGATTCGCAGAAATTTTCGACCTCCTTTTTTTTACTTTCTCTTACATATAGTGATTTTTTACTTTCTCTCATATATATGGTACAAGAAAGTCTTCTTTTTGTGTGTAATTTTCAGAATTGTGTTTTTCTTAAATTTACACGTTTTGATGTCCCCTGAATCAAAAAAATTATGTTTTTTAGTGGTTGGTCTCTGTGTCTGTGGGTCTCTCTGTGTATGTGTGTGTGTATCTGTTAGTTATCATTATATCTCAAGAACAAATACTAGCAGAAAGTCCAAATTTACTATTCTGAATATGCATCATATAGGGATGTTACACTAAACTTTTCGTTGAGATCAAGCAAGCGGTTCGTATACAAGAACATCCAAGAGAATTCAAATACATAACATCTGTGGGGAAATTTCTGGTAAGTACAGTGTAACATCTATAGGCTGACTTAAACAAAACGGAATGAACAAAATGTATTATATTCATAAAAGCATGTTTCGTGCAGATTGTGGTATATTTTTAGTAAGTGGTTCTAATACGGTCACCGTACTTTACATGATGTTATTATCATATGATTTTACACTTTTTTATAATGATATTTAACCCTTAAATGTCGTTGTGTTGCCTTTCGGCAACATACTCAATTTTATCTGCTAAAATATTATTAGAAAAATATTGAATCTTCATTGCCTCATGTTTGCCGATTGGCAACAGATTGTTTTTTGCTGTAAACCATTTAAAATAAAGTATGATTTTTTAAAAGTATTGTTCGCGTGATTTATTTTAGAGAGGAAAGCCGTAAAGCATTTTTAAATTGATTTTTTTAAAATCAGGCATTTAAGTGTTAATACGTTGTTAATACGTTAATTTTAAGAATTTCTTCTAGTGTGTTATGTAACACACAGCAGAACTGCAGTATTTAAAGACTGGTGGACTGAGATAATAATTATTTTTACACTACCTCTCCTTATAAGAAAAATAATAAAGTAAAAAAATAATAGATAATTCTAAAAAGCTATTCAATTGTATTACTTGAAAATGAAAGGTCCGGGAAACACTTTAAAAGCTTACTTACACTTGAATAATCTAATTACGTAACAAGCGCTTGCTTAATTGTTATAATAGAAACTATACTCTCTAAAAACTATTTTACACCTTCAAAGGTATGTTTCTAAATTCTTAAATGTATTTTAAAGAATTTTTTTCGGGCCAAATAATTAGGAAGAAATTATTTTTAAAGGAAAGACTTTTATAAAGAATTTACCCTTTTTGAAAAAAAAATACGTAACTTTTGTATCTGTTAATTTCTTTTTCCGGAGTATCATTTTTCTTTCCTTTTTTAATCCTTTTTCTCAGCCTAAAGGCTTTTAAAATAAGTTTTTAGTTATAGATATGAGATTCTTTTTCAAATAACTAGCAATTACTTTTAAAATAGTTCAGGAACAGAAGTTAAAATTATAAAATATTTTACAAGAAATAAACTGTTTGCCTTTTGTTAAAAACATGTTATTATTATTATTATTATTATTATTATTATTATTATTATTATTATTATTTTAATATTTGGTACTGAGAGAAGTGATAAAAAGTCTAACATTTCCATATCATAAGCATTTATTTATATTGAAGTATTTATTATTTAAAATGGTAATTATAAATATGTATACTAATACGACTGGAAATAATAAAGGAAAAATCTCGATTTACACCAAAATAATTCGATATGGCAGTTACACTATTTTCTGTTGCCCTATTTTAACACAGAAATATTATAACAGCTTATGATATAGCATATGAAGTACTATGTCTAAATGTTTCTAGTGTATTTTAAACAACAGTTTTAGATACAGTTATATTTAACGAAAATATACGTTGTTCCCTCTTAATCTCTGTATAAATATTGTAGATATATTCATAAATCATTTAAGGCAGTTATTAAATTTCAAAGTGTATTTCAAATTATTCAGAAAATCGCCATTCAAATCACCCATTGAAACTTATTAGACTAATTTTTAGTAGCCCTGTATATTAGTGATAAACTATTATACATACCAAAGCACAGAACAAAAATACCAAAATTAGTTCAAAACAGTTCTAAAGTACATTATACTCGTACACTTATAGTCAACAATTTAAAAGTTCATTGGTAAGTGATAGAAGCTCATGAAACAATTTTTGAGAAGTTTAGAGGTAAGAAAAAATATGTTATTGTATTGAGTAGTTTATTAAAGTTATACTCTTTTGATTTAGCTAAAATAAATAAATAAATATACTTTATTTATTTATTTGCCTATTTATTTGCCTTATTTATTTGCCTATTTATTTTGCCTAAATTTAATCAGACTGAATATTAATTCATCATTTTCATTTATCGGAAATTAGTCGAACTAAAAGTTTAATATTTGGCAAAATGGGTATTTTTTAAATCAAATACCGTTCAAGTGAGGTAAGGGCTTTAAGGAGGTAAGAGTAGCAGAATATATCCTTTTGATAAAATTGTTTTCACGCGATTTCTATAGATAAGCTTCGAATAGAAAGTCAAAAATTTATTTTGCAGACTATTTCTAAAATATACATGCTTTCAGTGAGATGTCTGATAATAAATTTTAAGGAAAGGAAAGTGGAGAAAATGTCAATATCAAGATTTTTGGGGGGATTTCTATTAATATAATTGCTGGTTAAAAGCAATAAACTCGGTCCACGATTATAAACTAAAATTTCACATACATTAGATTACACTTTTCCTCTTCTATAAATTGATCTTATCCTAATTTACTAATAAATTTTAGTTTTCATGCAATTCCTACTATTTCCAATGCAATAATCACCATAAAGAAACTTTATGTAAAATATTGCCCTATTCCGTCATGATATGAAAATTTTTAATCTCAAATAACTTAACAAACTTTCATAATGGAATATTGACAGCGAATAATGTTTATACTTGTAACATAAAAGATATTTTAAAACTAGTCCGAGAACTTTACGATGAAAATAATAATTTTAAACGCACATTTATTTTTTTTTCCAGTATCATAAATGGAATTAAAAACTGATCTAATTTTTTTTTACAAGGCATCAGTCTTAAGATAATGCCTTTTTAATGTCTTGAGATAATGTTTTTTAACAAGCTAAGAAATTAGCCAAAGCACCAAAGGCTAAGAAATTGAGTAAACTATATATGAACACCTTATCTATTTTCGGATTCCTCATATTTCAAAATGCGTAAAAACTTCAAAAATAGTCATGTAAAAAACTTTTACGAATACTCAAGTTTCTCATATACCTAAGGCGCCGAACTAAAAAACCGAATATTGAAGTGGTGAAAGAAAATTAAAGCATTTTAAAGTCAGATTTTTATCCAGATTTATCAAAAATCTTTAGATATTGAAACAATGATGTATAGATGAAGATATTTTAGAAGAAGTAATTTTTTTTTTTTTTTTTTTACAATAATTAAAATTTTTAAGGAACAAAATAATCCAAAATCTCATAGTCAACCTGCTTAAAATTCAAACTTTAAAAGCTTAAAATAAATATGATGATTACGCCAAATAATTGCGTATTCGCAACAAAAAGTTTTTTTTTTTTTTTTTTTTTTTTTTCATAAGACGAATTTCAAAAGGTTGAAATTTAAAAAAAAAAATGTTCTGAAAATAAAGTTTCATTGCAATTACCGTAAAAATTGAAGAAAATAATTAGAAATGTGACAGGATGTTGAACGTTCTAATTTATTTAATCAGGCATTATGATCCAACAAATAGTGTAATACATGATAATTCTTGCAATAATACATTTAAAACTAAAAAATTTAATTTTTCAAAAAAAAAGAAAAATATGTCTTTAACGTGAAATCTTTGGAAAAATATTTACACAAGGAAAAAAAAAATAGTAGAAATAAATTATTATGCATATTTCATTTATATTTAATATGCTTAGTCGCCTACTTGTTCTTTAATCATCCGAGCTTTTTTATTTTTCTTCTGCATGTTATTTACATATACTGAAATATACAGTGTGGCCAGAAAATGTCTTTCCCTGTTTTGAGGCATCTAAAACTAATAAAGAGAAAGAAACCATATTTCATTTTCAGACTGTGCAAGACATGGAGAGATGATTTCCACAAAGAAAAATATTAATACCAAAAGACGCCGATAGGGGAGATTTTTACGCTGTACGTACTATCGTCATGCCTACGTTTCACGTACATAGTGCATACGCGAAACATACTCACCATATAATTTGCATAATATACCACTATTGTATAAATCTGCCCATATTGCATGTTTCCCTGGGCACACAAATGTTGATTATAAGAGAATATTTCCGTGAGTTTAATACTGTATGTCATTCATTTATGCATGTGTATTTTTATTCTAATATTAATGAAACTTTACATAATCTATTTTTCGTACATTCATTGTAAATATTAACTTCTTTTCCCAACACATCCAAAAATCATGTAGGCATTTGGAAAATTCCATAATCTACCTTGATTGGGCAAATTTCATATCGTATATGACAGCAGCGCCAAAATATTTTATAATGGAGACGTTTGGTATTATTTTTCCTTTGCGGAAATCATCTCCTCATGTCCTTCACAGTCTGCATATGAAATGCGGTTTAATAGCGTTCATTACTTTTAGCTGCCGATGCCTCCAAACAGGAAACGTTATTTTATGGTCACCCTATTCATAAGTTAGCACTTTTTTTTATTATTATTATTAGTAGTATGAATACTTTATTTTTATCAGGAAATTATTTTTTCTAGAAGTTATTTTTTAATTAAGGTATTAGATTTGAAAATTTCTTATAAGCAAATATCTCTTTTGTAGCATTTATACATGTCGAAATTTTAGAAAAAAGAAAAATAAATTAATTCTTTGAATAACGTTTTAACTTCTACAAAGAAAATATTCAAACTCAAACATTCGACATGATTATTTTTATATAAAGCTTGCTATGGCTAAACAAATTTTTAAAAGGGCAAAACTTTGTTAAATATGTTTTTGTTTTTTTAACGAGATGTGCGTAGTATATTATGTATGATTTTTTTTTATTTCATTAAAAAGCAAAAGTTAAAACTTAATAAATCTTATACATTTGACTTTAAAAACAACATAGTTAAATACTAATTTACATTTTACTTTTATTACAGTGTATTTCAAGATTATATACTATAAACCAACATACTTTTAAAGATACAGAGCTATATTTCATCTTAAAAAAATATCTCAAGTTTAAAATAATTATAGCTCTCCGTATTTATCAAAGGCGATCATTTTCCATTCACTGAGTAATGATATATTTTAAATGATATAAAAGTGATACGAGAAAGAAAAAAAAAAAAAAAAAAAAAGATTGTCTCAATTTTATTTGGCATTTCAAAAAATTTTACATTAATAAACTTCAACATGAGTACCATCAGTTTTTTAGAGGAAATCAAGACCAGAATTTTCATGTCAGAGAAAGCATATTTAACTGCATTATTTAACTATTTAATTTTATTATTGAACTATTTAACTGCAAAATGCAATCTAGTTTGTAAATAAACAAGTTTCATGTTGCCATTCGCAAAAATTAGAACATATGAAAATTCTTGAATTAAAAGCATTGTATAGGGCAGTTCCTTGTTTGTAAATAAACATCTCAACTTTTATGAGTGGTTGGCAAAAAGGCTTGGGAAAAGCATAGCGATGGCGGATCACCAATATAGTAAATAGCGCGGGAAAGTCGAGTGCGCTTTTTTGCCAACCACCAGACGTCACTAGGAAATGCTCTATATAAATGTATTTCGCCGTAAACCATGAGGAAATTGCATCTAAAAAAAAAAAGTGCATTCCTTTTCAAAATTTACATAATAACATAGTAAATACGATTTATTAGATAAATTAGTTTTAAATTTTAAATATAATTAATTTTCAACCGAAAATGTGATATTCTAAGCTTCTCATATTCTTTACAGATGTAATATTTTTCATAATTTAAATATACCTTTTTACTCTTTATCTATTATATTTTTTTTAATATTTCAATGTTAAAATGTAACTATTTTTCAAATATATAAATAATTTCTTCTTTTTCTTCTTCTTCTTCTTTTTTTTTTTTTTTTAGGTCCTTTTGGTTTATTTTTATGTTAAAATAAATTAAGAAATAAGCGAATAGCAGACATAGTTTAAAAAAAGAGAAAATAAACAAATTTTAGTTAGTTATTTAATTTTATATATTTATGCAGTCATAGAAACCTTTAAAAATCACATATCACAAAACGGTACTATCATATAACTAATGTAATCCAAAACACAAAAAATATTGCATAAAAGTAATTTTTCGTAAACACATTTATCAACAATAGGAAAAAATGCATTAAAATTAACTCGGGGAATGTCTTAAGAAATTATGGGTAAAAAATACCAGTAAAAGTACAAGTATGAGAATAATTTATGAAAATACTATCCACAAAATAAAAAATTTTATTAATATACAATATAAAGTTTTGAATAAAATAAATATTTATTCTTCTCATCATCTGGGCAGGAAGAAAATGCTTACAAATGTAATAAATATAGATGTGATATGATACTTCAAAACAACGAGTTATTAAAAACCTAAATCTTTTAATTTTATATGCTATACGTTTATTTGTTTATTTTTCGTTATAATTCTTATTGTTATCATAAAATATATATGCTTACATTTAAAGAAATTAAAATTGCTGCACTTGCGCAAATATTTTGAATGTATTTTTGAAATAAATTATCTTTATGCTTTACCTTAATAGATACGTTTTTTATCAACATTATAAAATATATCAATTCCATATATTTCAATTTTTGGCAAGTCAAAACTAATACAAACTTTTTCATAAATAAAAACACTGGTCAAATTGGCTTTTATGGGTTGTTGTGACAAATTGTTCTTTTTATTTTTCGTTCTCATTCTTATTGTTATCATAATATACATATACAATATACATATTAGGAATAGTTTATATAATGAAACAAATAGGCTATCCGCATTGGTAGTAATATATTTTAACAATTGAAAGATATCCCGTGAAATACTAAATAAAAATGCGCATAAACCAAAATAAAAATCAATTTTTGTTATCTTATTCCTTTTATACTCTCGATTTTATACCTTAACTTTCGATAAAAATAATGTATGTAGTGTATATACAATTCTGGTTGAGTTAATGTTTAATCTAATTTCATTTTTTACTTCGTTTTGTTGCAAGATAGAAACTTGAGTTGTATATTGCTTGAATTAGCTATACAGCGATCAGAAATCTTGCTTATGCTGACAGAGATGCAAGTTTCCTGATGAAGATCATTTCTGGTTTTCAGCATTTAAAATTCTATTTTTCATTTCATGAATTCTCTTTTCTTTTAACAGATCCTTTTGGTTACTTTATCTCTTTCCATTTATATTATTTGAAGAATGTTTATATTGGATTAATTGATTATGCAAATTATCTCATCGTGAGGCTTATGATTTATGTGCGGCATTTCTCTTCTGCGTAAGTACTTTAACATGTTTTTAATACTCAGTGTAATTAAATTAAATCATCACCGTGTCTATAATATTATTCGAAATACATCTAATTTAAAATTTCATATGTTGGTATTTTCATCTCTCTTTCATTTGCTGAGTGTTGAAAAAGAATTAAATAATTCAAATTATATATATATATATATATATATATACAGAGATTTCTGTAAATAAAGTTCAAAATTTATTATAAGCATATTAAGCGGCCTGTTAAGCAAACAACGACATAAAATAATTTCTATAAATTTATTTTCGCTTTCTGCTTCAGTTTTAAAGTGTCTTATTTGCATCAACACCTACGAACAAAATCTTTTCAAGAATGAAATAAAAAAGAAAAGAAAAAGAAAAAATGACTTCCGCCAAGTTAAATTATTTAAAAATAAAATTTAGAACATTCTTTTTTTACCGTTATATCTTTCTTCCGGATCCCTTTCTCTGTCTCGTTTACACTTCGCTAGATATTCAAACCCTAAAATGTAAATAAACATTGTGCTTGTTATAAAAACAAAATATCTTTTTTCTTTCTTCTTCTTTTTCTTTATTCTGTATCCACAATGGCAAGGTTAAGTGTTTTTCTTTATAAAGAAAAAAGAAAACTTTTATTCAAACAATTCTTCCGAGAACCATTTTCTAAAATCTAGAGCGGATAAGAAATGGCATTTTGTATTTATTCTTAGAATTGGAAACGCTCAGTACACTTTTTGATAGTAAATTTTTTGTAAATTTCTACAGTTATTTGAACATTTTCTGGGGGATATCATTTCCTTCGCGAATTATCCAAACACATAATCGCATATGCTTAATTTTTTTTTTTTTTTTTTTTCACTGTAAGTTTAAATGTTGCTGTTACAAAAAGTTAATCGTTTTTGTTTCAGAAAAGTTTTAAAAATAATAGTAAAAGTTATCTTAGAAATATAAATAAGAAAAAAGAAAAGTCATTTGGTTCTAAATTTTTTTTATTTGCTTGTTCTTAATTAAAAGTTGTCATAAAGTACATCACATAAAGTAAAAAGCGCCTAAACACGCTATACTAGATGATTTGCAAAATCATTTTTTCCGAAAATAAATTTCCTTTGAAAAATAACTTTTCTTATCTGTTAAAAATATCTATCCTTGGACTCTTTGATATGTAGAAAAAGTCGCCGGACAAATTTACATTGATTTAATTTTTGATTATTTATTTAAATTTAATAAAGCTATTTTTTTTTTTTTTTTTTTAACTGAGCAACATACATTTTTACGAATATTGAGAACAGTTCTTGTGAAATGTTAAACATTACGTTGGCTGCTTTGAGATTTTGTAATCAATATTTAGGCACTCTACTTATAAATAAATCCATAATATCATTTTTATCTGTTTATGTATAATGTTTTTAAAAATTCTTAATTCAATTTTTTTTAATGTGGTAATAGTTTCCATATTTCTGTAAAAGTAAAATAATTCTCAAAAAGCATAATCCAAACTGTGTTCTAAGAAGCATATGTTGATAAAGGAAATTTATAAAAAGTTGATTAACTAATCTTTTGTCTATAATGTATTATGCATCATATTTATTGAAAATAAAAATAATCTTTAGTTCATTGGCACATGCTCCACATAAGCCAAATTTTCATGCATATAATATAATTTAGCTGCCAATATTTCGTAACTTGATTTTACCAATTTCTTTTTTTTTTTTTTTTTACTTTCTCTTACCCATAAGGTAGAGAAAGTATTGTTTTTTTTTTTTTTTTTTTTTTTTTTTTTTTGGGGGGGGGGGGGGGTTAAATTTTCAAAACTGAGATTTTGTTATATTTACATGTTTTGAGGTTCCCTGAATCCAAAAATAATGTTTTTAGCGGTTGGCCTGTGTGTGTGTGTCTGTGTGTCTGACTGTTATCAGCATATCTCAAAAACAAATTTGGTATTCTAAATACGTATAATATAGGAACGCTACACTAAACTTTCCGTTGAGATCAAGCAAATGGTTCTTGTACAGGGACACCCAAGAGAATTCAAATACATTACGTCTATGGGGGAAAATTGCAGATAAGTAAAGTTTAACATTTATAAACTGAGCTAAACCAAATGAAACGAATATATATATTTTATATACAAAAATCATGTTTCATGTAGAATATGGTATAGAAATTATTCAGGGATACACAAAAGAACTAGATTATAGTGCGACAATACTTGAAAATGGATGGAAATGTACTTTAGGTTGTGCCGTGTGTTATTAGTATAGGATTATATTTATGTCTACCATGTGATGTGTACATAACTTTTAGTGCTTTACTGCGAAATTTTACCATGTGCCAGGAAAGCCGCTCAGGAATTGAAATTAATTTCTCATAGACATATGGTAAATAATGTATTATTTTAAACTAAATATTCCTCGCTTGTTTTTTTTTCTCCATATTTACACGTTTTGAGGCTTCCTGAATACTGAAGTCAAGTTTTTAACGTTTGATCTTTGTTTGTGTTTGTTAGAATGAATTAAAAACAAATAATTTCAGGCGATCCAAATGTTGTATTTTGAAATTAATGTGTTTCTTACTAGAAAAGTTTGATGAGATTGATAAGTTTCAAGAAATGTTGGTGTGAAAGTTGCTTGAATAATTTTAAATGAACTTTTGAATTTAATAACAGATTTCAATTCTATATAAATGTTGGCACAGTAATGAAACAGGGGGTTGAATCACACAGAATTACTTGTCAAATAAAGCTCTTCCGAAGCCTAATTTGAGTTGTTTTAACATAAGTTTGCATAACAGTACTCGTTATCTTACCCTTTAATCTCCCATACGTATTTATAGTGTTAAATTTCAGGGTTAGAGAAAGTCGTGGGAGTGACCCACCAGATTATTTTTATATATAAATGTCACCTTTTTTAATCATAGAAAATTGTTGCAAAAGTTTAAAAACTTATAGAAAAAAAAATACCCGTACACAAAATATTGAACACTTGACAACTATGTATTTAGTAATATTATATCGAATATACGTGCAATCGATTTGGTTGGTTGGTTGGGTTCAACGTAGCACTAGTACTGCGCTACGGGAAATTGACGACATACATGCAATCGAAAATAAACATAACAAAACCTATTAAATTAAAATAAAATAAAATCTTGCTTTTGCAACTTTTAACTGACATTGTTGTATAGTCTTTTAACAGAGTGGTGACATGAATTAATGTTAATTTGAGAAATTCTTCGTAAAGTCGAGTTTTAATAAGAATTAAATTTATTATAGGAAATGCATCTTAGAACCAATAACCACATTGAACATCAGGCGCTTGAAAATATAAACGATCTTATTTTTATTTAAAAAATTTTAAATATATATTATTTTTTGCGTGTGTCTGTATTTAAATTTCAGCACAGATATAAGTTCGGAATGAAGACGTGGAAGGTAACAATATGAGTCGCAGCAAAAGAGATTAGATCTTTACAGACCAACCAATAAGAAGCGAGTGAAGCAGTGTTGGCAACTAAAATTTTGCCCTGTCCCTACAGACAGCTCAAAATGCCCCTATATTGATAATAAAAGTTCATACTTTAGATATGAGGGTGTTCGTAGGACGTACTTTTATTCTTGGGATATATTGGGAATATCCTGGGGGGGAAATGGTACCTACAAAAAGTCCCTACTCTGTCCTTAAATGATGAAGAAAACTGCTAAATGTCCCTAAGCATAGGGTCAAATCCCTACAGTTGGCAATACTGAAGTTAAGTAACATTTTTCTCAATAAGACTTATTTGATCGTATTATCCATATATCGCCATAATTAATGCTAATTGTAAAATATATTGACATTTGGTTTTTATAATCGTTTAAGCCTATTTATATGCTTTAATTAAAAACGTAATTGGCGACCATACAGTGCCAATATTGGCTGTTAAATTTTTGTGGGAACGATTGAGTCTTCTCAAAAATTGTCTGAAATAATAATAAACGAACAATATATGTTATGATAATGTTTAGTCATTATCGTTAAGTAAACATGGAAAATATTTTCATAGAATAATGAAGTTCAAAATTCTTAGCAACCACTTTTAACAAGCAAGGTGATTTTTATCTGATGAAACAGCAAAATCGATGGAAAGATATCTCCATTTTGAAATACAATGTTAAATTTCTTTTGTCTGTTTTTTTTTTTTTTTTTGTTGTTGTTTGTTTGTTTTTCAGATAACATTTATCGAAAAACGTCTGCGTAACTTAACTTGCATGATCATAAATGAATAAAAATTATCTATTCCATTTTCAAATCGGCAAACCGTAAGGCTATATTCATTAAAAACCAATACGAAGTAAATGATTACATATATTACTATTATATTTTTTAAGAGGAAGATTCTTATCGTACAAGAGTCCTCTAGGAATTCCAATATTTAATGAACAAACCGAAATCATCTTCTGTGAATAAATAACGAGATGTTATTGTTATTATTTTATATATATATATATATATATATATAAAGATATTAATTATAATTTGTGTTCTTTCCGACATTGATAAAAAGAATATTTTCTATTTATTTAGCTAAAACACTATATGTGATTCTCCATATCACAAGAGTTATATATATATATATATATATATATATATATATATAAATTCCTCTAATGAAAATCAGCATAGCATGTTTTGTGTATTAGGAATGGCTAGTGCATCCAAAAGAGAGAAAACTCGGTTTCAAGCTCAATATATTTAGAATACCATAATTTTTATACAATAGGTTTGTTAAGAGCGTTCTAACTAGTTCATTAATTAATCATGAAATTACACATAAAGTTTAGGATTTCAATTTTTATTTTTTAATAATAGAAATAGTTATATTCAAAAACAGATGTAATGTTTAGAGCAAGAATCCAAACAACACTAATTCATCTAGGAAATTGCAAGAGTGCTTTAACCCTTTACGGCGCAGGGTAATTCGGAGCATTTAAATTACACTGCCACCGGAATTTACGAACAAAATTAAAATAAAAGAAATTTCGAATTTTCAGGTTAAAAAAAAGGGTATTTTCTGCTATGTTATAAATGTAAATTTTTGCTAAAAAAAAATCCGGGATGAGTTTTCGCACTTGAGAATAAAAATTAGGTGTTCCATCAGCGGGAACACTGCGACTGAAAGGGTTAAAAGTCTCCTTAAGTTTGAGTTCAAAGTTCCCCTTTGATTAACAGTTTTCGTTAAGGGTCATACATTTTTTTTTTTTTTTTTTTTTTTAATAAAAGATGATACACATAAATATAGAGGATTAATTTAAGTTTAAGCTGCTCAAATTATAGAATATTACAACATCCACGGGATTTTTATTTATTCCAAGAGAAATACATATTAAAATATTCGTTAATACTAGAAAAATGTTAATAACAGGAAGGGGGGGGGAGAGAAGAAATGCTTAGGCATGTGTGAATCTTAAAAGCAAATGCTTAAAATAATTTAATTTTGTAACATTACTACTTAATGCTTTAGTATCTTTCATGAGATTTAATATTATTTATATTACATTACTATATTAAAAAACTATTTAAAAGATACAAAAGTCGCGTTATTGAAAATAAATAAACTTGCGATTTATTATCATTTAGTAAAATTAAATTCACTTAGCATAAATCACATGAAAGATTTTTAATTTACTTTAACCCTCTGTAACTCATGACCTTTAATATTTTTGTGTTTATTTGTTTCGTAATAATTGGAAAAAATAAAATACACGTGTTTCAGGTTTTTTTTTTTATTTCTCATAAATTTCGAAAAAACAAACAAAAACACCTACAGGCAACAAACACTTTTTAGCATAAAATCCTATAAAATACGTGAAATTGGGTCAAAATCAATATTATACAATGAATTTGAAACACTTACCTCTTCACTGTTTCAATATAAAACACAAAACACACGAAAAACTATTTTTTATTATTTTTTGAATCAGAGCCGGTCCGCACTTGTCGTTAGTTACCCACTGTCGAGTAATGAACTTCAACTTACGACATACGGCGCCATCCAGTTGTGTTTCTAGATACTAGATTCTCTAACTGTGAGTGTATACGACAGGCTACAGTGCGTGATTACGTTGTAGAACCGATTCTTTGAATTTGAACCGATCGAACGGTATGTTGCCTACAGTCTACAGTATGGTACAGAGGGTTAAATACTACATTTTTTAAAAACGAAATAGGGTTTAATAGGATTTAATCTACAAACAATTCACTGTAATTCCTTCTATAAAATTAAGAATCGTGTGAATATTAAGTTTCAGTTTGTTAAAAAAAAAAAAATAAAAAATAAAAAATAAATAAATAGATTGATACTATTTATCTGAATTGAAACCATTTGTTACAAAAACAGTATTTACGGTCGTTGAACTCTCACTGATCAATAACTATCACTTCGAATAGAATTAAAAAAAAATTATCTGAAATACCACGGTAAACTTAAAAAAAAAAAAAAAAAAAAAAAAAAAATCAAAAGATAAAACTGTCTGCTACAATGAGTATGAAAGCCATATAAACGCTGTTTCTTCAAATGACGTTAGCATATCAAATCAACAATTTTATGTTGCATAAATGCTTGTTAGGAAAATATCAATTTAAATCGCATTTGGAGGGGGAAAAAACTGTTCTTATGATATAATTCCACTGAACTCGTGGGAAAAATTAAACGAAAATTTTAAACTAACAAAGCAAAAAATGTTTTATATATCATACAAACAGGAAATCATTCTTGAGTTTTATTTGCGGCAACGAACTCTTACTATTGTATCAATAGATAATTGAAAACAATAATAACAATAACAATAAAGTAATCTTTGATTTATACAGAATATTTCATTCAAATCGAACCTCTAAAAGTAAATCGCTATTTTATCTAAAAGTAGTCTCTAAAAGTAATTCCGTATTGTGTTAAAATTATAAAATTAGAAGTTATGCAATGAATACTGATTTTTAAATAAACTTATGCAACTATCCTAGCAACAAAATAAATATTTGTTTTAAAGCATCAATTCTTGACCACTGGTCCAGCGGACCAGCACGGTTCAAGGGAAAATTTTGACCAATCCTCAGTAATTTTTACCTCTGCGTTTAAAAAAAAAAAAAAAAAAAAAAAAAAAAATCTTATTTCAACAATAGAAATTTTATACTATATATTTGTAGGTTAATGCCATATTTTTAGGATCTAGAATTTATCATTTTGACTTTGAAGATTGGCGACAGTAAGTGTTCTCACATTTGCTACTTGTTATGATTCATATTTTTTTATTCTATATTTATTTTATTTTATTTTTATTAACACGCTTATATTAGCTTCACCTGTATGTATGTATGTTTGTAACTTCTCTGGGAGCAAAACGTGATTGCACAAAATCCTTCATATCTCAAACAAAAAACCATTGTGTATGGTTTCCAGAGCTTTTTAAGAAAACGGCTGATGGCTGAGCTACAAAAATTTGCATGGTGGTTCGTAATGACCTCTCCTGATGCACCTAGAAGCCCGATTTTCGAATTTTGTTTTAGTTTTCTTTTAATTAATTAAAATGTTAAAATAAAAACCTTCTAATTACTGATAAATTGGCCATTTAATTTTAATCCTTAATTTAATTGTTGCCAAAAAAAATTATCATTATTTTTTGGACAGAAAAAAAAAAAAAAATGTGAACAATAAAAATTACATTTATTTAAAATATTTAATATTATTCCTTAATTTAATTGTTGCCAAAAAAATTATCATTATTTTTTCGACAGAAAAAAAAAAAAAAAAAAAAAAAAAAAAAACGTGAACAATAAAAATTACATTTATTTAAAATAAGGAAAGTAAATTAAAGCGTGTTCTTTAATTTTTTAAAACTATAATATTATTTTATTTTTATTATTGAACAGATTCCTCACAAGAACAGGAACAGGAAGAACGCACCAGTGAATATTGTTATCCTTGAAGAGCTACCTATTCTCTGGCAAAACCCCCCGAGGAGCGCCAAAAAACCCAAGATCCTCAAGGGGACAAAGGACCTATATGTATGTTTAATCTTTAGATTGATAATTATCAAAGTAATTGTATATGTGTGTGTTTCTGCACACCAGCTTAGTTAAGTTGTGATTAATTATTACAAAGGTAAGAAAACCTATTCGCAGCCAGCATGCTAATGGGGGTGAATGCGAATTGCAAAATAATATTTGTTATGCATGCAGGCATTCAGAATGTGCTTATTAATGTATTTTATGATGCATAATTGGTATTTACAAAATGTATACAAATAATGCTCGCAGCAGGCTTCGCGCATTTTACATTATAGAAAATACAAAAACACATAAGGAAAACCCACTGTCACATGAGAATATTTAATGTTGCAGAAAAGGGTTGCAATTATTCTACTATGCAGAAAATTAAATTGCACCCAGCTCTGTAAATGAAGCGATTACTAAATGCGTGCGCTGCAACTGTCTTCCCGTGCTTTGCATCGTTCACATGCGCTTTAATGCCGATACGATTATGATGTTGAGCTCTACCCAGGCGCTGGTTTGTTAATTTTAATTGGCGTTGAATTTTAGAATGTGCGTTAATAGTCAGCAGTGAACAGGTTAACTGGTTTTGGCAAATATAAAAGTAAGTTTATTGATAATTTTTAATACTTATATAGGCGATTACATAACTTATATCACTTATAAAACGTATATAACGTATTATACTTATGAATAGTTCTTTAACACCTAGTTTGTTTGTTTGTTTTCAGCGAAATTTTTTTCTCAAATTTTACCGATCCGAGGACAAAAAAAAATGGGAAAGGCTGTTTTAAATGGAACCTCTAAAATAATACACATTATTTCAAATATTCATATCCAAGTGTCTTTATAGTGGTATAAATAAATTATTACTTATATTCTGAATCTTTCATGCATTTTAAATTTATATGTAAATCGATCAAGTTTTTGGTATATGGGCAGTTCAATGGCAGAAGATAGCATCAGAAACACGGAAGAATGGGCTTTTCTACTACTACAAAAACTTTATCGTATTTTAAAACTTTTTTTTTTTTTTTTTTTTTTTTAAATAGGATAAAGGTAATTGTTAGAAAATACTGGTGGAGGCAGAAATATCCCTGTGTGTTCCTGGCACTACATTTATAAAGAATTACCCATAAATATAAATAAATTCACAAAACTACTTAATGATAATTTTCTTACTTTTTTCCCCCAATAATATAATGCTAAATTCTAACCTACACTGATTTTCTTTTTTTAATATTTAGTTTGTATAAATCTGCTTGAAAATTTGTGCATTAAGACCTGTGAGACATTGTAAACGGAATTTAAATAATACACCGAATGACACTGGTATACAATTAATCAAATCTTGTTGAAGACATTGCAAAATGGGCAAATCAAACAAAATATGGAGTCGAAAATCTTCAGTAATACAGTAAAGCAATAAAATGTTTAAAAGCTGTCACTCTTACAGCTTATCTCTCACAGATAAAAATTAAAAATAAAATAAAAATATTTTTTAAATTATGCAGGACATTAATATTAAAATTAAATTTGCATAATCCAATTGAATTATAATTAAAATTTGTATTTAATATGTTTCTCTTGCAAATCTTAAAACTTAGTTATGAAATAATTATGCTATTACCAAACCCTGGGAATTCTTTATACATTGGATAGTTGTCTCATTATTTCTTAAAAAAATCCATTGAATTTCCCTCATTTCGATCTTAACCCCATAAATAACTTTCATGATTAACCGAGTGGTTAAGACAAACCTAGAGTTATATAAAATAAATTAAATACAACTAAATAAAACAAAATATTAAAATACTATTGTTTACAATGGAATCAATTAAATGCAACAAATTATAGTAATAAGTCATAAATTATAAGTATTTAGCATATATTTTTCTTTTTTTTATATATATATATAATACAAACTACTTTTGTCAAAAAAGTATTGAGTAATGAATATTTCATCAATTTGGTAATGGTTTGGTAAGTTATTTTAATATAACTCCGTCTAAATTTCTAATTCTGAGAATGTTTCTGACTTTAAAAGTCTTAATAAAAAAATTTAAACATATACACAATTAATAAAATAATGTATTTGTTCTTCTTGAAAAGAAATATTTGGCAATAACATACATTTTTTTAACAGTTTGTTTTCGAGCAGAGAAACAGACGTTTTAAAAATTAATGCATACTTGTAAAAACTACTTTTTTTTTTTTTTTTTTTTTTTAACGCCTGGAGAAAAAAATAACAGATTTTAAATAAAAACAAAAAATTTCGAATTATATTCTAGAAAAAAGTTTTTATTTAGAAAATATAACTTCGACTTTTTATATTAGACATGTTTTATAGACTCGTTCAATTCCTTTATATGGTCGAAAAATAAGTCGCAAAGGTAACGAACATGGGATCATTGAAGTAAAGTCCCATCGTTTTCCACCAGGCACAGAGCCAAAAGGGGCTTAGGGAGTCTCGACTCCTCACCTTTAGGAAAAAAATTACAGATATGTGTACAGAAAAAATTAAGACAACTCTTTTTTTTATCATTTAATCTTGACTTACTCAGGATGTAAATCAGGATCGAATGTCCCTGAAAAAGTCGCAGATGAACAAAAACAATAAAGTGTTAAAAGAATTATTTTTGCTTGAAGCGTCATTCAAGTTTCCGGAAATTCAATTTCAGAAGAAAAATTTTTAATTTAAACATTGTTGTCTTTAAAGATACCATTGGCTCGCACATTCGAACCAAAAGTATGGAGTGTATTGTTAGTATTGTGTCTTTTTCGCAGTAAATTTTATGAGAAAAGATAGCTTGTCAATAAAAACAGCTTCATTGGTGGGTATACCTTACAGAAAGTGGAAGGCTGCAATAGAGAAATTTTATAAGCATTGAAACAGAAATTGCCATAAATCGGCAGTAAATTTCATAAATTGCCATAAATCGGCAGTAGATTTCTCTGACAACTTCATGTGCATAATGTCAGGTAAAATTGAAGACGTAGCCATTATGTTATATTATAGTAGGGAAAGAGAGCATGAGGTGAACGTGATTGCTATATTCTCAATTATAGCGTCAATATTTTGTAGCTAAAAGGAGCTGCCTATTCAAGGGAATAAAGTTAGTGGTCCTTCAACTCTCGAAAAGTTAAAGAAAAAAAAAATGAAAATCTGAGGTCTCTCTTGAAATATAGATCAAATATGTATGATAATGTGAAGAATCATGTGCTTCATAGAGCTAGAAATCCATCCTATTTAAGCCTTGAGATTCAAAATGACATAAAAATTTGCGGACGACTGATTCAAGAGAAGTTAGTAAAAGATATTAATGATGCGGAATGTTTTTCTATTACTGACAACAACTATTGATGCATCTGGACAAGAACAATTCTATCCATGCATAGATACATAACAAATAAGTACAAGCCTTTACTGAGAGAACGTTTTGTAACTTTTTTCGCTGACAGATTTATCAGCAAAAAATATGGAGCACAAATTTTGGAGTCCGGCAATAACTTAGGCATTGATCTCAGTGAATTAATTAGTCAAGGATATGACGGAGATTCAACAATCTATGGGTGTACAAATGATGTTCAAACAAGAATTCTTTTATCACTACCCGAAAGCAAGGGATGTTCAAACAAGAATTCTTTTATCACTACCCGAAAGCAAGGTATGCTCATTGAGTAGTCATCGTTTAAATTTGATCCTATGTGAATCTCTCAATGTGCGTTTAATTAGAGACAGTTTGGATGTTTTTAAAAGTTACTAATTTTTTTTCGGCATAATACTGAAACAAAGAATCTTCTGTAAGAAAATATTCCCAAACTATGCCACAATCACGGAAATCGATGTTATTAGGCTTTTGTGACACGATTTATTGAATGCCAGGCTTTTGTTGAATTTCTTCCGTCATTAGTCTCAAGTCTTCAAGAACTCTTAGAATTGAACCATTCATTTTCAAGTACCGCATCAATATTTCTAGCTGCTGTGGAGAAAGGAAGCTTTATACGATTAATCTTAAGTCTTGAATACTTACTCACGTTACTGCTTTCAGAATACTTCGAAATTCTTCGCCATGAACTAGCTTCTGCGACTGAATTTAGCAAGAGCATTCTGTAGACACTGAATGATCTTCATAGTGGGGGGAACGACAAAAATGAGTGTCACTTGGAAACTCGTTGTCATTAGTAAGGAGGTTTTTGAACCATCAATTGAAATGTCAAGGCAAGCAGTTAAAGAAACAAAAAGGGGCAACTGCCCGCATAACTCTCCAGAAGAGTTCTATAGAAGAACAGTCTTCAGACCAGCTGTAGATGAGTTAATGGAAAATTTCGAACATAGACTCAGCCAAAATTAAGAATTTTTGTCTGCCATTAAGATGCTTCTACAAAAAAAAAAAAAAAAAAAGTGTAATTGAAACCACATAGAAATATTAGAAAAAAATAAAGGTTTACTATGAAGACAAGGTTTAACATACATTTTTTAGGATAAAAAATGAATTATTCATGCGGATCTGTTTGCCATCCACACATATAGATATTTTAGACGCTTGTAACTAAACATTTTATCCAAATCTACACTATTTAGTGGGTGTGCTATCATTGCCAGTCTCAACGTGTGGGGCTGAAAAGTCTTTTTTAAGCACCAAAAGAACAAAATCCTACTCGAGAAACAAAATGAGTAGCAAATGATTGGTATGACTAGCATGTCTATATATTACCCTAAGCCGATTAAACGGAATGTAATCATCTATTTATTAAACGAATTCTTAAAATGGTATAAATATCATTAAAATTAGAAAAAAAATTAGGTTTGTTTAAGTATTCAACAACTGATGCTTATGTTTCGATGGTTCTTTGATAGAACCCTCGAATAACCACAGATATAGATTCTTTGATTTGAACAGCAAATTTCTTTTTTCTTTTTTTTTTTTTTTCTACAGTAACAATCTTTTTTAAATTTCTAAATTTCTTAAAAAAACTTTGTAAATTTCTTAATCTTTCTATCCTGCAGAAAGTTTTACGGGCTCTAAACCTTACTCAACAGTTCTTTTTAAAATATGTCCATCTCAGCGTGTCACTTCTTTGTAGAGAAATATCGTCCGCTAGTGAAAGGTGCAGCTTGTAAAAACGAACTGTATCTGTTAAACTTGCTGTAATTTGCTAAGGCAATTTCAAAGCAGAAGGGGACGCGGTAATAACAGATTCATATTAATTTTTAATTCATAGTCATTAATTTTAATTAAGTGAATTATTTTATAAGCTAATAATTCATTATAATACTTTAAATAGTTGACATTCTAATTAACTATTCAAATTAATTTAACTGCAACATTCAGGTATTGTCTAGTCCTATATGATTATTTTTTTAGACCTTTAGTAGGTAATTACTACCTTTTTCTCACCCATAAAATCATTAGTGGACACCCCACCACCACCCTTTCACAAAATCCTGGCTACGTACCTGTCTCCACCAACTGTGTGTTACCTCGATTGATTGTGATCCGCGTAATTTTCCTATATTAAATATGGAAATCTTAATTATTTCATCATTCTGAGAACGCAGACCCAGTTATATGGATGAAATTTAAAAATATGTATATATTTATTATTGATAATTTAACTACACAATGGGCGGAGGGCAATGAATAATAAATTTCAAAATGTCCGCTCACCGCATTCGCCACATGAAGGTTAAACAAAATAAAATGGCGACTTAGAAAATTAAATAACTCGTCACAGTTTTTTCTTCCGTAACCTTCATAAGCATGAAATTATTTAATCGAGTGCCATAAATTTCCGAATTTCAGCAATTAAATTTAAATTAAATCATATTTTCTCATTTCGGAGATTGTTCGCAAAAATGCAAAACATTCCGAAAATTATATACCAAAAAACATTAATTTTATTGATTTAAGGTGATATAATCAAGCATTTTCTGGAATCAGCTTTAAAAAAAATAATTCTGTTTAGTAGCGGCAAAATAAATGCGTATTTCTGAAATCAGCCCAGAAAAAACATAGATTTCGGGAATCGGTCGCAAAATTTATCGTTTTATTTACCAAGTGGCTACAAAATACGCAAATTTCATCGATGGTTTTTTTAAAAAAAATGACTTGTTTAGGAGCTAATCTGGAAAGATTTTGGTTCAAAAACGGACTCTTCACAAAAAAAGTGAAAATTTCAAAAAGAGTATTCACAAAAAATCATTGAATTTCTTCACAAAAAAAAAACAGTAAATTCCAAAAAGATTCTCATAAAAAGTGAACAATTTAAAAAAAGACTTTTCAGAAAAATCAGACGACATAAAAAAGACTTTTCAAAAAACTTGGACGAAATAATTATTCACTTCCGCAATCAGCTGAAAATGTGGAGAGTAAGTTAAAACGGTCTGCAAGCCATTGGCAAATAACTTTATGTCTAAATGGTGATAAATGGCCTAAGTTATATTTTCTGACTGTTCATTGCCAAACTAGTGTTGACTGGAGTTAAAGTAATAATTAAAAATAAGAAACAACCGTAGAGGTGAGTCTGCATTTTCAAAACAGATGAAATAATCAATATTTTCATCTTTAACATGAGAGAATTATGCTGGTCAAATATCGAACGGGATAATCCAATTGGCATGTCGTCGGTACATTAGCCTATAGATTCCAGATTCTAATCCTGACCTGCCAATTTTCTCTCTTATAAATATTAATTCATCCAATCACTCGAACATCTATAGAAAATGGGTAAATCTGTTTGATAAATCTTTATTTGTTTATTTTATGAATGTATTTATCATCGACGATCCGATTACATCCAGTTACGCCCTGAGAAAATAGCTTTATTTATGGACATACATTACTCTTGAACTTATCAGTGAGTTTATTTCATGTAAATCAGTCAACCGTTTCCAGAAAAAAGTACATCTAAAAAACTATAATGAATCCACAAGTTATGAAGTTGAAAAATTCACCTAAAATATACTTTGTTGAAGTGGACGGTCGGATAAATACATGCGTGCTACAAATGCCGAGATAAAACAGATTACTTCATTTTTTATATAATTTTGTCGCTCTGTCGTGTGTCCTTTCTTATCATAAAATAGAATCTACTCATACACGCATGCACATTCTCTTTGTATACTCTGATTTTTTAAAGTTATTATTAACGCTGTCGTAATTAATGGAACAGCAATTATATTTTGCAAGTAGCTTCGCCTGGCTGGCTATCCCCACAGTCCAGTAAAAACCCAAAATATATTTCGTGAAACTGTCTCAGGTTCTTACAACATGAAAACAAAAAAGTAAATCATTAAAAACAAAAATCAGGCAACGCCTAATAAATCTGGACCCCGACCACCAAAGCGTTGCAATCAGCCTACATAGGTTAAGCGGGCAATAGAGAAGTCAGACTTCACAGTGACTGATCCCAAACCATACTTGTTTATCCCATTTACTCTCTTCGTCATCTTCTTTGGACATTTACACAAGACAACCGGTTTTTTTTTACTGACATCTTAGGGTTCAGTTCTTGTTGCCGAAAAAGGGCGGGGCTTACCGGTATGAAGGTTTTTCGTTTCGGTTTCGTGAATCGTTTCGAATTTGTTATTTAAAGTGATAGTGCACGGAAGAAGTGAAGTCAGTTAAAGCTCGGAAGAGGAAGAAGAAATACTTTCCTGAATCCCACCTTCAGAGGATTAACAGTAAAGAAATATCACATTGCCTCTTGGGCAGCAGAACTAGTCATACTTTCGCGACATGTATAGCAAGAAAATTTTATGGGTAAGTACGTTATGTTGTAAAACATTAGGATATATAAACGATTTAAGAAATATATGAGTTTGAAATTATAGATTATACGTCTAAATTTATGCCTTATTTTATTTTATTTTATTAATTTTTTATGCTAAAAAATTACAATTTAATATTAAATTTATAAGGTTTAAATATTAATATTTTATTATGAATGAAGCTTTTTCTTCTTTTGCTACATTGCATCAATAAGGTTAAATACATAATAGGAAAGAAAGTTTAATTCTTTTATACTTCAGAATTGATATTATTCAAATACTTAGATGAGATTATCTTCTTAATGAAAGGGCAATAATTCTCAGAAAATTTAAGTATTGTGCTTACGATTTCATTAATTGGTTTATATTGAAGAAAGGAATGGAGACAGATTTTAAAAGTAAATGCCACGACAAAATATGTTGTAATTAAAAAAAAAAAAAAAAAAAATCTTAGTTGTTCTAAAATCTATTAACGCTCCACTTTTTGTACGGGCACACTTAATTGAATATTTTTTCCACTTACCCTTTTAGGAAAACGAATTCATATGAAAAATACTCCTTTACATTCATACTTTATAACAAAAAACATTACTCAATAGGAAAAAAGTTAATTAATGTTATGTAGTTTTGCTACTATTTATTTTCAATAAATTTAAATATCTTAATTTTCTTTATTAATGTGAAAGCTTCACATATGTAATTTTATTCTAAATTATCAAAAATGTGTGTTTACTTTGGATATTAAATTTATAAATAAATAAAAAGTGATACTTCAGACATTATAAATTATAATTTGAAACAATCGTTTATTATTATTATTATTATCATGTAGACAAATTGCATTTATTCAAATAATAACATTGCTAAAAACATTTGCCATATGGTGAATTTGACAAACAGTAAACATTCATAATGTTTTGATTTTCTATACAATAAAATTAGGACTATTCCCACTTTTTTTTTTGCATCAATCCAATAGTGAAAAAAAATAAAAATATCATTATTTACATCTAAAAGCATGTTTTCAAATTTCCGTTTAATAATAAGTAAAAATAAACTTGGATCAAGTATATATATCTATAGAGGAAAATTTTGTACATTTTAACTGAGTTTAAACTACCCATACTATTTTTATTAGACAGTTTATAAAAACAATAAACTGATTTTCTTTTAACTAAAAGTATGTAAACGTGCAATAATAAATACATATAAAGTAACTCGGGTATTAAGTAGTAATCCATAACAACATGTAATTAGTTTAACTTTTCATGAGAAATAATGAGTTATTGCTTATTGTGTATTAATGTTTTGCATTTTTAAATTGACAAGAAAATAAAAATTGCATATGAAAATATTAATAATAGTAAAATTATTATCTAAATTTTGAAAATAATAATAATCATATTGATGCAAGATGTACTTTTGTAGAGACGGAGAAGCTAAAATTATATTTAAATTAATATAATAGTAAGTTCAGGTTAATTATACACTCCAATTCTTTTAGTAACTAAATTAGAAGTACTTGTTAATTTTAATCGTCAGCTCAGTAAGTAAATTGTTGATGATATGATAATTACTTTAAATAGAAAAGTATTTATGTATTGGGTTGGGAGGAGGAAAAATTTGGAAAAAATTTTCAAATGAATATTTTATGTCTGTACAAAATATAAAATAATAATTTTAGAAAATAATCAACGTTATACTATTAAAACCAAATAAAAACTACAACGTCTAAAATGCCAAAAAGGAAAAAATGGGAAGCAGACAGCCGTAACATTTAGCGTACCGTCTTCAGTGCGTAAAGAAATGGGAGAGAAATGCTCTTATATATAGGAAAGGGATCGAATTCTAATCCACCAAACATTAACATTATACTATATTACTATACATAACATTATATTGTATTTTTTTATATCGCTGTACGCATTTACATCACTATATTCTTTGTCGCAATGCAAAAAGAAAAAAGATTGAGCTTAATTTTTGACTCTGTTATTCTGACACAAAAAATATCTTTTTGGAAATTCTTTATAAGGGATTTTTAAAAGCTAATATTCCGCTACAGTGTATAGCTTAAAATAAATTTATTTTTGAGTAAAAATTTTAATTTCGGAAAACTTTTCTTAAAACGATAATATATATTTATCTTGGACAAAAGCTATTCAGCGATTATCTTTGAATATTAAGACGAAAATTGATTTAGTAAAGAAAAGTATTTTGTTTGCGAATGAAAAACTAATCCCTTTAAAATGCCTAATGCGGTTTCTTTTATAAATGTTTCATTTTAATTAAAAATAATAAACAAAGCTTCATATTTATTTATTTATTTTTTATTTTTTTTATTTATTTATTTATTTTTTTTTTTTTTTTTAAGTGTTATATTTTATGATTGTAAAAAATATTTAACTGAGTAATATTTTCGCTGTGTTATAAAGAAATATAATTAGTCATTTTAAAAACAAACTAAAAAAAACCCTTATAAAAGGTTCTACAGAGCACAATAAAAGTTGCAAAAAAGTCTTATGAATCTAATGTATTGTTATACAGAAAATATTGAGCTTAATTTTATTTTAATAAATGTTCATTTTACATATTACTATTTTTCATGATATATGTTATTCTTTGAAGATGATTTACACTTCTCAAAAGAATTTGAAAGAGAAGACATAATCATTCTGAGCAGGGTTTCCAGTTTGACCACCTTGGTGACAAGTTTAAGCTCATAAAAAAGCATAAAGTACAATGCATTATGTATCTTCAAATTTTGGCTCTTCTCTGGGAGTTTATTTAGTTAGCATCCGGCTCAGGGCTTAATTTGCACGGAAACGCAGCTACCATAATTCTTTTATTTTAGTGAATTTTTACAAGTTAGATGGAAAGCGTGGAAACTCATTAAAAGTGCGTACTAGAATGCACCAGTGCATCATTTCTGAAAAATCAAAGTACCAAATTATTTTTTCTCTTCTTAATCTTACTTTTCTTTTCTTCTAAAGACATCTGCATTTGTAATGTAACTTGGGATGCAAGCTTTTTCTTCTATGTAATTTTATCAGCAAAAGAGTAGTGGTTTTCCTCTCACTTTTTTCTCAGAAGATAAAGATTATTAGAATTAAACATAAATGATTAGAGTTTTTTTTTTTTTTTTTTTTTTGCTTTTACTAAGCATCAAATTGAAACCATAATTTAATAAAATTATCAAAAGCAGATAATTAAAAAGCAATTTATTTTTTAAAAAGAAAACAATCTGTTTAACTAGAATATCAAATGTAAAACAAGAAAATATCTTGCTGATTTTTTGTAAGATTTGATTTACGCTTAGAAAAATAACTTGGAGTAAAATTTCTCAAAAATCGCTTCTCAAAATTAGCGTTAGATACGAACCTAAGTCCTGAAAATTAGCATTCCCACAATTTTTTTTGCTAGAAATTAAGCCTTGATTTGACTGAATTTTAAAGAAAAGTTTGATTTCATTGACCTGACAACCCTAGTCTCGAGATTGAATTTTTAATTGAAGTCTTTCAAATTTATATTATATAACCTAAGTTAAACTCCTTTATTAAATATTATTTCTAGTTAATATCTTTTTTTGAAACAGGAAACAGTATTTGATATAAACACCGTATAAAGTAAAGACAGTTTGGGTTGGGTTGTGAGAATTAAAGTCGATTGACTGCACTAGGGTCCTAGGCCTGAGGGAGAGTGCCTACCATAGGGGGTCTTTCTAAGGGGTCCTAGTCCGTATATACGCAAGTTTCGGAAAAAACCACGGAAAACTTCGAACGGCTAGGCCGACGAGCGCGACCTGAAATCGAACAGGGCACCTCACGTCTGCCAGCTTTGAGTACAAGGTAAAGACAGGCAACTTTTTTTAAGTTAAATAAAATGGAACGTTTGCCAAATAAAATGTTAAATTTTGTTTAAAAAACCTCTTAAAATAATTACATATATTTATTTTGGACAAAAGTTATTTAGAGATTATCTTTAAATATTAAGAAAAAATGTATTTAGTTTAAAAAAAAATAAAAAAATAAAAGTATTTTGTGTGCGCATTAAAAACTGATGCTTTCAAAATGGCTAATGTGGATTCTTTTATAAATATTTCTTTTTAATTGAAATTAATAAACAAAACAAAGCTTCATTTCATTATATATATATATATAATTTTTGGAAACTAAGAATTCACTCATCTTTTAATGTTAAATTTATGACAATTTATGATTAAGTATTTATGACAATATTACATATATATATATATATATATATATATATATATATATATATGCAGACAAAATGTGTATTACAATTTATGATTAAAAATGGAATTTAACTGTTTCCAATTCGTAATAAAGAAACATGATTCATCATTTTAAAATAAATTTAAAAAAAAAGAAAAGAAAAGAAAAGAGAAAACTCCCTTTAAAAACTGCAAAAAAGCACATTAAAAAAATTCACAATTTTTTTTTATTTTAATTAGTTCTTACAAATCCAATATGAAGCTTAATTCTGTTAATGAACTTTTACCATATCTATAATTCTTTGAAGAGGATTTTTCCCAATTTAAGAGGATTTGAAAAAAAGAAAGCCTAATTCAAGTCTCGGATGTTAATTTTGAATTATATTCTTTCAAAATAAACTATCGGTTATTATCGGTATTTGAGATAGGAAATAGCGTTTGTGATTAACGCCTTAAGGGGATAACGGACGATTATTAATAAAAAAAAAAAAATAGTTATATAAAACAAAACGTTTTTAATTACCGAAAACCCCTCTTAAAGTGATTATATATATATATATATATATATATATATATCTTGAAGAAAATTCATTCATCGATTACTTTCAAATATTAAGAAGAAAATTGATTTAGCAAAGAAAAGACTTTTCTTTGCACATCAAAAACTAATCCTTTCAAAATGACTAATGTGGTTTCTTTTATAATTTTTTTAATTAAAAATAATAAGCAAAACTTTCCTTGCATTAAATAGAAAAGTATTATTCAGATACAATATGCATTATATTTTGTGATTAAAAAAGCTGAATATTTTTGCTATGTGACAAAGATACATGATTAATCATTTTAAAATAAACTAAAGTAACTCCCTATAAAAGTTGCTACAGAGCACATTTAAAAAATAAATAAATAAATAAATAAAAATATTTAGTAGTTTGTTATAAATCTAACAATGAGTCTCATTTTACTAATAAATTTCAATTTTCATGCATATTGTTGCCTATTAATTATTATCTTTTGATTTCAGTAATTTGTAAATAAAATTGTTATTTTATCGTGATATTTTAACAAATCTTGATTTATGTGTAATAGATATAATTAAATGTTTTATTCATTGAAAAAAATACATGCATTTACTCAAAGTAAGCATAAGTTATTATATTAATAAAGTGTACACATATTAAAGCTATTTTACGTTAGCTTTTAAATAAAATAATGATATCGAAATTAAACAGATAAAATAAATTTTATCTATCTTGAGGTATCTGTAATATTTCTTGTTAGTGTGGACTATCATATATTAATCAAACAAAACGCAAACTCATGTTTCGTCCAATAGAACCTTATATATATATATATATATATATATATATATATATATATATATATATAATTTTCAGAATAAGAAATTAACATATTGGCCATTGTTAAGCATTGCTTCAAGAGTAATCATACTTTAAACTTTAATTCAGCTATAATAATCTGCAGTTCTAAATGATTACATAAACTGAATTTTCTTGAAGCTTTCAATATTTACAAAATTCATAAAAATATCCTTAATTATGTGATATCGTAGTACACCTTATGTACTATTATTGGGAATATAAAAAAATACACATTTCCTTAATTTTGTACCTGTTATTCCCATCCCAAGCAGCACCGAAACGTTCTCTGAACGTTCAAAAATTGTTCTGCAAACACGTTCTAAGAACGTTCACTTTGAACGTGTTATAGACGTCTATCTGTCCATCTTGAAGACGTACAATAGTACGGTTCAGAGAACGTTCAATGAACGTGTAACTATCACCATCGGTGTTATAGAAGCGTTCTGAGAACGTTCTATGTATACGGTCTCAGAACGTTCTAAACGTTTTTAGAACGTTTTCAAAACGTTATACACATTTTCAGAACGTTCCAGAAAACGTACTGTAAACGTTCTAAAATAGTGTAGTTAAAAAAAAAAAAAAAAAAAAAAAAAAGGTGACGTCATTATAAAAAAATCCCCTCAGTACGAGCGTTTAGAAGTAAAAATTACATAGCTGATGACGAATAATGATACAACACATGAACAGGGATATGAATTACTTTTTTTTTTCAATTCAAATAATGTTTGAGAAATTTTAACATACTTACTATTCTTTTAATTTCAACGTATATGCATCAAAAATTCTATATTCTATGACAGCTTTCCCCAAAAAGTGTCATAACGTCTCTTTATACCTTAAAAAATTTCTTAAATTTTTGCATTTTTTAAAAATTTCTTTTTTTTCCCTAATCTGTAGATAATGAAGTTATAGTATTAATTACAAAACTTTGAATAAACACCATAAAATGCGAGAACTCGCACCAACTGTTTCGGGTCAAAAGAAGACACATCCCTTCATCAGGCGAACATTGTAGGCACGAGAGCTGCAAACAAGCACGTTGAGTGTGTGGAATGCGTTGCCGCTTTGTTTGTAGCAGCCGTGCTTTGTTTGTAGCAGTTGCGAGTTATTGCATTTTATGGTGTTTATTCAAAGTTTCTTAATTAATACTATAACGCCATTATCTTCAGATTAGGGGAAAAAAGAAATTTTTTAAAAATGCAAAAATTTAAGGAATTTTTTAAAGGGATATAGGCACGTTATGACACTTTTTGGGAATTACAGTCATAAAATATGGAATTTTTCATGCATATACGTTGAAATTAAAGGAATAGTAAGTATGTTAAAATTTCTCAAACAATATTTGAATTAAAAAAAAAGTAATTTATATCCCTGTTGCTGTGTTGTATCATTATTCTTCATCTGCTATATACAACTAAACTCTTGATTTATTTTGCTTGTTTTAATCCTTGTGATTCCGAATGCGTCATCCTATGATTAATGTTTGTTTTTCATGGTTGTTTTCTGTTTGATTCTCTGATTTCTTGAAGTAAATAATTTATTCCAATTTATTCTTCATTTCTAACTTCAATTAATTTCTTGTACGATAGGGTGCCCGCTAGCAATATGCTATTATAGCTGCTAACGAACGAAATCGTACATTGGTGCTCAACGACGAAAAGGGTCACCCTTGACGAGTTTTTTTTTTTTTTTTTTTTCTACCATTCTAAGCTTTTCCTACAAAAAATGTTTAAAATGCTGTCTTAATTTTTTATTTCCTCGTTGCTTGTTTGTATCTTTTGATTTGAGTTTCATGTGGTTTTTACGCACCGGCAAAATTATTAAAATTGCAACTAACAATATAGGAATAAATTTAAGATTAGACTGAAGTTAAATAAAATAAAAATCAATAAATAAAATATAAATGTTTCAATAAATCACAATCAGTCTCCCCAGGTTATTTAAATTTGTTGTAATTTTCTTCTCATTGACCTATGTGGTTTCAGGGATCTTATATCTGTTGCTTGGCTTTAACTAAGATTAAAAATTCATTTATACATACATATATATATATATATATATATATATATATACATACATATATATATATATATATATATATATATATATATGTTTTTTTTTTTTTTTTTTTTTTTTTTTAAATACAGGGTGCAAAGCATTGTGACGAGAATACCTTTATCTCCGCAACTATTGGTCGCAAATATATAGTTTCAGTTACAAAATGTTTTAAAGAATATGAGCATTTGTGGTATAACATGTTTAAATTTAAAATATCTATTTTTTCAAAATTGCAAAAACTAAATTTTTACATAGTCCCAGATCCCTATAATCATATTTAGAAAACTGACACTCATCCTAACAAACAGTTTCATTTCTATTCTCCCAAAATGGAACATGATGTTTAAAGTTTGGATTTTCTAACATATTTCGGCCTTCAATAAGGGATCGGTTTAAAAATCCTAATTGGACTTTGTTTGCATTTTCCCTGGGTTTATTAAAGAATTTTTCATTGACTTTTTAATAAAGTCCGAGGAAATGCGAAATAATCCTAAATTTTGAAACTAACTATCTCAGACAATTTTGGGTGCACAAAAGTGAAACTTTTTGTGTTATATTTTTTAGGTTAGAACTCAACTTACACTATTAGTGTCATGAAAATTGTATAAAAATTATCAGTTTTTATGATTTTTAGTAAATTGATTTTTTAAATTTAAACATGTCATATAATGAATTCTTACATTTTTTTTAAAAATACATTTTCTTATTGGAGGACGTTTGAGACCAATTGTTGCGCAAATAAAGGCCTGCTCTCGACTTTGCACCCTGTATATTCTAAACATTTCTGGGTACTACTTTGTAAGTCCATGGATAGTTTATAAATATATTTGAATGCTGAAGTTTATAGAAAGTTTTAATATTTCAACATAAAAAATAATTTCAAAAATGAATGTACCAATACACCGCTAAAATAATATATAATTGAGTTTAGAATATATTGTTAATTTATAATAATAAGAAATTGAAACAAAAAATTAAAAATTAGTTAGAAGGAGGAAATTTTTAAAATGTCCAAATACTTAAATACATATATATATATATTTAATCATAATATTTTTCTAAAATATTTAACATACTTCATATTTTTAAATTTCAGTGCATGTGTGCATACATATTTTCAGTTTACAGCAGCAGTTTACAAAAATGATGTTTGCAGGTATTTAAATTTATTCCACATGGCAATGTAATTGGTATTTTTTAAATGTTTAAATTTCTTTAAATTGAGTCAACGCAATTTTTACCTCATTTGATGCAATTATGCTATCATGGCATATTAAATAATTGATAAATGTAAATATTATTAGTATTAATAAATAATATAGTAAATCGTCCTTTTTTTAAGCAGAATATCTTTTTTTATAAAGATGTGGAATAAAATTGAATTGAATCTTTGTTTTATTATGCAGTTAAACAATTTCATATATTTTATTTAATAAATAACAGTAAAGAGATATTTAAAATTGTAAGTCGGTGAAACTTAGGATATTATTTTAAAAATATGCAATTTGCATAACCTAGATTGTATATATATTATCATATAAACATTAAATAAATACTTCAGAATTTAAAAAAAAAAGAATTACATACCTTCCTCATTTTCTTCATAAGAATTTCTCCAAGAAAACACCCTTCCAACTAGCATTTTAAAATACACAATGACCAGTCTGGAAGGGCATTCACTTAAAATTAGCTCTCATCTTTTAAATTCTTTATGTTACTTCATTCAGAAGCATAATAACCAAAAATAGTCATTTTAACAATTTCCATCTCAGAAGACTGAATTAATAAAATGAATCCATAATTTCTAAGCGGTTTTCTGTAACAGGAGCAGTTTTTTCTGCGATACAATGCTACTTACAAGTATATCAAATGTTAGGCTTAAGAACTTACGCAGATATGAAAATGATTGTTTAATTGATATTAAAATAAGACTTTAATAAATAGAAAATAGAGACTATTACAGGTTAAAAATATTACATTTTTACCTTTTCTAAAGCTTATCCAAGTCATTATAACGCGAAAACTGAACAAAACAGATTACATTACACGTTTTAAAATTACCGCTTCACATAACGGCACGACATTCCCAAGACCTTTGAATTTGCACTGTCAGCGAGAATTAAATAAATGCAATCCACAGATGTCAGTTTCATCTGCTCTTCCCTTGTTACATCCGGAATAATCATGTTTCAAAGTTCAACGTTTGAAACATAAATTTATTAAGCATTTATAGCTGTAGAGGTCAATATTTTAAGGAAAAATGGAGCTGAGTTAAACAATTATTTAAATTTTTATAAAGTATTTGAAAAACTTATGAGATCACTTTATTTTTCCATTTTAAAATCTCGAATTAAACGGAAAAGCATATTTTGTTTTAGTGTATATTTTAGTATTGAATAAAATATTCAGTGAAAATAAATAAAATAAAATAAGAACAATCAAACAGAGTAACGATTTAACAACATTATCAATATTGATAATTTATCAGTAACATTTAAACTTAAATAGAATCATAAATAAAATATAATAAAAGTTTAAAATTATGCTTAAAGAAAAGAAGAAAAAAACTCATTCTGAAACTTCCCGATGAGTATTAGAGACCGCGAGGTTCTACTCTCGAACCTTACAGACGGGAAGTGTTGGCTTCGATTCCTGGTCACGCTCGTCGACTTAGGTTTTCGGAGTTTTCCCGTGATTTTCTTTGAAACTCGCGTAAAGCACTATATTACTTATTCAATAACATCCGTGATTAGCTTTTTGTATCTAAACTTTGGGTCTGGGGAATGCATAGATTTTCATGACAGAAGACAATCATTTTTATGCTGTATAGAAGATCTTAGAAAATGTATTTTTCTAGGGGTTTATTATTATTATTATTATTACAAATGAAAAAAAAAAAAAAAAAACGGTAAATTTGTTTTAAATCATCAGAAAACGATGTTTCAGTTATTCGTTTTAAAGGTGATATCGAATTCTTTTGAAAGATAATTATAGTGAAAATTTTTATCCACCCTTCCCCCATCCCCCAGGGATCATGCATACTTATTCCTATGAATGATAATAATAATAAAAAAACTGTTTGACTATTACTCGTTATACAGCCAAATTGAATCAATATTATATATCAAATGTATGTCACGCAGAAGGTTTGGTGAGTATATATATTACAGAAGCTGATAGATAGCCTTTCTGTGAATGGAAAATATTGGAACGTGGCAGTGCCACCTGTCGTCCGATATGCACCCAAAGGCAATCTGTAGAGTTTTACGTAATATTAATTTCACTTACCAAATTTACAATATTTATAAATCACAGAAGTTGAGATTTTTCGTTTCTGTTATGAGATTAAATTGCAACATACCACGCCACCTGTTGGCCGATGTGCATCCAAAATGGACCAGTAAAGCTTTACATAAAATCGATTTCACTTATAACTTCAGTGTATCACAAAATTTATTGTTAAATCACAAGAGTTAAAATATTGCCTTTCCGTTAAAATGATTAAATTGCAGATTAGCAACGCCACCTGTTGGACAATGTATACATCCAAATTGTATTAGCAGAGGTTATGATGATATATGCCAATATGTCATGTTTAATACATTTGTACACTATAGAAGCTGAGATATAGCCGTCCCATAAATGGAGGGTTTCATTGCATAGCACCGTAATCTATCGGGCGATATATCCCAAATGAAATTCAAATAAACTCCAATTTAGGGCAAGATCTAATATTGTAACAAGTTTGGTCGAATTCCATACATTGATTCCTGAAATACAAAATCCACAAAATTTTTCCATGAGTTTAAAATTTTGTAATTTTTTTTCACCTCACAGCTACTGATTATTGGGAAGCATTCTTTACTGACGTGCTAACAAAACGTTAAACTGAAAATGTAAAAAATGCTCTATTCTCTATCATGCTAAAAATTATAAATTTCGAATAACTTACGAAGTTTTTAAATTAGAATGTTGCAAATCTCTCAATAAGATTCTTATCAACATCATAAGTGATATTTTAAAACTGGTCCGATCTCTCTGCAATCATTTGTTCTTGAGATATCGTGTACATGAACTAACGGGCTATCACACTAATAGGTGCCGATACACATTAACAGATACCATACCAACCTTTTGACTTCCGGATTCCTCACGCCACAAAACGTGTAAAAAAATCAAAAGCTGAAGTCAAAAATTTTAAAGGTTAACCTAGTTTCCCAACCAATAGTACTAAAAAGTCATTTTGTCATATTCGTTATAATTACACTGTTACAGAACGTGTTATGACGGTGTCACACTTGAACGTTCTATATAGAACTAGAATTGTACGTTTTATAGATGGTACAAATCAAACATTTTCAGAACGTTCTAAATAATACTATTTCTGAACGTGTTTTAGAACGTTCTTTTGACACGAAACACGGTGTTTGAACTATTGAAACCGTTATTAGACGTTCACAGAACGTTCCTGTGCTACTTGGGATGGCTCTATATTTCCCAATTTCCTATTGATCCCCAATCACCATAACTCTAATAACTGGTTTTGCCAGCTCTAGAGTTCGTTCTCTTTGCTATATTTAGAGGCAATAATTTTCCTGGCTATTCTACACTGATGACGGTATGCTTAACGTTGCCTGCAGTATGTGTGGAGTTCACTGCAGAATGTGAATTTATTTAACTGCAGTATGTGAATTTGATTTTTTATTTTTATTTTGACGTCTTTAACGTTGATGTAAATTTACTTACAGGCTTATCTCAAGATAAAAAATGCTATGCAAAATTAGTGGTAGAGAAAATCAACAACCGTACCATTTCTGATAAATTGTTACATTAAAATTTTTTTATACATAGTAAAATTAATTTACGTTAACCTATGAACAATTCTTATAAAAAATAATATTATACCTCATTATATTTCGTTAAGTGAGCAGCCAATGATATATGTATTATCTTATAGATCTATTTGCTATAGCTCTTCATATATTAATGAATATGGGTAACAAAGAACTAAGATTACATCGAACGAAACAAATAAAAGCAACAGAGATAAAAAGGGCGGGTACAACATTCATAAAAAATGAAGAGCTAGCTAGACGCAACAACAATTGTTACTGAAGTAATTGCCTGCTCATTGAAACGTAGTTTTATTTGTATTGTTCTAGAAATAAATCTTTTGCATCCTGTTCTATTTTATCTTAGTCTTCTGCTCGTTAAATATATATAATTTTTATTTCTTGGAGAGTAAAAATTCTTCTTTATTTCTTATAAGAGTTTTTATGTAAACATTTTCAGAAAATATTTTTCGAAAGAGCCATTTAATTATCTATATTCCTGTAGTGTCTCTTAAGTCCAACTTGCTTCTCAATACATCATTTTTACACTAAATTGAAATAAAGATTATTAATTAGATTACAGTTTTTAGAAAAGGATAAATTTTTATATTATAAATTATTCCCGTTACTCCATTTACAAATAAAACATAATGCTTATAAGTTTATGAATGAATGTTTAATATTAATGTATTAATTTTCACATAATTTGTTTTGTTGTTTTACTTTTTTTTATTAAAATTCGTTACAGCCTAGTTGGTAGAAAACTGGATTTGTAAACGGAATTTGCAGGTTCGATAATCGAGCCGGCCGAAGACCGTATACTTAGATGGTGACTGGTGTACTTTAAAACTGTTGTGGTCGCAAATTCCTCCAAGTTTCCATCAAAACTATACCTCTAGTGATACTAGATTAAGGATTACTCGGCTATGATCTGAATCAAAATTATGAGCTTGTTTGAGGGTGCTGCTATCTATCACCAGTTTGTAGAGCTGAATTCATGCTTCCACCCTTGTGGTACTCTTCAAAAATGAAAGGTGTTTTCCTCTCGCCTGAAATTCGGGTGCTTCCTCTCCCTGGCTCAGAGTTTTCGAGGGGTATAATTAACAACAACGACACAGAAAATTTTATTTTACTTGATTTTATTTGAATTAATACCCTTTAATATACTAGATAAAAATATAGTTTCTAACTTTTAAGCATTTTTAATATCATTATTTTAAATTAGTTTCCTTTATCATATTTAATTAGAGAATTCCAGTCTTTAAATAAAGCAAAAACTTCTCTACAAAATACCAGCAGTATTTTGTAGAAAAGTTTTTGTTAAAATATCTCACAATTTAACTATTAATTTAATTTAATTTATTTATTAATTTAATTGTTAGTTTAATTAAAACATATTAAATTTTTAACTAACACTTTAAAATGTTTGTTAAAATATATTACAATTTATTAAATAATCTATAAAAAAGAAATTGAAAACTTTTCAAAAAAGAATTTTATTCTTTTTACGATTTCAATATTATTTTTTCATTTATTTTTAATTATTTATTCATTTATCTTATTTTATTTTATTTTCAAAAGACAGTTGGACCCACCAATAGCGAAGAAGTCCGTAGCTATTAAATGAGAGGATGTCTAACCCAGATCGCGTTGTTCAGATTAGGCATTCATTATCATTGGTGATTGTCTCCGGAACTCGCATAAATACGGGCTAGAACTTCCATTACGGAGGACCTCCCATCCAGGCCTAAGTCTTAAATGTAAATAATTGGCCTTAATCCTAAAAACAAAGCCACCAAAATTCAAGTGAGATTCAAAATATTTCCATTTCAAAATTAAGTTTTTCTAAATTAACAAAATATGTTAATAGATATATTTCAATAATCAAAGAGTAAAAATATATATACTGTCATTTTCAAATGTTTATTTTCAGGACTTCTGTCTAATTGTTGAAAATAAAACTGAAAAATGACATTTTGGTAATTTTAACTTATTCCTAGTTAAAAATGTGATGATTTTTTATCATAAAAATATGCTTTTCCTGTTATTACAAATTACTTTCATTTTTATTGTGAGTAAATAAAGATCTTTAATTAATGAAATATGATACATTTATTCTTATATAAACCGTTAAAACTGGTCTTCTAATTTTAAATTTTATTTAAAACTTCTATTCTACGAAAATATATTTGAATGTAAACTTTTCCATAGCCGCAAGAATAAATGATGTTAAAGTTTCATATTCCATATGTAATCTTTGTACAAATATTTAACCTGTGGGTGGTGTGTAAATTAAGTAAAATTATCAGCGAAAGGGACCTGGGGCAGGATGAAATGCCCTCCATGAGAAGGGGGGGTCTAAGATGTTCTAGCCCAAATTCACGCCATGCATTTAATTTGGATTAAAGTTTTTCTTTATATTAGTTTATATAGGAAATAAAACTTACCAATTAAAATTTTTGAGTCAAATTATGTAGTATAATACCATTTACGTATGTAAATGAATCCAAAGTAAAAAAAAAAAAAAAAAAAAATCTGTAAATATACATCCTATCTATTTTAAAAGTAAAACTTACTAAAACATTACTAGTAATTTGATTTAATCTCATTATAAACAATAATCATTTGACTCTCAATGATGGAAGTTTTAACAAATAAGATCATGGTGCTCCAATGGCATCCCCATTTCAGGATTTTCAGCAGAGTTTGCAATACGGTCGCTGGAACTTATGGTTTCAATACTTTTGATTTCGTCGCTCACACATGGTACAGGTATGTTGATGACATCTTTATTATTTGGAAGTATAAAATTGCCATTAACATCTTTATATTTCTTAATAATAAAGATGTCGTAATTGATGAACCTACACCAGGCATGATTGCCATCACCAGGCATTGCCAGCATTGATTAACTTCATAAATTACTTAAACATCTCAACCAAATTGAATAGTCTTAAATTTAAATTGTAAATAAAACAAGATAATAAAATTATTTTACTTGTTGCCCCTACTGACTAGAAACGATCAAATTATTGACAGGCAAGTTTACTGTAAGCCTGTGGTTAATCTAGTTACAATATAAAATATCAGCATACAGATTTTTTATAAAGCGTGATTTCTTAGTTTGTTCTAAAAATAACCTAGACGAAGAAATAGAAAACGTTAGAAAAATTGATTTAAGTAATGATTTTTTTTTTCAAATTATAAATAAATTAATTATGAAAATAGCCAATAATGAGACTTAATTCACAAAATTCAAAATTTGCCACCATTCAATATTTTCCATAGGCAATTTTGAATGATTGAAAGACAGTTTGAGAAAATTTAATATTTCTTTAATAGCTAAGTCCTTTCTTAAAGTAAAAGAAATTATTTTGTGTAAAATTTATCCGATAGACCGTGAATATTATTCAGTCGTATATGAAATTTACTTCAGTAAATAAAAGGGTTCAACAAATTATTACATATTCACGACAAGCTGGAGTAATATTTCACACAATAAAAGGAGCACATTGCAGATATCAAATATAATATGAATACTACCGCTCTTAAACGAATTGACTAGAAAGAAAATATTCAAACAAATTTTAATAAAAGTAAATTAATTCATCAGTCGAAGTTCTATAATAAGACTATCATAAATAATTAGAAGGCAACAGAAATTGTAACCTTCAAAAATACTGTGTGCAATGAAACGACATCATTAATCTACCGAAAATACTGGTTATAAAGTCGGCAGCAAAATTATTCGAGCGCTAAAAATAATTCCTATATAAAAAAAAGTACACTTGATGCAGTTTTGTTAAACAAATCCTTGTCGAATCATTGTCTTAGCACTAAGGAACATGAATTTTACAAAATTTTTCGAGTGCTAGCAATAATTCCTATGTAAAATAAAGTATACTTAATACTGTTTTGTTAAATAAACCCTTGTCGAATCATGTTCTTAGTAAATCTAAGAGCATGATTCGACAAGGATTTATTTAACAAAAAAGTATTAAGTGTATTTTTTATACACATAGGAATTATTACTAGCGCTCGAATAATTTTGCTGCCTAATGTAGCAACAAATGTTGACAAGAGAGAGAGAGAGAGAGAGAGAGAGAGAAGTAAAACGTTTCGTTTATTTACTTATTGCAAAAAAATTGTGATTTTTATTTATTTATTTTTATTTATTTATGTATTTATTTATTTATTTTTAAGTTTAATGTTTAAAAAATTTCAATGACTCTTTACAAAATAGTGTATTGTTATTATTATATTTATTATTAGAATATTATAACTCTTTCTATTTACCAAATCTCAAGCTTAAATTATTTTTGCTTGACATCTGAATAAATTTAACCTTCTCTTAGTATTTATGACAGGAAAATTTTCTTAATGTATTGAAACGACACTATTCTCTCTTTCTATGTTTTTTAATTTAAAGAAAAAAAATGTTCACCGCTTTTGAAAAGGGCAAAATTATAGTATTATTTTCATTATTCGATTTTACAATGTGCTTAAATGATGTTATTTAAAAATAGTTTAAATAAAAATTTAATAATAAATCTGAAGATAAACCCTGTAGCATCTTAAAACTTAAAAAAAAAAAAAAAAAAAAAAAAAAAAAGCTAAAAATCGCAATTGTGTAATTTTTTACAACAGAAGAAGAAAGAAAAAGAAAAAAAAACAGATCAGTAAACGAATATTTTTTAGGAACAGGGATGTAACCAGAGACATTATTTGCAGGGAATTAAGGTGGTTTGAGGTAGGACAAAACAGAAAATACGTTTAATATCGAAGTATTTGAAGGAAGGGTGAGGAACCTAGACCCCCTGTAGACCTCACTAACAACGTCCTTGGTGTCAGAAGGTTAATAATACTACATTCTTATTTAAACTTTGCTGTGCATGTGAAAGCCCTTTTGTTTTGTTTTCCTCAACATGATATAGTTTAGTAAAGCACTTCCACTAATCATCTCCAATAGAAAAAAGTACATTTCCTTAATTTTGAGTAGCCTTGTACACTTTCTATACAATGTATACCTGTCGTTTAATTTCTTTTAGTTTACTACTGAAAAAAATTGCATATCGCGCACGAAAAGCACTTTAAGCAATTTTCAATACTAATCCTTAGTATACTGAATGAGAATAATAATAATTAATATTATTTATATTATTATTATTTAAACGAATGATGAATGCTTTTATGCCCTATTTTACAGGAAACATGCACCTGTGTAAAAAATAATTGTTAATTTCATTATGTTTTGTGTTGTCTAAAATGTTAAATCGTATCAACAAGAAATTTTGTTGACAAGACTTAGAATTATTTAGTTTGTCTCTGTACATGAACGCTTAGTCCTATTGTAACAAAATATTTTGAATCCCGAAACATTGTTAAATACGAGCTAGGATCTCTTTGAAAGACCCCCACGGAGCGCACTCCCCCTCAGGCCTAAGACCCTGGTGCAGTCAATAGGCCTAAATTTTCCCAACCCAACTCAAAGCATTGCGAATTGGAAACTGCATAACTCTAGTTCGACGAAAAAGCCATTCAATTTCAACCATCATAAATTCTTTGTCCTGAACTTACATACTACTTTAGTCTAGCCAAAAGAAATATCAAATTTCACTTTTTATCAGTTCAAATCGTTTATTTCAGTAGAGCTGTAATAATAACATCCAAATTTAAATACATAATCGTACTTAAAAACCATAGGCTGGAAAAATTATTAATTATTAACAACTTCTATGAGTTTAAATAAGATTATTTCTACACTTATAGCTCATTTAATAGTCGATAATTATTATAAGGAATTATTGCCTATTACTTTTCAGAAATATTGGTTTTAAAATGCTAATAGAAGTTCTTCATAAACAGAAGTTGTTAAATATGCAAGTTACCCTCTCTAGGTACACCGCATTAGAATAAAAAAATTAATAGTATTTAAAATGACTACCAGACAAATAGGACCAAAAATACGCATATTAATGTAAATTAGCTTACAAGAAAAAAAGAACGATTCTTTCTCTCTCTCAAAAAAAAAAAAAAAAAAAAAGTAGAAGAAGAAGAAGAAGCGCTACTTTGAACTTTATAACAGTATTGGGAAGTTTCACATTACCGATTATATGTTTTGCAGCAGATTTATAAATTTTCATTTATTTAAAATGAAATTGTAAAATTTTGCAGACATTTTCAATTATACTTTCATTTTTAACAGAACCAATTAATTAGGATTAATTTAAAAAGGGAAAATCTGAAAGATATCGTTTTAAATATATGTTTCGCAAACGAAAATAGAGCTCATAAACTACTCGTATTAAAAGAAAATCAATTTCAGAGAATAAATCATCTACGATTATTAAAAGAGTCTTTTCATTAATAAGCAATAACAGATATTGAAAATTGAAATATTTCACAGATAACTCATAAAATGCTTCAAATAAGAGAAAGGATATATATTACAAGATATTTTGTCGATAAAATTTTATCTAAATGCGTTTTTCAATTTCTAAATCCAGAATAATACTTTCAAAATGGCGGAAGTAAAATAGGATATAAATTTAAGAATAAGCAACGTAATTTACTGAAATAAGTCTTTTAATCTGATTATATTATTAGTATCAATGTCTACCTTATAGGTTATTAGTTCCCCATCATGCTATAGGCATGGGAAACTTAGGTAATCGTGAAAATTTTCGACCTCGGTTTTTTGACTTTTTTACACGTTTTCAGGTGTGAAGAATCCGAAAATATCAAAATGGGTATGGTGTCCGTCTGTAGGGTGTCTGTTAGTTTTTTAGTGCGTTAGTCATTTAGTGTGTTAGTCCGTTAGTGTGTTAGTATGTTAGTCTGTGATAACAATATCTCACGCACAAATGATCGCAGAGAAGTCGAACCAGTTTTAAAATTTTATTTATGACACTGGCAAGAACACTATTTATTTGCAACATTCGAATTAAAAAACTTCAGAAGATATTCGAAATTTACGATTTTCTTAACATAGGAGAATAAGGCAAGATTTCACTTAAACGTGCATTAAATGGAATATTTTTATCGTAAAGATCTAAGGAACAATTTTTAAATATCACTATTAATACCGGGATGAACATCATCAACTATAAACATGCTACTTTGAAAATATCCCAAGTTATTGGAAATTTACGAATTTCTTAACATAGCAGAATACGGCAAATTTTCGCGGTTTTGAGGAATATTTTCATCGTAAAGATGTCAGACCACTTTTTAAATGTTATTTAGGATACTGGCATGAATATTATTGACTATGAGTTTTCCAATATAAAAATTTCGTAAGTTACTCGAAATTTTAAGATTTTCTTGACATGGGAAAATAGGGCAAAATTTCACTTAAACGTGCGTTAAATGTAATATTGTTACAAAAAAAAAAAAAAGTTGTGTCATTTTTCTTGCCGGGATGCGATATGTCAGTTTTGCTTTGATAGTTTTTAACTATAATTAAAATTTTAACTATAATTAAAATTGGTAGAAACAAATATGTGATGGAGAACTGCGCAGAGTCCACCTATGCCAATGGGCTCTTCCCACCTGACGTCAGAGGTCACATGATAGAGGAAAAACAAATAGCAGACAATGTCTTGTTTATCTACAGCGATTGCTGAAATAACATATTTTCTATTCTTATTTTTGATCAATCGTATTTAATCTGTGTTATTTTTTATAAATCATCATTTTTAATCCATTTTATATCATTATTCATCTTTTGTTTGCTGTACACATTTACAATCATTATTTAGTTTATACCTGTTATTGATGTTCATGAAGAACACGTTTAAATACTCTGATTTTTGGTAATTAAATCAGTGACATTGCAATATCGTACTGCGTAAATCCATTTAGACCAGTAACTAAGTTAATTAACTTGTTGTAACACCTTTATGCAATTAAATTAAATGAAATCATTTTAAAATTTCAAATTATAATCCATAAACATTCCACAAGAAGCTATTATTTATTGCTAGATCAGTTAATGTTACAGTTACACTACAATATACAAAAATCGATTCTTATAGGTAAAAATAAATAAACACATACAATATTTTTTAAAAATTATTAAATTTACAAATACAATTATTCTACTGTTTACAAATGCACAATATTACTTTTATTTTATTTTATATTAAATATTAAAATTTTTGTTCATAAGAACAATATTTAATTGAATTCGATTCTCAGAATTTGATTATTCGTTTTCCTCTATCACGTGATTGAGCAGACGACGGTGGGAAGAGCCCATTAGTTTTTATTACATTTTATTTCACCCTTAATCTGTATTGAGATATTGGTGCAATTTATACATTTGAATAAAGATAAGGTCTTATTTATTATTAGTTAAATAATTTTATGCTATACTTTTCTATTGCAGAGGAAATAATTTTATATCTTTATTAATATTTGGTGAAAAGTAAATTAATTAATAGTTACTTCGTAATTTTTATAGACAGGAAACATACAAAAATTATTAATTATCTTTCGGAGATGAGTAATTCTCAGACTCTTTAAATTAAATCTCAAGTAATATTATCTTTTTTTTTTTTTTTTTTTTTTTTTTTTCATCACCTTGATTTTTGTCTTAATAAATTCATACATAAATGTTGAAACAAATATACTTTTTAGATTTGGGAGGGGGGTGAAAAGAAAAAAGAAAAGAAACTTTCCTTTTTTAAAAACGGGTACCTATCAATAGTTATAACTTGGCCTTCTGAACATTTTCATAACATTATTATTATTTATATATCATCTTCAGTCTGTACAAGAAGCTAACTTTTAAAATATCTGTATTCTTTTTGAGATTTTTTTCACTCAGATTTCATTCACAAAATAAATTTTGGGTAATGTTAATGTGATAAAAATACATTGAAAAATAATAATATAGTATTTTTCTTGAAATTAACTTAATAATTATAAAAGTTTTAAAATTGAAATCTCATGCGCAAGCTGAAAATATTAAATGAGTGCCAAGAAAAAAAAGTACATTATTCGCCAAACTTGTGTTTTCAATAATGTTAAAGAATGGTTTGTAAAATTCTCTTCCCTGTCTCCATGAGGGGTTTTTAAATTCCTCCTCGTGAGACATGCCTGAATAGGAATCTGCTGAAATAGAACTATCTGTTTATTAATCTGTACATCTTTGCCTAAATGTACAAAAATTAGCATGTTACTTCTGTCGTCTCAGTATTTGGTGCGATTTAGACAAATGAAATGCTGTTACAATGTAAGAATTAGATTTTTGACAGAGCGCATAGTATTCAATTTACAAAAATTCAACTCACAATTTTTTTTATACTTTCTAAACGAATATGAACCAAGTATTTTTTATTAAAATATTTAAATCGCGCCCAAATGGTGTGCTTTTAGTGAAAAATAAAGAAAATATCAATATAAATTTTTTAAACTTTATTATCGGCGTTATCTAAATTTAGTTAACGTCTACTTTCTAAGACATCTTCTAATTATATGGGATTAAGTATGCTATTTAAAAAAAAAGTCATATTAAAGAAAAATTCTCGCAGCAAATTTTCAGAGAATATCCGCATAACTATGGAAAAAATACATTGACAGATAATTTCCGTAACAGAGTAATACAGAAATTGTTCGTACACAACAGATATTTTTTCACAAGGCACGCTTAAAAAAAATCATAAAATAAAAACTCGCATTTATTAAAAATAATTTTCCATTGCGGCCATCTAAGATTGAACCAAGGTCCAAAGCAAAGAAGGTGACGATGGTATCTCTCAGCATCAGAACCGCATTTTAATCTGTTACTTAATACTTCTCAATATTACTATGATACCAAACTCTCCGTATGATGTATCTATTTTTTAATAGAATTTTTTTTTTTTTTTACTGTGTAGATTACAAAAAAAAAAAAAAAAAAAAAAAATCTAAGCTACATTAATGTTATATATATAAATCTATAAATCAGCTGCTTAACACTAAACCTACCGATACTTCATGTATACCTATTCCTACCACAGCGGGTCAAGTGACCCGACTTTAAAATTTTATAGCAAAAATATATTATTTAGCACAATTTGGTACATGAAACATAGACGATGTTATAATGTTATTTGCAAGAAATTCTGACAAAAAGTTTAAAATGGGTCATTTGACCTGTCGTGGTAGGTTTAGTGTTAATCGCAGCACTACTCTCCCCAGTTTTTCCTTTTTTCTAAAATCTCCTTATCTGGCATGTAAGTAAACTGAGCTTACAACATTAACAGGTAACCAGAATTTTTTCTAAACTTACTTAAGATAAATTAAAATAATATTTCACTAATTTTGAAGGTTTTGATTATTTTTTAATGAAGTGTATTGTGAATTGATACACTAATTTTTACATTACCCTTATATTATAAATGGATTTTTTAACAGTACCTTTAAATAAAAAAAAGAAAAGAAAAGAAAGAAGGTTGGAAGACAGCATATTGGTGGCAAGTCTTCCATGAAAAGTTTTTATAACTGCTTTCGGTATATTTAACTGTATTAATCGTCAAAACTATATGTGCCAGATTCATTTTTAAAAATACTTGTTTTAAATCTGATTTAAAAATTTAAAATGTCGGCAGCTATGGTATTGGAAAAATACAAACTAAATTGAATGTCGTCAATTACTCGAATTAAAAGAAAACATTTTTTGAAAACAAATCATAAGCGATTATTAAAACTTTTTTTTTTTTTTTTAAGCAATAACAGTAATTGAACGATAAAATATTTCACAACTAGTTTATATAATTACAATATATTTGGTCAATAAAATTTTATCTAATTAATTTTATCTCATTTTAATACAAACATTTGCAAAATGTCAATGTTTGAATAATTTAACATTTTAAAATAATTTTACTGAACACTTTTAGCAGATTAGAAACATTACAAATATTTCTAAAATGATTTGATCTAAAAAAAAAAAAAAAAAAAAAATTAATAAAAATTAATTCAATTACCGAAGGTCAAGATTTCATTTTTTACATCAAAATATATTTATTTGTAATTATAGATTTAAAAGATAATTTAGTTTTATAACTAATAAATTTATATTGACATTCAAAATTAAACACACTCCATTAATAACAAACATTAATTTGTTGATATAAATGCTTTATATATATATAAATATATATATATATATATATATATATATATATATATATATATATATATTCTTTTGTAAAATTATTACTAAACTTATTAATTAGCCTGAAGACATTTTAATTATATTTAATCGAATCATAATATTTATTTTCTTAAAAGTGTATTTTATGCATTACACTATATTAGAATATTTACCTTTTAATAAGTGCATATATTTAAATCTTGAATGTATATAGACATTATATATTTTTCTATTCCAATTAATTCATTTCGCAGAATAAATAATATTAGTTGAAAAATTGGTTAATGTGGTTTTCAATTATATTTTTTTAATACTTTTATTTAATTTCGTTTTACATTACAAACAACACATTTTCATTATTTTACTAACAACCAACATTAATAGAATTAATATAGTACAGCACAAATTAAATTTAATAATACATAATTATGCTTTAACTTAAATTAAAAATATTAAATATGTCAGACGTTATTACAAAATATAAGTATTTAAGATATAAGTTTAAAGACATTAGGAAATTTAATTCCAATTATATTTAGATTACCCTTCAGGATGAGGAAACATGAATAATGAATAGAAAGAAGTTAAATTTTAATTCAACGAGGAGTATATAAATTTATAAATATGCAGAAGATATTTCGTAGTGTACTTTCTATAATTATTAGAGATTTCCAATTAATATAAAATGGCATTTTCTGCTTTCAATGCACAATTAAAATATATTCTTGAGTATAGTATATAGTTATATATATACGATGTTCTTATATTTTATATTAACAAACGTTTATTTAAATATACTGGTACGTTTTTATAACCATTTTTATATTTTTATATTTAATACTAAATAAAACTTAGGAACACATTTTTATTTTTAATTTTAGTAGCCAGTTGTTATTTATGTTTTTATTTGAACTTACATACAAAGCGAATGAATGAAGGTTAATGAAGTATTGTACGTAATGAAGCATTGTCTGGAAATATTATCTAATCTAACGGTTTCTTTGCATTTAGATTAATGACATAGAACATGTGAAATCTGGATAATTTAGAGGTATAATGAAAAGTTTAGTAGGAATAAATGTTTCTTTTAGTGTTTAAATATGTTTAAGACATCAGGTCTACATAGGTTTAACTGTGTTTAGACAGGGGTCGTACTCCTCGCCCTTTTTTTAGGACATTTTCAAGGATGAGAAATTTCCACCTTTTTTGCTATCGCTATTTTCATTCAGAAATATTTGTAACACTTTTTTGAGGTTGTATGTCGTGATTAATAGGATACAGATTATTGTATAAAAATAGTGGTAGCAAAAAAACGCAGAAATTTCTCATCCCTGAAAGAATCTTGGGAATCTAGCGGGTAGTATGACCCTTGTAGAGATATGTATGTACCAAAGTTATACTATTCCCCCACCATTATCTTTTAATTTCTTCTTAAATGTACAGTGAAAAAAGATAAAGAAATTTATTATATATATATATTTAACAAGAAATTTATTTTGAGGTAACAATAGTTGAAGTGTGCTTCTGAAAATTTCTTAAATTAAAAATTTTTCTTAAATGAATACTGTACATTTAAGTAAAAATTTATTTTAAGATAATAGTGGTGGAAGAGAGCTTATAAAAGAACGTAGTTGTGGGAATTCTGTATTGCGATAAATATTTATAAAATATAAGATATCAGGGCTGCCACAGATAACTTTTTTTTTTTTTTTTTTTCTTTTTCTTTTTCTTTTTTTTTTTCTTTTTTTTTTTTTTTTTTTTTACTATAATTATTTTTGTACCACTATTTCCATAAATATACAATAAATTTATGCAGGAAAAGTACAGATTTGCTTGCGAAAACAAATTGTAAATTTTACTTTTTGAAAATAGTCGAGCGAAAATAATTTGAAAAAAAAAAATTCGCCTGTGACAATCCTGAGGTAGGATCAATCGGTGATATTTATATACTCATATATATATATATATATATATATATATATATATATATATATATGAGTTATAGCAATCTGTAATGAACAATGGTTGGTATCGTTTTAATAAAACTAGCTACTAGTAGTTTTAATTATTATTATTATTATTATTATTATTTTCATTTGGACAGAATTTAACTGTACAAGTTATCGGTCTTAAATCTACCTTCTAAAAAAGTAGCACTAAATATTTATTTAACTTACTTATTATGTAATTAAGTTGTATTATTATTTAGATATTAAATTTATGTCCCCCTTACAAGGCCATCTTCATTTAATTCATTATTATTATTATTATTATTCTATGAAATAAAAACTTCACTGCATTAATTATAAGTTAATTTATAAGTATTCTTTCTGTCGACAAATTACCTTCTCAAAATTCTGTAGTTGGATTTTAAAAAATTAATACATGTACGAAAATATAATCAAACAAATATTACGTTAAAATGTAGTACAAAAAGAAACAAAAATGGTATTTAATGATAAAGTGTAACAACTTTGAAAGCCATCACCGTAAACTATTCATATATTTGCTTATAAAATTCTTATTCTCCATTTAACAAACATTAATATTAAAATAAAACTTTTAGTTTTCATTTATTTATGATGTCTATTACATCATTTTCAATATTTAATTTAAAAATAAAAACTCTCAAATCAAGAACTTATTGATCTCCTAATTACATAATGAATATCTTGTTTAATCAAAGAAAAAATGGAGGGGGAGACATTTGATTACAATGATAATTTTTGTTGAAATTAACAGATCAAATTTTAAAATAGTGCACTAAGTTTTGTTTTTAATTCTTATATTATGAATTATTTAAGACTTGTGTTGAAAAAACTGAGCTTCAAAATAAAATATCTTAAATTAAAGAAATGATATACTTTATCATTAAAAGGTAGATTCTAGAAGGTTTTTAATTTTTTATCATAAAATAGCACTTACGTTACTTATTTTCATAAGAATAAAAAGTAAAAATCGATACTTTATACAAGACTGATTTATGAAGTGCTGCAAACAAACAAACAAACAAAAATTTTATTTTTTGTAATTACCTTCAATAGCTTTATAAAGTAAAGTCCGTTATTAACAACATACTTTTATTTTATGCAATTTACGCCATCCAATAAACACAATAGTTATTACACTCCAATAAGGGTTCTTTTTAATTATTATTACATTATTTACAATGAAAAAAGTTAGTATTTCAGTCCCGTTTTTTAATCATCATTTATTATTTATAACTTTTAGTTTTATTATAATGAAGAAGAAGTAATAAAATAAAAATTAATTCAAGAAAGAGTCCTCGTCAATTCACCAAACCGTGAATTCTATATTGTTGTATAATATAACATTATACAAGTCTTTTCAACGTAAAATCATTTGTTTGAAATCAGAGTTTTTTTCTCTTGATTACTGACAAAAATAAAAAATGGTTGTTTCAAGACTATTTTAAAAGTACTTTCGTAACTAAAAAATGAAGAGATTTTCTATTCTCTTAAACGTTTAAGAAGAGAAATGTTGAAGAAGATTAGTACAAGAGTATATTAGTATTTATTTCATTTATTTATTCATAATTCTGAAGCATTCATAGAAAATATTGAGTTATCAATATAAGAATTTTTAAGTATGAAACAAGATCATTGAACCCTAAAAAACTTTTTTTAATGTAAAATATCGATTTTTTCCATTGAATAATACTATTAAAAAAATAAACTAAAACTGACTTTTAAAAACACGATAGAATCTATAAAGCTAATTATTTTTATTAAAAATAATGATAAATGTCCGTAACGCAAATAAAATTGATTCCTCTAAATTTCATGCTGAAAATATTTTCATGTGTCTAATAATTTTACATGCAATATATATATATATATATATATATATATAAAACAATATGACCAAATATTACTTTCTTTATTTAATAATGAAAAATGTAACTAATAATACATTGTTTCAGTGATTGCAAAATTTGGTTTTTATGTAAAACTAAAAAAATATTGAGAAAAGAAAACTTTTCTACTTCCCTCTTGCAATGCAAGAGTCACTTTTATTAAATGATTTATTTTTTCTTTTCAGATTTTACTATCTCTGCTTTTAATAAATCAGATATGGGCAAAAGAAGAAGCTGAAGCATTAGAAGAAGAGTACGAGGACGAAATTGAAGAACCGGAAGTCAAAGAAGCTCTCCAAGCTGATGCATCAGTTTACGGACCGTATGTTGGAGTCGATGAAGGATATGGTAGCGTTGGTGGTTACTCCGGACATGGTGGGGGTGGACTAGGAGAAGGATATGCAAAGCATGGTGGTAAGGAAATTCACCTTGACCACCACCATGATGGTAGTTACAAAGGCTATTCTGGCTATGATGGTCATGGTGGAGAGGTCGGTGAAAAAAAATCTGGAGAACTTCAAGAACATGTAGATATCAACGATCAAGGGGGACATAAGAAATTCGTCGAGGATCATGGAGTGCATGGTGAAGGAGTCAAAAAAGGAGGAGAATCTTTCTCCAAAGAACATGAACAAGGTGCCCATAAGGAACAAGCTGTCAGAGGAGAATTTTATGATAAATATGGAAAGGATCATAAAGATGTAGTGAATGGAGCATCTTACCAAGATGGAATAGTTGGCTCTGAAAAACATGGAGGTAATTGCTAATAAATGTGTAGTTAATAATTGTTTCAAACGTATAATTATTTATTATGAACAGTATTTAGAAAAGAATGGATTAAATATATTATAATAAAGAAGGAAAAATTGAATAATATTTAATAATTGTTATATTATTATTTCAAAAATTCAAATTGAATATACCATGAAAAACTAATTAAATTTTAAATAATGTATTTACAGGTATCAAATTTAAAATTTTACCTCCAAATAAAACTGCATGTTGTCATCTATAATTTAATGGCAAAATGTTGTGTTTTTCATAATTTAATGTTTTATTTAGAAGAGATCAAAATTTTTGCTAAAATTAAAGAAAATACTTCTGTGTAAAAATTATTATAAACTTTAAAAAAGTTAATATTCTATGTGTCTGTTTATAATTTTAAAACTCACATAATCATGTAAAATCTCATACGTCAACGAATAAATGTGATTTCTGTTGATGTCTAACCTCAGGAAGTAATAAAATGCTAAATTGCTTATAATTTAATAAGAATATTACTATTTCCAATTGCAGCATCAATGCTTGAATTTTTTTTACTTGAATCAATGAGTTATTTTTTCTAAAATTTATGTATTCGTACATTATTATATACGAGGAATTTTTTTTTTTTATCATTATAAGCCAAAAGTAATTGTTAAAAAAGTGGGGAGAGCGTGTTCCGGTTATCAACAGGCCTGGATAAAGCTAAAGGAAAGTTTATAATAATTATTTCTTCTCGGTAATCCTAATTTATTAATTAAAATTAGAAAAATAATTTAAAAATATTCATGCGATTTGTCTTGATATCTAAATGAAATTAATAAATTTCAGCATCACATTGGCAGCAGTTGTCTAAATTTATATTTTAAAACAAGTAATTAAACAGTAAAAAAGTTGTTTTTTTTTTTTTTTTTTTTTTTTTTTTGTTTGTTTTTTTAAGTAATACAGTTTTAAAGAAGGTAAACTAATATTAATGATGAATAGCAACATTAATGTAAATCATTTTTTAAGCAAATGGTTCAGTCAGAAAGTAGGTACAGTCGGTAACAAAAGTCTCCGAAAACTAGCAAAAATTCCTATATATAAAAAGTACACTTAATACAGTTTTGTTAAATTAATCCTTGTCGAACCCTGTTTTTAGGCTGACTAAGAACAGGATTCGACAAGGATTTATTTAACAAAACTGTATTAAGTGTACTTTTGTTTACATAGGAATGTTTGCTAGTGTTCGGATACTTTTGTTACCGACTGTAAGTCAGGCATTCTTTGTGTATAAAAATATGCAGATATGATGAAAAGTTCGTGACATGCGACAATCGGGGGAGAAAAAGGAAAGAAAATATTTTTTAATTTCTAATAAAGGAGGTGGAAAATAGAATATTAAGTTTATATATTTTAAAACCGCTTAAAACTCATACATTATATAAATTAGAACACTGTTAGAATATAAAAAAGTCATGTACGCCAGTTCTTTTAATTTATAATAAGAAAGATATATCTAGACGATGACATCGTTATAAAAAAGAATCCATTTCTAAACACCTTTGATATGACAAATTTTAAAATTTTGAAAATTAAAAGAAAATCTCACTTTTAATAAGCCATTTCGTTCGTATTGTCATTCATCTAATGACAGAAAAATTCTCCAAAATGGTCGTTTCAGATTGGCTCAGAGATAACTGTGCATGCTCAAATGCTTCCATTTTTACTTTCCGAACACTATATTGAAAAAAATATTGTAATCATGTGAAATATCTTAATTTGAGATTTTGGTGTTTCTACACGTTTTGAAGTCCCCTGAATTCATATTTACTATTTTTATGATGATGTATGTGTGTATGTATGTGTGTAAATAAGTGAGTAAACACGATAGCGCTTGAAAGTTTTGTTCGAATAAACTGAAAATTAGTACATACGTTATAGGTCACCATAGCACGAACCCTATTGATTTTCGTGAATCTAGCGCTTATATATATATATATATATATATATTTTTTTTTTTTTTTTTACAGTAATACAAAGAAAAATTCTCTATCATTATGCCCTATGGGCTCAAATTCGTTAAAGTTCGATAACGTCTAAACACTATATCCAATTAAGCTGAAAATTTATATGCATGTTATAGATCACCTTCAAACGAGCTGCATCATTTTTGTAGAATCTAGCACTTGCAGTCTTTTTACAGTGACACAAATAAAAAATTCTTTATCATAGTGGCGTATGAGTTCAAATTACTTGAAGTGCGATAGCTTCTAAACGCGTCATTCGATTAAGCTGAAAATTTATATAATTGTTATAAATGACCATCGCACGAACTGTATAGATTTTAGTGAGTCTAGCATTTATAGATTTTTACAAGGACACAACGAAAAGTTCTTTATCATCGTGATATATGCTCAATATATTTGAAGAGCAATAGCTTTAATTTTAAGAACATACTACATAGAGAAAAATTCTTATATACCTCGCTATAATTTTCTCTTTTGTTTATTTAATGACATCTCTTACTTTATTTATACAACTGTTAATTACTTAATGTTCGGAAAGTCAAATGGAGTCACTCCAGATTTCTATCTTAAAAATAGCTTTGTGTTTTAATATGTAAAATTTTTGTTTAATTACCTTATTTAATTATTTTCTAGATTTTCAACTTTTAAAATTCTATGATTCTTTTTTTATATCCTGTACGTGTGCATACTAAGTATGTTAATTGCCATTCAATAATAATACATTTACATAATGAATTTCAGCACATGGACAAAAAGGAGGAAAGGTTGGAGGAGAAGTTTTTAAAGACAAGGGACACAAAAGCCGAGGCTTTAAGAACGTGTATCACAAGGAAGAAAGTGGAGAACATAAAACCTTTCACGATGATTTCCATGATACTGACTATAAGAAGAAATATCAGGATCATCACGATTTCTATGATCAGAATGGGGCCAAATTTAAGAAAGGATTTGGAGGAAAGACTTATCAAGATGAAAAGAAACATGCTGATGATTATCATAAATTCGGAAAATCAGGACATGAGCATCATGAAGAAGGAGACCACAAAAAAGGTAACAGCATTTTATAAAGTTTTGAAATTTTAATATTTTTAATAAAGTTTACTTTTTGAAATATGTGATAGATATGTCTATTTTCATTCATTTATTTATTTACTTATTATTATTATTTAATATATCAATTAGGAATGGGCTTTGAAATTAATTAAGTGACCTTGACTGAACGATTCAATGTATAAGTAACAATTTGCATTCGTATATTAACATTAAATGATCTATTTATAAATTTAAAAAAATGTTCAAAACAAAAATGATAGACAAAATTAGATTAAAAATGTAAATTAACTATAAAAAAATGAGAACTTTGTAACCAAATACTGTGAAACTATTCTTTTTCTAAGACCAATTTTAAAATGTTATTTGATGCAAATCAATTATAGTCTGGTTCTCAACATTACCCAATAACTATATAAATCTAAAAAATAATAATAGTCATTTATAAATTTTGTTTCTTAAATAAATTGCTATATATATATTTAATTAAATGTTTAATTTTTTGAATAAAATACAGTCCTTCAGAGAATATTTTAAAAGGTGAAAGCAACTATGCAAATTAAAGAATATCAAAGAAGGAATTAAGAAAAGTGTTTAGTATTTTTCATATCATTAAGTTGAAGATATCTATTTTCGATTTTTTTTATTATTATTATTATTTAGGGATGAAAGTTTCCACTTTTTTTGCTACCACTAGTTTCTTTCAAAAATGTTTATCGTACCTTTATAGTAATACTTTGTGATTCATAAGCTAAAAATTATTGTTCGAAAAGAGTGGGGGGAAAGGGAAATTTTTGATTCCCTGTTCACTATATAATATATATATATATATATATATATATACGTCTTACACTCTGGAAAGGTCGCCTAAATATAAACTGTTTCACTTTATAATTAACTAGCAGGCTACGCCCGCTTCGCTGGTCACTATTTTTAAATGAATCACTATAGTTAATGAATTCTCAAAATTAAATCAATTTTTATCATGCGAAAAAAAAAAAAGAGAGAAAAAATATGTGATTGGAAAAAATGTCGCAACGGGTCCCCACTGCTTCTGGCAGCGTAGGCAATTGTGCGCTGCGCGCGCGCATTTATTTTCAACACTCTTAATAAATCACTATATTATCGTAAGGGGAAAACATAAAAAAAATTTAAAAAAAAATTCTCCCCAAAAAAAATCTCTCCGAATAATCGGTTCGGACTACCACTGCCTGCGTCAGCGAATACAGGCGCGCAAGGCTCGCATGCTCCTTCACCTACCGTACCCGCCCCTCCTAATTATTTTAGACTTTAAATAATACTCGAAGTCGTTCTCTCGGGCTTTTAAACCTAATAATACTAATTTCCAACATTTTATCTGAATTTCTTTAGTTTTACCCCTGCGCCCGATCCCTTTCCGCCCTTCGTAATAATTCTGTACTTTCGAAAATATCCGCAATCGATTTATCAGGCCTCAAAACCTAACAACACTAGTTTTCAGCGCTCTAACTCTTATTTATATATTTTTGCCCTTTCACCTCCCTTTCCCGTCTATCCTAATAATTTTACAAAGTCGAAAATATACGCAATCGATTTGTAGGTATCAAAAACCTCCATGTACCAATTTAATAACTTTACAAATTCGAAAATATCCGCAATCGATTTGTAAGTATCAAAAACCTCTATGTACCAAATGTTTTGAACGACCTAACTCTATTTTTATTTTTTGCCCCTCCGTCCCCTCCTCCCGCCCCTCCTAAGAACTTTACAAATTCGGAAATATCCGTAATCGATTTGTAGGTATCAAAAACCTTTATGTACCAATTTTGAACGGTCTAACTCTATTTTTATTTTTTCCCCTCCGCCCCCCCCCCCACACACACACACACACCTTTCTGACCCTCCTATAATAACTTTACACTTACAAAAATATCCTCATTTGATTTGCAGATCTCTAAAACCTATCTGTACCAATTTTGAACGGTCCAACTATATTTCTATTTTTTTACCCCATAGCCCCCCTTTCCCGCCCCACCTGGGACGAATTTCTAAAATTAAAGAATTTAGTTTTTATGCATTTATGGGAGCTATAGTTTAGAGCAAAAATATATTTAAAAAAAGTACACCCAGTATTCTTTTGTTAAATAAATCCTTGTCGAGTCATGGTCTTAGTCAGTCTAAGAACGTGATTCGACAAGGATTTATTTAACAAAACAGTGTTAAGTGTACTTTTTTAATATGGGAATTATTGCTAGCGCTAGAATAATTTTACTGCCGACTGTAAGTAGATTGAGATTATATGCTTCAAATAAATTTTAATTTAAAAATGAAATTAAAATTAATCATTATACATCTATCAGCTTCTGGCCAAACCCTTTGGCACAAGAAGGTGGATTTAATCACTGCTTAATAATTTGTTATTGTTATCTTAAATAAACGAAAGAAATTAATAAAATTTTTACATTTTTGTCGTTTCAAATCGTTTCCGGTAATTATTATTATTATTTTCTTTTTTATCGAGATTATCTGTGACTAAGTTATTTATTATAAAATTTAAAATTAGGAGACAATAATAAACGAATCTAAAATTTTAAAATGCATTTATTAATGTATTTTAAACTTTTTTTCCAATTCATTTAAAACATTTTAGTTTTTTTTTTTTTTTTTTTGGCAAGGAAAAAAAAATGATAAATAAATAAATAAAAGTTATCAATTTTAATTAATTATTCTTTTGTAGGTGGAGCTCAGCACCACGTCGTTGATGCTCAGAAACAACATGGAGGCGCTCATCAAGTGTCTCATCATGAACTTGGTCATCACGACAAAGGTCAGGTCGTAAAACATGCTGATGAATATGGCGGAAAACATGGTCAAGGAGGATATCACAAAAAAGTTTATGGACATGACGCCAAATATAACAAAGACCACGATGCTGGGCAAGGTGCTGTTTATGGTAGACATCATGGAGGAGGACATCAGGGTGGTTATGGTGGAATCAGAAATAGCGGTGGATATCAAGGATATTATGTGCCCCAACCTCCGGCTCATTATGGATATTATTAAAATAAGGCCTGGACTGTTTTATCCTGATGAATTCTGAACTTTTGTACATTATCATTCTTACTGAAATTACTCGTGTAAAAAGTATAATTTAGTGCTCGGGTCGTACTTTAAACGGTTAAAATGGTAGCTTATATATGTTCATGTTATACATACTCTTTGTTTTGTTAATTTGCACACACGTCTTTTGTTATGAATTGTAAATTTTTATCTTTTGTTTGCTATAGCAATGTGATACGCAAATCGTTTTCTGAACTTAGAAACACAATTAATTGACAATATTTTATTTATATTTTATTTAAGTTTACCTTTTCATGTACATTATTCTGTCAATTAATTTAGTTTTGTGCTATTTAAAATGCGTAGTTTTTTAAAAATAGATACAGTAATAAAACCTTATCTTGAAACTAGGTCAACAGCCAAAGCTTCTGAAATTAATTTCATTAAAAATTTCCTATGTATTTAAAAATAAAATGTATATAAAGATATATAACAGTAAAAAGCATTTTTATATATTTGCAGCTCCTTTTAGGGCATTCAGTTGTTTTTTCTTTCTAAGCTACAAATATATAAATTTTTGCTTCAAAAATCTACTGTAGCTTTATTTGTTCATTTCCTCTTCCATACATTAAGTCAGCTAGAAAGTTTACTAAATACCTCATTCTCTGTATGTATATTTGTTATTTATGTTTAGTGCGATTCTCTACTGTGATTTATTCTTGTTAAGATTGTAATACATAAATAAAATTTGTTATTCAATTCAGCTATTGCTTGTTTGAAGTTCTTTTTTTTCTGGTAGTCTCAGTTAAATTTTTGCCAAAATTCCTTTCGTGAAAATATTTAACTATCTTTTAGTACTTTCAGTAACGCACATAATAACAACATAGTAAAATATAAATTACTTGACTTTTCTTTCATTGGAAAATTCCACATTTTTAAGCACAAGGTTTATCTTTTAATAACTTTGTTCTATTAATAACTTTGTAACTTCTAAGTAATAACTTTTTAATTTAAACATAGTGAAAGAAAAATGAAGCAAAAATAATTCTATATTTTTCAAACTGATCCAATGTAAAAAATCGAGGTGAAGCCTAAAAGGTTGTTATTACATTATAGACTTTTGCATAAAATACCCTAAAATTTAAAAGGAAGTATTTTTCAAATTTAATGACACCTTCAGTTTAATTATATTTCATATAATTTAAGAGACGTATGTAAGTTTTTTTTTTTATGAAAAAATCAGTAGATTTTCCAGTGAACAATATGTTTAATTTATAGAATGATCCCTACTTAATCGTTTGAATCATTAAATATAATTCAAATATTGTTACATGTTTTGCCTATAACTAAGCTTGCTCATTTTTCCATAATAAAGGTGGTGATAACGTTTTGACAAATTAATGTAATTTAAAAATGTGGTTAGCTAACATAAGGTAAAACTAGGAGGAATAATATAAGAGGAGATGACATGTCCAGGAAAGCATGAATCCAAAATCGTGACCGCAGAAGCTACTAAGTAACACAGTTATACAGGGTGATTCGCTACCAGTCGCGACAAACTTACAGGAGATGTAGGGGAAACAAAGACAATTCAGAATTACATACAGGACCCGATTAATTTCATGTGAAGCCTGAGGCACACATATTTTCTTAGGCCTCCGCCACCTCCTCCTTGCACTTAAACAAATTTTTTTGTTATGATATATATATGCATTAAAGTGAAATTTGTTTAATTAAATATACACAAAATTAGTTTTAGGACACCCCTGCTACTCAGGGCCCGGGGCATGTGCCTGATGTGCACCTGTGTTAATCAATCCCTGATCACATAGCAATGCAGGGTCGAAATATATCGGAAACGCAGTCCTACCGAGATAAGGGGATTGTTAGGAAGTATAGTTATTAGGAAACATAACTTATTTTAAGCTTTTAGCCTTTAAAATGTCATTTCACCATCACCATGGTATTCTTTTTATCGTAACACTTCTGCGTGTGGCTTTGACAGTTTTCATGTGATAGCCCTTAACCCCTTCACTCTCGTGTACATAAAATCCACGGGATTTGACCACGACCCCTGTTCTTGTTTTCTTGATATTTTAGAGAACTAGAAAGCACCAATCACCATCATACTCTTTTAAATGCATTAAAAAAAAATCTGCTGTGAAACAACCACACGACTTCCATTACCCGCTATTACATGTATTACATGCATTTTTGAGAGATAATGTAATCAGAAAACATAAAAGTGACCAAAAAAGACAATCGTTAGAGCCGTTTTTGAGATACCAACGTTTACAAAAAATCAATTATTGACCAGAAAACAATAATTACATACAAAAGCATATTTAAAAGTGAGTTAAAATGGCGAGTTTGAAAAAAATCCGTACAACCGTTTTTAAAGGAACGCCTTTGCGAGGCCTGAAATTGAGCTATTTATACAGGACGCCTATCAATTTTCATGAACTAACCAACTATATCATTCGAAAGGATATCTGATAGAGTGTTTATATAGCAAATTTGAAGAAAATCGTTAGAGCCGTTTTTGAGATACGGACTTACGGTCCCACTTCCGGTTTCCGATGTCCCATTTCCGGTTAAACTCAATTATTGACAGGAAAACAATAATTACATACAAAAGCATATTTAAAATTGAGTTAAAATGGCGAGTTTGAAAAGAATCCGTACAACCGTTTTTAAAGGAACGCCCTTGGGAAGCCTGAAATTGAGCTATTTATACAGGACGCCTATCAATTTTCTTGAACTAACCAACTATATCATTCGAAAGGACATCTAATAGAGTGTTTATATAGCAAGTTTGAAGAAAATCGTTACAGCCGTTTTTGAGATACGGACTTACGGTCCAACTTCCGGTTTCCGATGTCCCACTTCCGGTTTTTCAATTTTCACCAAAATTTGGAAATTTCATCTGTAGGCCAGACGTATTTGAATTCTAAAGTTTTGTAGCTCTATCTTTATTAGTTTCTGAGCTATAATAGCCAGAAGATTCTCCACATACATACATACACACACACACACACACACACACATACACACTGACCAATTGCCAAAAACCACTTTTTTGGACTCAGGGGACCTTAAAACGTGTAAATCAGGTGAAAACCCGATATCGAATTTTCAGACCGAATACAATACTTCCATTACCTACGGTAGTAGGGTAATGGAAGTAATATCAGCTGAAAGAAAATGTCTATCATTCAAATGCTTATTTTAACAGAAGTGTCTTAAATTTAAAAAAGGTTAGAACCATTTGTCTGTGTATTTAAACAATTTTAAAAGGAACTAAAATATCCCCTATATCGTTAGGAATGCATTTTCAATCGTGCATTGCTGTGTGATTCCGAATCCTCTTTGTGCCCCCCTACACCTCCTGTAAGTTTGTTAGATCGGCAGCGAATCACCCAGTATGAGAAATTGTGCATTGTTTTTGTGAAATTATGTAACATGGATCCTTTGAAATGAAAATCAATATGACTATATGTCTGAAAGTTATCGAATAAATAAAATAACACAATATTAGCAAATGTTTTGGTAGTCTCAATATGGCTAATAGGGCCTTAACTGCTATTGTGACGGTCATCTTGAGTAGACAACAGGTAACTTCATTTGTCCTGCATACTGATACCACTGCTCGGCATGAAAAATGCCTCTGACACCATTTCAGCGTATTCTTATGTTAAATGACCTCCTAAATCCGAATATGACGCCCGTTTTGCCCTATCACCCACCACTTTTTAGGAATGGCTTTCTATTTTTATCATTTTTCGGTGATTTTATGGCTATAAATTTGATTTTTAGGAGGGAGGAGGATTATTTTAACCGTTAAATATCTTCTGAGGGGCTACAGAGTTGGAAAATTCTAAAACATGGACATTTGCGACAAATGGAAAATGTTGGGGGTGGGGGGATTTGCCACCGAAATTATGCATTACATATCTTATATTTTTTTTTATCTGTTATTAATATTATTTTTTAAACTTTATATTTGTTTGCTTTTAGGTGTTACATTAATTATTTTTCATTTTTGAAATCGAATTCATGGTCATAAAGTTTTCGAACAAGGAAAGAAATTGAGGGAGGGGGTGGTGTATCTAGAAAACGGTGGGTAACTGGGCAAAATGGGAGTCATATTCGGATTCAGGAGGTCATTTTACATAAGAATCAGCAAGAATGGTATCAGATCTCGAAAAAATAATTTTTTTGTGTGCAGAGCAGTGTACTTCGAATGCCGTAAAAGCACCAGTAATGAACTCTGTACCAGTAGGAGACACTATTAAATTTAAACTCTGAAAACAAGTTTTCTAATTTTTACATAGATTCTAGCGACGTTCAGTGTTGTGTTACAATCTTCTATTCTTTAACACATTTCTTGCGACTATGGAAGCCTCTGTGCAAGCGCGAACTCAACGAGTCCAATGTTAAAATAGCGGGGATAGAAGTTTTCGTTGAGAGAAAATCAGCGATAAAGGAACACCAAATGACTGGATGCTTACCAAATCCCAATCTATCTGTCAATTTTCCGCCCCTCCAAGCCTTTGGACTCGTCCTGACCGCTATTCTTAGGAAACGTGGTTACACTATTAGTATCTTGAACTAAATGTTTCTAGTTCAGAGTAAAATTACTGTAACTGAAAAAATGCTTTTTTTCTTGTAGTTTTGAATAAAAAAGTAAACATTTTTTAAGTTAAGTATTAAAAAATGAAAGTTTAAAAATACTTCTGTCATTTTAAGGATATATATTTTATTATTATTATTATTATTGACATTCTAAATGATTTATTGCATTCTACCACCAAACTAATTTTAATAATTCATGTTTTAACGCATAAAATGTTTTGACAACATATAATGAATATAAAGTAGATTTTACTTTTTTATCACTTCCGTTTGACTTTTTTCCATCTAATTTTGAAAAACATTTAAGAAAGAATATATGAAGCATTAAAAATTAATGCCTTAAAAAAAGAATGAATACGATATGTCGCTTTTTTCATTTAATTAACGTTTATTTCAGTTCATTAAAAGCTAAATGCAAAAAATAATTTACAAACACACTTCATTGCACTTTTTTAACTACTGCATTACACTGCTAATTAAACAGAAAATATCGATGAGATTTTTTTTTCTTTTTAATGGATTTTCTGTGTATCAGTGTCAATTAATTGAGTAGGTATTATGTATAGAAGATTCTTCGCGCTCTTACACCCTTTTTTATAAATTATTATTCCATACTTGTAGAGATTTATGAAAAATACAATTTACTGTTAATATTACAATAGTTTTTGCATTTTCATCGTATGTAACTGTGAAAGTAAAACCTTTATTTATTTATTTTATTTCATTTTATTTTTATAATTTTAAATTTATTCAAAATGCAAATGTACACGTTGTATTTTGATTTATCGGAAGCAATAAAAATACGTTAATGCAACTAAAGTGTATTGCACAAAAATACTCATTTTTTTTTTCTTTTTTTCCTTCCATTAGCAATTTTTTTTTTCTGTTTTTAATTCTTATCTGATCTTACTTCAAACTTAAATCGCCGAATCTCAATGTATATATGAAAACCTTTTTTAAACATATCACAGATAATAATAAAAAGTAATAAATTTATAAAATAAGAAGGCATGTACTAATTAACAATAAAATATGCTTGTCTGAAAGAATATGAAAATATGCATGCATGCATATCAGTACATATTATATGGAGTTCTGTTGAACATAGAATAAGAAAATTGTAAGCGCATCGCAGAAACACAAGGTGTACACTAAGGGAAAAAAAAAAAAAAAAAAAAAAAAAAAAGACGCACTTGGATATTTTCCATTTCCTTTTCTGCAGTCGCCAATTTTATTGTTTTAAAAGTAAGTTTTCGAACAAATTTTATTACGTTGTAGTCCATGTACAATTTAGGATTGAACCAAGTATTGAAAACAACATATAATTGTTCGAAAAATTTAAATTTTAGAAACTATTTCAAAAATGGCAAGAATAAGGCCATTAACGATACCACAAAAAATATTAATTTTAGAGAGAAAATCGAAAAATATTTTAATACGTGGGATTTCAAAATAATTAAAAGTTCACGAAATATTGATGAGCTGGTGTTTAGCAACATATAAAAAATTTTGGCTGTTTAAACTGGAAATTTGTTTCTAGGCAGCCACATTGCTCATCCAATCGAAATGACCGCAAGTTAAAAAGCCAGTGCTCGAAAAAATCAGTTTGTATTACATTTAGAACATAGAAGTGATTCAGAAAAAGTGTTTAGTAACATAGTTTTTTTAAATACAGTGCAACAAAATGATTAAACAAAGCAAGTTTAAGTGCCAGAATATCTGAAAAAAAAAAATCTATTCTTAAAGAAAAGAATTAGGAAAGCAAGACTTCAGAGGGTTAAAAAATTAAAAAATGATCAGTTAATTACTGGGCGGAAGTCGTTCTCTCTGATAAATTAAGTTTAACTTATTTCGAGCTGACGGAAGAAAGCAGGTTTGATGATGAAAATGTGACCGACTTAATGAAAATCGCACTTTTAAAACAGTGATACATTCTCCGTACATTATGATACGAAAGTGCATAATTTTTCAATGAATCTTGGGCATCTTTTCATGTTCAAGGAATCAATCAACCCGAAACAAAACTCGGCCATTAAAAAATCCGGCTATTTTGGAGGTATTTCAGACTTTTCCACAATCAACATTTCAAGATGATAATGCACCTTGTTACATGGCGCCTGTAAGTTTATATGATTCAAGTTGTTAAAATTACCTATCTATTCCCATGAGCATCTCTAATTTTGTAAATTATCATAACTTTTTTTACTTAAAGTTAAATCCCACAAAGAATATCGTAGAATTTCTTCTTTACTAGACGTGAAAATAGTCCTAATCTCAAAAATGTTTAGTCTATAAAACAGTATAGGGATTCAAAATTTGTTGGCTACAACATTGCAAGAACTAGAAAAAAATTATTTATGATATTTGGCACAGTGAAATTTCTGAGTTTCATGTTAAAAAACTGTAAAATACTACGTCATTGCGTATTAAAACAGTAATTCCATATCAAGATGGAATTATCCAATGCAGAATACATAATTTTATTAAATAATTGTTTAGATCTAACAAATAAATAGTTTTATTTCATACATTAAAATATAACTTGTTTATTTCATATAATAAATCATAATAGAATGCAAAGTACATGTTTGTTATATTACGTTTAAAAAGAAAATTTTATGTAGATTTTTATGAAATACTTCGTAGAGTGTAATAAAGCGAATTATTAAATTAAAAATGTACATAGGTATCATGTTATGAATTCCGTATTATACAAACAATGCAATTTCATTTGTTTCAATCATTAGTTTTTAACTTGTTACAAACATAAAAGGTATAAGTCAATTTTTCTGCAGTGCGAATTTTTTTTTTGTCCTTTAGTACACATATTATTTAAAATGTGGACGAAAATAAATAAAATATATTTTTCTTGGATTACTAATTGATAATAGGTGATAATTTAAATGAATTAAAAAGGGATATTTTCTCTTCAGCACCTTCTATAAGATCAATACAAAAAATAAATATTAGAACTAGATTTGGAAAAAATTATAGGAAGAATAAATTACTGGTATCAGTCTTACATAATCATTCATAATAAAAATGCCTGCTAATCGCTTACTCAAAATTTTCGACGCATAAGATGCATTTATATAGTATTTATACTCGTCTTTAGCAGTACTAGCAATTGATATTTTTCGTCAGGCGTCAACGTGAATGCTTTGACGCAACACGCAAGGGGAAAGGTTATTCTCAAATACCAACTTTAAAGAGTTGCATGGGTTTCGGAAGCTGAAAAAAGGCATATTTTCTCTTTTTCTCACTCACTTATTTATTTATTTATTTATTTTATGTAATGAATTATAAAATATATATATACAAAATTTTGAGGATATAAAAGACCAGAATTTAAACAAAAATTTTATAAAATTTTCGCTAAAAATTTTCGAAAATTTAGTTAGTGGGACATAGATTCTTGAGACTCTTCAGAAAAGTGTTGGGCACGATTTCTCAAAAACTAATGCAGCGATCTTAAAGAAATTTTGCACGCGTCTTCAAAATAGAAATGACTAGAAAGTTTTTCTTTTTTCTTTTCTCTGTTTTTTTTTTCTTTCGATTATAACTAAATTTACAATGTTATATGTGGAGTAAAATGTATATAAAACTTTATTGTTTTTACATACAACTCAATTACCAAAAACTCACATTTCAATTTAAAAAAAAAACAGAAAAGAAAAATAATGCGGTTTGAATTGATTATTAACATTTTTCAACAGTACATACTCGCTCCATCGTTTAACTTTCAGTGTTCTTTTGATACGTTAATACACGACGGACAGACAGAAGGACAGAAAGGCAGACAGATAGACTAATTGAACTCGTAATCACACTTAAACATTGCTTGAAAGTCTTAAAAATGCTTAACACAATTGGAGATGCAACTCCCACAGTTTCCAATTTTAGCCCTTAATGTATCTGAATATTTTAGTGTAGCCCTGTGACTCTGAACGCTAAACCTAGAATATTCTATACAAAATATTATTTTAGCATATTAACAGAAAAGGTCAATTTCTCTACGATAATATTAAAATAAAATACGATTATAAAAATAATATTAAAATACGATTTATAAAAATATCTCTCCGTAAACGGAATGCATTGGCATTTTTTGCAGTGGTCCTGTACGCAAACCGGTTGTACAGGGCCTATTAATGACATTTTAACATGTCCTATCAATGATTAATTTGACATGGCCTATTAATGACAGAGAACGTTCTATAGTGAACTTGAATAGCATACATATCATGTTGAAGAAATTCTGAACATATTTACGGACGCTGAAGGCGAGCAGATGGACAGTCAGACAGATTGATAGACTAATTCAAATTTTATTCACACTTAAACATTGTTAGAAAACGTTAAAATGGTTAATAAAAGAGAAAATGCAATTCCAACTATTTCCTTATATAATCCTTAATATGCTAATTGTACTATATACTATAAAAAACATTCTTCTGTGCAGATCAACAACATATTTCATTATATATATATATATATATATATATATATATATATAATTTTATATATATATATTATATATATATATATATATATATATATATATATATATATATATATAGGTTTATAGAAATATTTCTCATAGAATGTAAGGCCTTGGGATACTTTTGCGTGTCCCTGTCACAAATCAGTGATGGTATTTACTCCATTTTCGATAGGGAACTTTCGATAGTGAACCTCAATCATATATTTCAATTTCATGGTGCAAAGTAAACGTATTAAAATTTGGGTCATAGAAATCAATCTCATAGAACGAAATTATTTGGAATACTTATGTGTGTCCCTGTACAGAAACCAGTGATAGCATTCACTCACTCTATTTTCAATAGGGGACATCTGATAGTGAAATTGAATAACATATTTCAACTTCATTAATATTTGAGCAAAGTAAAGGCATTAAAATACGGTTTATAGAAATATCTCTTATAGAGCTCAATGTTTTGGAATACTTTCGAGTATCCCTGTATACAAACCGGTAGTGATATTTACTCCATTTTCAATAGGGAACATCAGATATTAAACTTGAATATCACATATCAGCTTCAAGAAATTCCATCAATATTTACAGGAGCTAGAGCGCGGACAGACAGACAAACCGAAGTGCTAAACACTTTTTACCCTTGTTGGAAAGTATTAATAAAAATCCTTCTTTCAAGCGCTACTTAATTCTATTTTGAAGAAGTAGGCAAAATTTCAATAAGAACTGACCATTAGTTTTTAAGAAATATCCCCCATTTTCGTTTCAGCTAAGGTTCATCATGATTGTTTTTACTAAGTTTAAAGCAATAACAGAATTGCTAACTTTATTAATTTATTCCAAAACATTTTTAGCCCCGCCTTTATTTCACACTACTTTATTTATAGAATATTTTTCTCCAATATGCAACTACAATAAAATAAAAAAAAAATTACACGCAAAATTAGTGGTATGAAAAAAAGGCGGGACTAACAACGCTCCGGAATTATTTACAAAAGTTGGCAATTATGGCGTTATGCGTTTTTGATGATCTTCTATGTTGCGTTTGCGTAGACGTACTGGCACATTCACTTTTTCCTGCTACAAAGCCTCGCATGAAAATGTCACATAATGTCTAGTGACCTGGGGATCCAAAGAAACATTACTTTGTCATTTGTTCTGGCATGGTTCGATTTGAAATCACATTGTTGAGGAATTCACGCACTTCCAGTGTGGAGACGCGGAGAAAAGAAATTATTTGAGTTCTCTTTTCTTTTTACACCCGTTCTTGTAAGTCTCTGTTTCAAAATAGATTTATTCCCGCCTTTTAAAATACCGTACATTATTTTGAATAGCCCTGTAATTTAAAGTTTGATCGTACGGAGTGGAGATTAAATGGTATAATGGTTGAATAAAGTTGAAAAGTGTATAAACATATGCAAACAGCAAGTGTCTATGCAAACAGCATATCTATCTATCTATATATATATATATATATATATATATATATATATTTCATGTTTTTATTCGACTAAGTAAAAATTGTTATGATGAAAAGTATTTTAACAAAATTATGTTTATATAAACTCAGTAGGTGTTTTTTAATTTAAATTATAAAAATATGAAGGACTTTCTACCAGCTTTCCATAATATTCGAAAAAAAAATAGCAAAATAAGTATATTTTTTCCTTTTATAGTACGATGGTATTAGAGAAGCAGAGAATAATTTACATTTATCTCGTTTCATAAAACATTTATTGGAGTTATAGCATGATTTATTTCTTATCCGTCTACGAAATGGTAAATAAAATCATAAAAATTGTTATGATGAAAAGAATTTTAACGTAAAATCTTTTTGTAAAAAAATAGAACCGACTCCAAAAAGCAACTACTATTCAAAAAACTTAAAAAAAAAAAAAAAAAAAAATGGCATGGAATCTAACTGTAATTTGCGCCTAAAAGTATAAAATAATTTCCCTCGCCAAACAACCTATAACACTACAATTAATCATAACTTTTGAAGTCGGCGCAAAAGTTTTTAGATCGGTAGAAACAAGTGCTGTTGTCTCGAATGATCCATTTTGATGTTTCTTTTATTATTATATCACTGTATGCAATTGGTCCATTATTAGCATCTACATAGAACAGTGAACATTCTTCACAATGCGGTATTTATGTTTCTACGAAGTTAGAGTTTCCTTTGCAAATTTGGTATAACTTTGATAACTATCATCCTTGGTGGCTTTTGGATTTGGCGATCGAAACATACACGCAAGATGTATATTTTCATAATATATATAGTACGATGTATTGTTTAATATTCTTGATTACTCTTTTAATATATCTTATCAAAATAATCATGATATCCCAAAGAAATTAAATATGTTTGCCAGATAATTTTGCGATTTCTCTTTCACCAAGGACATCAGATACCAGCATTTTCGCCAAGTTTTGCTGTTTACGAAATCTTATTTGTTTCCTTGAATCAAAGTAGTTTTCGGCTGCGTTTTGCAGGTGACAATGTGAGATGTGTATATTGAATAGAATTCAATTTTTGTATTGAATAAAGTTATCAATTTTCATTTAATTTTGCGCCGACTTCAAAAGTTATGATTAATTGTAGTGTTATAGGTTGTTTGGCGAGGGAAATTATTTTATACTTTTAGGCGCAATTTACAGTTAGATTCCATGCCTTTTTTTTTTTTTTTTTTTAGTTATTTGAATAGTAGTTGCTTTTTTAGTCGGTTCTATTTTTTTTACAAAAAGATTTTATTTTTCTCTTCTCAGTGAAAACTTATTCATATAGCAGAACATCAAAAGACGTTCGACGGCAGCTTCACAAATCACAACTTCCACGAAAAGTGACATAACTCAAAAAATGGTTTATGTCACTGAAAAATACATGAAATGCACCCAATGTGAACAAAAAAGTTACATCTCCATCTAGAAAGTTATCCACTCGAGAGACAGTTGTGCCAGTTTTATTCTAGTCAAGTTATTTTTAATTTGATTTTTCTCAAATTCTGCATTTTTAAGTTGCGTCACTTTTCTTGCCTTTATCGGATATGAGCAAAAAACTATCTGTTGAATAAACATACGTGAAGTTGAAAAGTCTTTAGAAATGTAAAGAACGGATACGCTGTATTCGTAACCAAAAATTCTCTTAGGCATATATATTGAACTTTACAGTAAATACGTGTCACCCACTGCGCTGGAAATTGCACAGCGTAAAGTTCAAACAAAGAGCAAAATATGCATTTCCACTGACGGACAGAAGTTTCAACATCGATACTTACATACTTCTTTTACCAGTGTAGCTGTATGCGTTCAGCAGTTAGTGCGAAAACAGACTTTTGTGAGTATGCTGTAATTTGTTTATATCTTAAAGAAATCATAATGAAACCTATTTCAGGCTAAGATCATTACAAGTATTAAAATTAAATCATCTCTTACGATGTTAAAAGCTAACAAATTTCAACAACAACAACAATGAGAAACATGGTTTGTATTGGGAACCTCTTCCTTTATGAAGTAGGTTTAAAACGTCTACGCGTTAATCGATGTGACCGCTTACAATAACCATACTTTGAATTTTATACAGCATAAATGTCACCCGCTACGCTACAACATATGCAATGTCGTTCAAGTGTGCACAAAATAGGAAATTATGAACAAACGAATGCACGTTTTAAGCGTTCTGTTTTTAGCATTAATGTCTAAATTATCTTTTCGTACTAAATCGATGATGCTCTGCAATTTTATAATTCACTTTTCCCCTGTATTGAACCGTTTCCGAGATAGGAAAGCTAGCATGAATGTCTAAACTATCTTTTTGTACTAAATCGATGATACTTTTCAACTTTGTAATTCACTTTTTTCTTTAGAACTGTTTTCGAGATAGGATAACTAACTTCGCTATTTTCCGCCAGGTGGCGCTGCAAGCGGTTAAACCTTGTACTGCATGGCCACTTTGCTATACTTACATACCATTTCTATCACTATAGCTGCAGCCGTTTAGCAGTTAAAAGAGTTGGGACTGATTTTTTTGGGCACCCTGTATTTTCTTTAGATCGTAAAGACATTACTATGGGACCTATTTCAGACCAACACCTTTTCAAAAAAACAAAAAGTTTCAAAATCGGAGCATCCGTTCAGAAGTTATGAGCTAACAAACATAAAAAAAAAAAAAAACATACGGTTTGAATTGAGAACCTTCCTTCTTTTTTGAAGTCGGTTAAAAGTATGAAGTACTTTCCACCAGCTTTGCACAATATTCAAAAGAAAATATCAAAATAAGTATATTTTCTTCTTTTATAATGCGATGGTATCAGAGAAACAGAGGATAATTTACATAAAAAACAAGAAAGTTTATTTCGTTCCATAAAACATTTCTTGGAGTTAAAACGTAATTTATTTCTTCTCCGTCTACGAAATGGTTTAAAAAGTATTTCTCTTTATTTCATTTATAAAAGAATTACGATAAATAATGGATGTGATACTATCTACTGTTTTATTTCTGTTATTTCTGTCATCGTTTTCTATTTAATGTTTAGATCATATACAAGATTTAAACAAATCACTCTGTTTTTTGGACCACAGAAAACATTCAAAAGAGAATGCCGGATATTTTGGTGATTCAAGTTGTATGCCCACAATAAGGAATACTGTTTTGTTTTGTATCTGTGATTAATATTAAAAATGCTTCTATATATTAAAAAAAAAGAAAAAGAAAGAAATTAGTTGGCATAACTAGACTTTGCTCAGCTCCCATGTATTTGTTCTTATAAATTTCTACAATTATATCCATGTTAAGAGAGATGAATTTCCTCGATACGATGAGAAACTGGAATACCCTGCACAATAGGCTAACCACTTTTCAGTGAGACGCATTTACATTATCCCAATTTATTAATTAATTTTATTATGGTATGCTTCGTATCTTTGTTTTCATGCTATTCAGTACTATTTTCAATGCGATGATACTCATAATTCAAGTTTATGTGAAATATTACTCTATTCTGCTATGTTAAGAAAATCTTAAATTTAGAATGACTTACAAAATTTTCAATTCAGAATCCTTGTAGTCAATGATGTTAAAACAAGTATTCATAAATGTTATTTTAAAAGTATTCTGCTATGTTTACGGTTTAAAAACCGCTCAAAATGTCGTTTAAGCGAAATTTTGAATAATTTTGAAAATCTTAAATTTCAAATAACTTACGCTTTTTTAAATTAGGAAATACCTAATGATGTTCCTGCTAGTATCCTAAATTATATTTTAAAAGTGATCTGACATCTTTGCGATAAAAATATCCTTAAAATGGACGTTTATGGGAAATTTGGCTCTATTTTGCCATACTAAGAAATTCGTAAATTTCAAATAGCTTACGAACTTTTTAAAGTCGACATTCTAAAAATTAATATATCACTGCCAGCAACATAAATCATATTTTAAAGCTGGTCGGACATCTTTACAGTAAAAATATTTCTTTTAATGCAATTTTAAGCCGAAGTTCGTCCTATTCTGCCTTGTTAAGAAATTTTCAAATGACTTACGAAGTTTTTGAATTAGGAAGTTGAAAATCAATAGTGTTCTTACCGGTGTCATAAATAATATTTTTAAAAATGTCCGACCTTTTTACAACTATTTGTTCTTGAGATATCGTATGCACAAGCTAACAAACTTATAAACTAATACTCTAACAAACTAACTGACACCCTACAGACATACACCATGTCGTATTTTGTGATTTTCGAATTCCCATGCCTCAAAACGTGTAAAAAAATAAAATAAATAAAAAGTCTAAAATTTTCGCGATTACCTGCAATGTGATGGGGAATTAAAAAAGCATGGATTAAGATGAAGGCAATTTGTCCCTTTTAATACAATATTGCAAATACTAGATTATATAATATGCATTAAAAAGTGACACAGAAAAGTTTTTTGTAACAGTCATACATAACTAATTGTTTTTTCAACATAGAATTTAGACATAGACATAGTTGTTTTTATATGACAAAAATATAAATTTTGCTGCATTTAATAACTTCTTTTTAAGGGGTTGCATGAGTTCCAATGGTTAAAATAGCATATTTTCTATATTTATTTAAAATAATAAATAAATAATTTTATTCAAACTTTTGAGCAAATAAAAAAGTAACATTTAAACATTTTTTTTTTTTTTTTTTTTTTTTTTTTTTAAATAAAATTTCATTAAAAATTTGGAAAATTCAGCCAGTGCGATATGGTTTCCGGAGATCTCTCAGAAAAAAAGTGTCCTTGTGATGGTCAGGATAAATCAGGATCGCTTTAAATGAAATCAAAAAAACAAATTTCTTTTCTATTAGTACATAAGTACAGCTTGTGATTGTACAATTATTATTACTAGTATCGCCCAGTGGTCGACACTCGACCTTTTTTTTTTTTTTTTTGGAAGGCAAAGCAAAGCTATTGCCTTGTCTTAACGGAATTCAACACAGCTGCGGCAATTGTTTGCCGATATGCACTCTAACTGAATCAGCAGAGTTTTACTTAATATATTTCTCTCTGTAGATGTTGAGCCTTTCCTGAAATGAGAGCAAATCGCAACGTGAAAACACCCTTATTGGGTGATACAGCCCAAAAGCTAATCGGTACCATGCCAAACAAAGGTCCAACAAAATATCAAATTCTGTTAAATTAATTCCATTGGTTCATAAAGTTTTTCCATATCTTCTACTTTTTTCTTACTGATGCAAAAGATATACGCAAGCGAAGTGTGACGTCACTGACCATTGTTGGGGCTAAGTAAAAAAAAATTTTATGTTAATTGTCCATTGGAATTCTTTTAAATATTAAAAATTGAGGAAAATTATTTCCTGATTTTAATCCCCATATTTGGATATAATTATAAATTAATTATCGTGCACATGTGCTAGATTAAGTTATAAATTAACAAAAATTTAATTTTAAATTTTAAAACTATTTCGTCCTTTAACTAAAACTAAACGTTTATGCTTACATTCGAACCTGGAAGTTTGCCATTTTTTTTTCTACAGTTTTTGAAATTTTAAATTAAAATTTTATCAATTTTACAGCAAAAATAACTCAATCTGACACATGTAGACAGTAACTTATATATAACTATACCCAAATATGGGAATTAAAATCGGGAGATAATTTTTAATATTTTTTTACAAAAAAATCCAATGGACGATGAACGTAGGAAAGGTGTGGTTCCACGGACGGCCAGTGACGTCATCACTTCGCTTGCGTATAAGGATGCTATACAAATTACTGTATCTATGGTTTTATTTGAGTTTTATGAAATTGCCAGATTTAACAACTTTCCACTTTTAGGTATTTTTTACTTTCCGAACACTATAGTGAGGAAAGTATTGTAATCATGTCAAAAATCCGAATTCGAGATTTTGATGTTTCTATACGTTTTGAGGTCCCCTGAGTCCGTTTTCACTATTTTTACGATGATGTATGTATGTGTGTGTGTATGTGTGTATGTATGTGTGTATGTGTGTATGTCTGTGGGTGAACACGCTAGCGTCTAAACGCTTCGTTCGATTAACCTGAAAGTTGGTACGCATATTGTAAGTCACCATAGTACGAACCCTATAGATTTTGGTGAATCTAGCACTTATAGTTTTTTTACAGGGACACAAAGAAAAATTCTTTATCATTATGGCCTATGGGAGCAAAATCTTAAAAGTGCGATAGCATCTAAACGCCTTATTCAATTGAGCAAAAATTTTATACACATATTATAGATCACAAATACTCAATCTGTATAGATTTTGGAGAATCTAGCACTTATAGTTTTTTTACAGTGACACAAAGAAAAATTCTTTATCATTATGCCTATGGGGCCAAATTTTAAAAAATGTGATAGTGTCTAAACGCCTTATTAATCCGAGCAAAAAAATTGTACACATGTTATAGATCACAGTTGAACTAACTGTATAGATTTTGGTGAATCTAGCACTTACAGTTTTTTTACAGGGACACAAAGAAAAATTCTTTATCATTATGGCCTATGGGACTAAATTTTTAAAAGTACGATAGCATCTAAACGCCTTATTGAATTCAGCTGAAAATTTATATGAGTATTATAAATCACTGTTGCACTAACTATAAGCATTTTGGTGAATCTAACATTTATAGGTTTTTACAGGGACATAACGAAAATTTCTTTGTCATTATGATCTATGGGCTCAAAGTTCAGTAGCGTTAAATAAAGCAACGTGTAATAGATGGAGAAAAATACTCAAACACTCTATTATGGTTTTCTCTCTTTTGTTTGTTTAACAACTACTCTTTCTTTACTTTATCTACAAAACTGTTAATTACTCAATGTTCGGAAAGTCGAGTGGAGTCACTCCAGATTTTTAATGTAAAGGAATACGTGTATAAAAGGGAAAAATGGGGGAAAATGCATAAAAAATAAAAGTATTTTTAAATACCTTCTTGACATCGTAAGAAAACAATATTTGTATTCGCACCTTCCGGCTAACCATACCTTTCGAATGATTCCATTTTCAACCCTCTACTCCCATAATTAATATGTTAAAAAGGGACTACAAATTTTATGCTTGCCTATTAATATATAGATTTCTTTTTTTTTTTTTTTTTTTTTTTTTTTTTGTCAGAATGGTATCCAAAATAGTGCAATTTTCGATACAATTTACACTAGCCTTGTAATATTAGTTGTAATTTTAAAGGGGAAAAAAAAAAAGAAAACTTTGTTCAAGCACTAGGCAATTCTATTTTGAGGGAGTGTGCAAAATTTCAATAAAATCAGTGTATTGCCTTTTGTGAAATCGTGTCCACCGACTAAAAAATTGTTAAAAAAAAAAAAAAAGAGCGAGAGAAAGAGAGTAAATTTTTATACAGCAATAAAGCGATTTTTTTTTTTTATTATTTACATAAAATTGTTGTTTTCAGTTCTATAAAGCAAAGATCCAGCTGCATCTGCTGCGCCCAGGGTATCCTTTTTCTTCCTACCTGAAACGAATTCTTGCTTCTCGAGTCACAGCTACTTCAATATACCACCGTGCGTCACTCCCGGTCAATCTAGTTTAATAAGGGGAAATTCCAAAGGCTCTATCTCCTGTATTTTTACTCCGATTGACTTGAAACTTTAGAAGAATATTCTAGACATATTGTACTTTAAGGTTGCGTTTAACGTCGCACTAGAACTGCGCTATGGATAATTGTTGACAGTTTGGGATATATCCTCCACGTAGAGTATGGCTTCCCCGCTTTAGTGATCCCTAGATGTATAATTTGGATGGGAACATGAGGCCATTGCAGCCACGAGGGATTTTAGGTGCACCAGCCACCATATTAGTGTACACGACGGTCTTTAGCCGGCTTGAGTATCAAACCTGCAGTCACTCAATTACGAGCTCGGCGCTCTACCGACTGGTTTACCATGACCCGATTGTACTTTAAGATTTTAAAAAAAAAGTTTTTTTTTTTTTTTTTTTTTTCTTTTCTCCAAATCCTTTTAATTTCTTCAATGGTCTTTAAATTCTTCTATGATCTCTTATATTCAAAGGGGGATGTATTCTTGAAAATGTACGACAGTCGTTTTTTAATGAATTCACATTTTTCGCGGGTTGTGTAAAAAAACGATTTGGCCATGTATTTTGATAGTTAATAGATCGTTTGTTGTCAATTTAGACATTTAGCTCTCTGTCTCTTAGTCTCTGTCACAACTGGCTGAAAAATGGTATTTAAAAAAAATTCTGGTAATTTATGCTATTTCTGAATTAAGAAGTTCTATTTGAAATGACTTACATGTTTGGCTCTCCAGTTCCTAGATGCCAAGTTCAAATCCAGGTTTAGGCATGGATGTTCGTAAAGGTTTGGAACCCACTTTAAGTCGGATATTCCAGTCTTATGAGCTTTATTATGCAAAAAATGATCGCTGAGAGACAACCCAAATCCACAAACATATCTGAAATATTTCGCAGTGGGCTAATTGTTAAAAGGGCCTCATTAGGAAGTCGATGGTCAAATAATACTGATTGTGATCCGTGCTTCAGAAGGTTTTGCATCTCTCGAATAGTCTGTGAAGAAAACGAGTGGCAGACGGTGTTTCATCCTCATTAATTTGAACTGGATTTCGATTTCGTGCGCAAGTCATCGAGATAGCAAACCGTGGAGCCATGCCGTCTGTGGTGGATAAAAATGAAATGGCCTTTGGAAAACCAGTAGAGGGGATTCCAAGACTGTCGCCAATAACTTATTGGCCAGCTCTAGTGGAATGTTAATCCCCCTTAACCACAGCTCCTAGTTTTTTGGTTTATTACAGCTACTACTTATCCGGTGTGCATTCTATTATTACTTCCATTACCCTACTACAGTAGGTAATGGAAGTATTGTATTCGATCCAAAAATTCGATGTTGAGTTTTCACCTGATTTACACGTTTTAAGACCTCTTTAGTCCAAAAACGTAGTTTTCAGCAATTGGTCAGTGCGTGTATATGTATGTATGTATGTATGTATGTATGTGTGTATGTATGGAGTCTTCTGGCTATCATATCTCCGGAACTAATAAAGATAGATCTATGAAACTTCGCAACTGATAACAGGTCTGGTTTACAGATGAATTTTCCAAATTTTGGTGAAAATTGGAAAACCAGAAGTTGGTCATCGGAAACCGGAAATGGGACCGTAAGTCCGTATCTCAAAAATGGTTCATACGAGTTTCTTCAAAGTTGCTACATAAACACTCTATTAGTTACCCTTTCGAATGATATAGTTGGTTAGTTCAGGAAAATTGATAGGCGTCCTGTATAAATAGCTCAATTTCAGGTCTCGCAAGTGCGTGCCTTTAAAAACGGATGAACGGATTTTTTTTCAAACTGGCCATATTAACTCCCTTTTAAATATCCTTTTGTATGTAATTATTGTTTTCCGGCCAATAATCGAGTATAACAAGTTTTTGTAGAAGTTGGTATCTCAACAACGGCTCTAATGATTTTCTTGAAAATTGTTTCATTAATCCATTTTAGATACCTTTTCTCATGTATTACGTGGTTATTACATGAATATTAACGGTCATCCTGATTAGGTAGTTCCGTTTTAGTTCTCGGAAATTGGTGTTTAAAAAATAACTCTATCATCATTTTTCCCCCCCTTACTTTATAACTATCTGTGTAAACTCTGTTTTATATGTCTTTACGCGTGTATCAAGTTTCTCTTACTGGAAAATTCCAAAAAATGCATATAATGTGCGTAATAGTGGGTAATGGAAGTCGTGTGGTTGTTTCACACCAGATTTTTTTTTTTTTTAATTATTATTAGCAAAAATATATGCTGCTCATATATAAGTTATATTAAATTATTTTTACACATTTTTATTTATTTTTATTTGTTGTCTGCTAAGATCAAATCTTGCAAGCGAATTTTAACTCACTTCCTATCCTACGACTCAGATGAAATTGTTCATGCAACTCCGATGACTCAAGCAATAACGGAGTTAGAGTCCTGCGCGAGTCGAATAAATATGAATCGCACTCGACCATCAGGAAGACTTTCGACCTACAACCCTACCCGAACTTGCAGCTTCTGACCCCCAACCCAACCCGCGACCCGCAAAAAAGTATTATTCATTTTACATTGTATAAGAAACTGAATTTTATTACATACAAATTGACAACAAACGATCTATTAACTAGCAAAATACATAGCCAAATCGCTTTATTTTACACAACCTGCCAAAAATGTGAATTCATTAAAAAACGATTGTCGTAAATTTTCACAATTACTTTTCGATTTGAATATAAGAAATCATAGAAGAATTTAAAGGGTATTGAAGAAATGAAAGGGATTTGGAAATTTAAAAAAAAAAAATTACTTTTCTTTAAAATCCTAAAGTACAACTAAGCTATTTCACGAAATACGGTTATATTATTGAACATATCTTTCAGAGAATTAATTAATACATAAATATTACAAGTATATAATTATATTAAAACTAGTGAATAATTAAAATTGTATTAAAAATAACTAATCTACTTATAAGCAAAACTTTACTGTATAATATAACAAAATTTCTTATGTATTACACTTATTTTTAAAAAATCCACTGTTTTAAACATTCGTAGTACATAAAAAAAAATTATAGAATCAAATATACTTTGGTAAGCAAATAATATTCTCATATAGCGTTTTAAGCGTCATATATTAATAATTATGCATTTCTTCTTAACGAATTAAACTTACGTTATGAGTCATTTCGTTTTAAACTACTATAAAGGAAGATAATGTCATCCAATCTCTGCATTCAAAAGATTATATTCATAAAAAAGCAACATAAAAAATTTTTAGAAGAAAAATATTTTGCGGGTAGACCCACGGTTTTACTGCAGGTGAAAAATTAATGCTAACTCGACCAGCATCCGACCCGATACAGGACTCTAAACAGAGACTCAAGCAATAACCTGAGGGCTCTAGACCCCCAACATCAGTTCAGAATTTGTTTTCGATTTTTAACTCATTTTCTATAATTCGATTGAGATGAAATTTTGCATATGACTGTAACTCTTGTGACAATATAGTAATGGACTTCGGAAGAACTGTGGGCCCTGTGCCCTCAATTCCTTTTCAAAAAAAAATATATAATAATAATACATTTTGGCTTGTTCTCGATACATAAAAGCATGATTTTAAAAAATTTCTATATATATGGTGCTATTTATTTATTTATTTTTATTTAATAAAAAGCTATTAATAATAAAAGAAACAAATATATTTTTTACTCACTAGGCCAGTTATTTAATTAATAAGGTTATTCTCATGTTAAACATTATAAATAATCACATAATATATTTTTCTAATTAATAATAAATAATAAATAACCTAAAAAAATATCCATTATGTTTAATCTGGGTTAAATAATTTGGGTTAGAGCATGATATAAATCTGAATCGTTAAAATCACTTGTAAAACAGCAGTAGCACCATAATTGCATACGACACTTCACTCAAGTCTTAGTACATTCCTCTTATACAATGTCGTCTTCGCACATTACAATGCATATAATAGATTATAATAGATTCCTCCAATAATTGCTATGACTTTGCATCAAAGTACACGATAATTATTTCTAGATAATACTTATTACACCTTAGTAGCATGTGTATTAAACTGAACTTACTGCATTTATTATAATAACAATATGGTCAATCGTGCTGTCTTAAATGCGAATTAGTTTATTACGGATTTTAACAAATCATTTAAGCCTAACAGATAAATGCAGTATTTTAAAAAAAAAGATCATATTTTATATTCCAAAGATAAATAAATATAATTCTATAATGATAAATACAGCTACTGTTCATCCTACTATAATAATCTGAACAATATATATATGTGTGTGTGTATATATATATATATAAACATACATGGAAATGTTATAAATAATATATTTGTATATAAAAAAAATGCAAGAAGCATTATCTAACATTCAACTAACAGAAAATTTCGGAGAGCATTTTATCTGCAATCATATTTTAAGCTATCCCAAGTGTAAAACATTGTTGTTCTAGCTTGTTTTTGATATGCCATTTTTATGGTTACGCATATCACGCTATATTTCTCGCTATTGAATAAATCTTTTGATTTGATTTTATGCATTGCTACAATGACAGTTAAATTTACTAATTAAAATAAACCGAAAAATGTTCTCAAATTGATTTACTTATTTTAGAAATAATACTCTTTTTGTTTGGTTAGAATTTTCCTGTACTATATTTGTATGTGTATATGTATGGATTCAGTCTCATCATCTTTATAAATATATATAATTTAGATTTTTAGATTTTGCTTACCATATTGTAATTCCTATTATATTTATTTAGACACACCAATGGTCGAAGATCTCTCAACGCTTAGATGGGAAGTGTTCGGTTCGAATCCAGATCGTACTTGTGGTTTATTTGAGCCGAATTTTTCTGTTGTTTTCTCCGGAGTTCGCTTGCTCTTTTAAAAGATTCCCCCTACTACCACTGACGGTATTCCAACAATGGCCAGGTCCTTAGAGTAGACAATCGGACTTAAATGCTATACTACTACTAAACATTTCCATGGTTGTCGTGAAGTACAACTTATATATATGAATAATTAATATATATGAATAAGTAGTACTTCATGACAATCTTATTTAACCCTCGAGGACCCTCGTTCAAAATCCAACGGTATTTAATCCTTCTACTATGCAATCTTTAAAAGTGATTAAGATTCCCTTCTTTCGCTAGCTGATTTTTTCTTCATTTTCAACAATGTGAAAGTGTTTGTGAGTTTCTTTTTTCATAATACACCTTCAAACTTGGAAACTTCTGGGCGGCCACAATATTTAACTGGCAAAGCCAAGCCTATGTGTTATTTACCCTTCACAGGGTCGAATAATCGCCCAGATCATCGCATAATGGCTCACTACTTCACAAATCACCTATAAGATACATTACGGGATTTTGAATTGAATTGTGAGCACCATGAATGATCGCAGTCAAAAGAATGGAGATTATGGACCTAAATAAAAGATCGAAAAGGGAGTTTAAAAAAGAGGGGCTATCACAATTTAGATCCACCTTGTAGGATGGTTTCTTTACGTTAGTAGCCAGATGAACGGCTAATGACCGCATCGAGCACTCGATGGTGCAGAAATGTTTATCAGGGACCAGACACCGCCACACCTTCGATCCCTTACGTGACAAACATAAAATAAAGTATAAGAATACTAATAAAACATAAGAAAAATAATAAAATAATGAGGCATAAAAAATAATAAAGAGAATAAATATAAGGAAGAACTGAACATAATGATAAAATGTTAAATTAAACTACAAGTGATAAAATAAAGAATTAAGTAGATAAGTTTAAAAAAGAAAACTAAAATAACGAATAAGTAAATCATAAATAACTGAAACCAAATAGTAGTTATTTTTATGGACCGATTTATACATGTGGGCGGCCCCAGTGCCCTCACAATTGTGGATCACTTTAATATCAACTTTCCTTTTTCATTAAACTCAAAGGACATGTTTTTAAAAATGCTGTTTTAAAATAACCTACGAATACTTATTCTCCCATCTACACACACACTTTTACTCAAATTTCTCGCATTAAAAGGGTTTCAAAATATGACACCCTGATACCCTGACCTTTTGATATTTTAGAAATATTGCCTAAAAGAAAATCACAAACAATAATTCCTCTCTAACAATTTTCCAGACGTTTTCAAGATTTTTATTATTTATTATTATTTTTTTTTTCCCAATAACATTGTAAAAGAAATAATAATGTAATAATTATAAAATTCAGCAATTAGTTACATTTACATTTAATGTAGTATTTTACATAAAAATGAAGATTTTTAAAAGTATAATCCATCACCTTAACAGTGTAATTCCCCACCATTGGAAAATTGTATTCTAGAAATTCTCCACTCAGAAATACGTAAACCCAGATAAATAAACAAAATAGTTATTGATGATTAGGATGATGAGGATAGCAACAACTCATTTTGGCCAAATACTCAAGTTTATTTTATTTATTTATTTATTTTACATGCAGAAAAATAATTTGAAATATGGCAAAGATAATTTCCCATCCCCCCCTTTATTCAGGGGCCCCGGACACGTGCCACGAATGCCTGTTCCCTGGTTATTCATTTATTTTATCATTTATTTCCTCACTTGTAAATGATAAAATAAATAATTAAGCAGATAAGAAAAAAAAAGAAAGAAAGTAACAGAAAACCGAACTAATAAAGTAAATCATAAATGACTAAAATTAAATAGCACTTACTTATAAAGCAGGTTAGAATAAAACTACTAATTTGAAGCTAGTATGGGGAAAAAAAAAGTATCCTGGAGAGCTAATTGCTAGCACGATGCATTTATTTTATTTTTATTATTATTATTATTATGAACAAACATTTTGAGGAAGACATTGTCGTTAAATTCGTAATTTATTTTATATACACTCAAATCGTAAAGATCAATACAAATTTATTTATTTTATTATTTGTATATACTATGGGCTGATAATATATTAAAAAACTTTCATAATTATTTTATTGTAATGTAAAATAAGAACCAACATTACTGTAGTAGCAAAAAAATACATATTGGAGAAAAATATTTAATTATTTAAATTAAAAAATAAATAAATAAATAAATAAAATAAAAAATCTTAAATCTTAAATCTCTATTCAAACTTGAAAAAATTATTAATCAAACAATTTAGACAAATGTAAGGACTATATTAAATATTATTAATATAGTATTTATATTTAGTATTTCGCTTTATTTTTAAATTAAATTAATAAATTTAGTCTACAATATGACGCAAGATGGCAGCACTACACACATTCAATAAGAGCCTTGATGTAAATTATATTTTTAAAAAATTTAAAGTTTTGAAATTAGATATTGAAACTGATTCTATGCTAAATATAAAATAATAAAATCTATATTTTCTCCAATATAGTTGATATTAAAAATTTTAGATGTGGTCAAAGAATATTAATAATTTGAAAAGATGAAGATAATATTAATAACTTTCAATGTGCGCTAAAAAAATTCTAAAACTGTTTTCTTGTCTGTTTCATAGCTTGAAATGTTTATCTTATGAATTTAAGCTTAAAATCCAAAGCTCTTTAAGTAAAAATTTTAAAATAATTTATTTGTCATACAATACTACAAAATCTGAAAAAAGCAATAACAGAATAATTAAAACTGTAAATGATTTTTTTTTTTTTTTTTTTTTTTTTTTTTTTCCGAAAGACACATCGGCCCACTAGTGACCGGGTGGTTCTGCGTTCAAAACTGGTAAATAGGAAGTGCCATGTTCGATCCCACGTCGCGCTCATCAACTTAGCCCTTCGGAGTTTTTCGTGGTTTTCTTCGAAACTCGCTTAAATACGGACTAGGACCTCTTTGAAAGACCCCCATGGACAGCATTCCATTTATAGGCCTACAACCCAAGCATAGTCAATCGGCCTTAAACCATACAACTTCAACCAGCTGAAAGACACATCGCCCCACTAGTGGCCGAGGACAGGTTATGTTCTCGAAGCTTGTAGGCGAGAAGTGACAAGTTCGATTATTGACCACGTTAGTCGACCTAACAGTTTGGAGTTTTCCGAGGTCTTCTCCAAAAATTCACGTAAGTACTGACTAGGACCCCTTAGAAAGACCCTGATCGGTCTTAAGCCATACAAACGAACAACTGAAAGACACATCACCCCACTAGTGGCCGAGAGGTTATGTTTTCGATGTTGATAGACGAAAAATGACGAGTTCGATCACTGATCGCGTTAGTTGACATAGCCGTTTAAAGTTTTCCGCGTTTTTCTTCGAAACTCAAGTAAATACGTGCTAGGACCCCTTAAAAAGACCCTGCAAAGTGCACTTCTCCCAGCCACAGGACCCAGGTACATCATACCACCAAAAGACACGTCATGTTTTTATATAGCAAATAAAATCGTTACAAACCTTATTAAAATGATAAAATGCGCCATATATGGACAAGGTCGCAGACAGAAATTATTTTCGAAGGGGGTTAAAATTATAGTGGATAATGTTAAGTGTTAAAAATGTAGTATAACTCGAAAAATTTCGGGGGAGATATTGAATTCTTCCCCCCCCACACACACACACACACACGCGCATTGGCTGTGGCCTTGCATGTAGCATCTTTATTTCGTTTTGTTTAGTTCAGTCTAAAAATGTCAAACTGTAACTAAGAGATTTTTTTTTTTTTTTTTTCATAGACGCAATGATTTTAATCCTTTTTTGTGTTCTTGTACTCGAATCATTTGTCGGATCTCAATATAAACTTTCAAAAAAACATCCCCATATGTTACAGATTTAAAATACCTCGTTTGGACTTTCTTCAGAAACAGACAGTTAATATTTGCTACTATTTGATTTTAAGCTGTGCTGATAAACTCACAGAAGACATACAGATCAACTACTAAAATCCTGATTTTCGAATTCATGGACCCGTAAAATGCATAAGTATAGCAAAAAATCAGTACAAAATTTTACCCAGAAACAATACTTTTTCTCCTTTGTAAGGTTAAGAGAAAGTAAACAAGAACGAAAAATCATGTGTTCGCATAGATTGTTAACACTTTCCAATTCTTACGTACACGTTGCATCGTTTAAATTTCAGTGCACTTTGCCTAGGCAATCATACAACTGACAGATAAACATATGACAGATAAGGACTGAAATGTAGATAGCTAAACTGACTGAATTCATAATCATAATCACTACTAAACATTGTTGTAAAGTGTTAAAAACACTTAATCGAAATAGAAATGCAGTTCGGTAAGTTTCCGATATTAGACCTTAAGGTAACTGAATAATTTAGTGTATCCCAGTAAATCTTAACGGTAAACATACCATATTCCAGACAACACATATGAAGAACTGGTGTCAATTTCATTATAATTTGTGCAGAGCGAAGTTACTTAAATACAATTTATAAAAATGTCTCTTATAAAACACAATGCATTGGCATACTTTTGAGTGTCCCTGTACACAAACCAATTGTGCTGTTTATAAAATTTTAAATAGGGAACAGGTCACAATGAATTTGAATAGCATGTATCGTTTTCAAAACAGTCTGGAAATATAGACAAGTGGACAGACAGATAAACAAATTTAAACCATAATCACAATTAAACATCTTTAAAAAGCATTAAAAACGATTAATGAAAAAGAAAATGCAATTCCAACAATTTATAATTATAGTCCTTAATGTAACCAAATATTTTTATGTGACCTGTAAATTTTAATGTTAGTTATTACTATATTGTATAGAACATATTTTCTTATGTATATGAATCATAAACTTCAATTTCATTATTATTTGTTCAAAATAAAAGTATTTAAATGCGTTTTATAGAAATAACTCTCATAAAACGCAATGCTTTAGAAAATTTTCAGGTAACCCTGTACATTAACCACTGGTGGTATGTACCCCATTATTAAAAACGAACACCGCATAGTTAACTTGATTAACACGTATCAGTCTGAAGAAATTCCGTAAATATTTACGGGATTTACAACGCAGGCAGAAAGACAGACAGATGGACGAAATGAAATCCTAATCAATCTTAAACATCTTTAGAAAGTGTTAAAAATGATTAATGCAAACAAAAAAAAAATAAAAATAAAAAATAAAAAATAAAAAATGCAATTACAGTAAATTCCAATTACAGTCCTTAATGTAACTGAATATTTTTGAGTGCCCCTGTAATCTTAATGCTAATCATACTACATTCTATAGGATTTTTTTTTTTTTCATTTTAACGAAAAAAAAAGAAAAAAAAACTTTGAAAAAAAAAAAGGTCGCATTTTTTCTCATGTTTGCACAAAATTGACTTTCGTTCGGCATAAAGTGTACTTCTATAATTCTCTATTTAGTGTATTGTATACAATTCTGTGAGACAAAAGTCATCTGCATTCATCATGGAAAATAATTTTTATAAATAATAATTTAATAAATAATTTGTACTGCGTGAATTTGTATAAGAATATAGAGAAGAAAGTCTTGTGGTGGTCACAACATATACTAGTTTTCTTAGTTCCTCCCCATACTATAGGTATGGGAAACTCAGGTAAGAGTTTTGAGAGATATTTTTATCGTAAAGATGTTTGATGACTTTTAAAATATCATTTATGATACTAACATGAATTTTCTAATTTAAAATATGATAATTAACTTCCTAATTTAAAAATTTCGTAAGTAATTTGAAATTTACGATTTTTTAATGTGGCAGAATAATACAAAATTTCACATAAACATCCGTTTCAAGGGTTCCGTTCATCGTAAATATGTCAGATTATTTTTAAAGTACTATTTATGATACTGGTTTGAACATCATTGACTACAAATATTCTAATTTGAAAAATTCATAAATTTTACGAAATGTAAGATAGTCTCAACATAGCAGAATAGAGCGATATTTCATAAAAATTTGCATTATGGAGATTGCTGCATTGGAAATAGTATGGAATTGCCTGAAAACTAAACTACGGAACTGACTCCAGTAAAATACGCATCTAACTGAACGGCGGGTAGGCTATTAGGTATTTTAGTCTGTCACCGAGCCGAGCAATCGGTTAAATTCATTTTGCTTAAATGAATATATTATGTAATGTACTAGAAATGTATGAGAACATATCTGTACTGATAAGTATAAAGGATTTAAGTCCAAAAATGTCGATTTTGAGTTAAGTACATAGTCAGACTCAGAAAAAAATTCTCTATCGATTGGTATAAAGGATTTAAATCCATGTCATTGAGTCTTTGAAAAAATCCATTGGTGAAAAGAGATTCAAGTCAGAAATTTAGCATTAATCTTTGGTATCAAGTATTTAATTCACTTTTTCCCCTTTATTAAATGAAAGCGGACAATCACTGAATGGTATAAAGCGTATAAACCAACATAATCCCTTTTTCCTAATCGATTCTTCTGATTAGTTTTTAGTTAGTTTAACTTTATTTCTCGTCTCCTGAAAAATCAAGAATATGGACTTAAATCCTTTATACTTATCAGTACAGATATATATGATGGGGAACTAAGCAGAGTCCACCTATGCCAACTAGTTTTGTGTATGAGAGAGAGAGAGAAAGGGGGAGGGGGTTACTTCATAAGAAAAATATATAATTTCTGGAACTTTTTTTGCTTAAGGACAAGATCAGGACCAAGTAATCGTCTTCTATGAACCCGCTGGATAATATTTTTAAGTTTGATTGAAATCCAAAATTGATCAAATTATTTTCGCAATTGGGAAGCTGTTCTACTCAGATTCGATGTCTTTATCTTTAACAGAGTGAGTTTAATCATTTCAGAGAACATATTTTTAACTTTGGAGAGTATTTTATGCTTAAACTCATTAAAGAAAATAAAATTAATTTTAAATGGATTTCAGCTAACGAATTTGATTTCAAAAAGAATTGTTTTTGCTAATCGCAGCATTACTACAATGATTTAGCTTTCGTTTTATTTTCTTATCTTAAAGAAGACTAATACACAGCACTGGGCACACTCATCGATGCAATAGATATTAAATCGTATTCGTCAAGGAGAACTCAAAAAATATTTGTCAAGATTTCTTCAGTATTTTCACAGGAGATATATATAAGTGTGGCAACAAAGCTCTCATATATTTAAGACATTTAGAAATTAAAGAATGCAAATCTGGAGTAACTGCACTCAACTTTCCGAGCATTAAATAATTAACGGTTGTATAAATAAATTAAAGTAAAAGAAGTTAAATAAACAAAAAATGATAGTATAATAAGGGGTTTAAGTATTTTTCTGCCCACAGTATGTTCTTTAACTTAACGCCATTGCCTTTTAAATGATTTCAGCTCAAAGATCATAATGATAAAGAAATTTCCGTTATGTTTCTGTAACAATCTGCAAGTGTTGGACTCACCAAAATCTATACAGTTCGTACGACAGTGATCTATAACATGTATATAAATTTTCAGCTCATTCGGATGACGTTACAGCACTTGGAATAATTTGAATCCATAAGCCACAATGATAAAGATTTTTTCTTTATGTCCGTGTAAAATTTATAAGTGACAGATTCTCCAATTTTCATACAGATTGTATGATGGGTGATAACACATATATAAATTTTCAGCTCAAACAAATATGGTCTCAAATCATTTAATCGCTAGCACACTTTAAATAATTTGAGATCATAAGACACTGTGATAAAGAATAGTTCTTTGTGTCTCTGTAAAAAAGCTAAAAGTGCTAGATTCACCAAAATTTATATATTTCACCATTCATTGATTCGTGAGATACAGTTTCCACAAAATTTTTGATGCTCACAAACGACAGATATTTTCTAAAATTGTTCAAATTCTGTTCAGGACATCTCAAATGTGTAAATCCACCGAAAACCGAAATTCGAAAATTTTCACGAATACAGTACCTTTTTTTGTTTATGCATGAAGAAAAATGCAATACTATAAATGCTCGATTTCTGTTTATTCTGTTTTAAAGTTAAATTACAATTTCTTGTTAAAAAAGATATTTACTTTCATTTTTATTCAATAGACGAAAGTATCGTATTTGTAAAAAATTTCGACCTTTGGTTTTCGATGGATTTACATGTCTTGAACACGATTTAACCATTTTCAAAAAATGTCGATCTGTGTATTACCAAAATTTTATGGATACTTTCTCTCATACATAGATATAGTAATAAGACATAGATTGATCATTGAGGGGGAAAATGTGATTCCTTTTCATTTGGGGAAAGACGGCCACTTTACTCTCTAATGGCTGTCTTTCCCCGAGTGAATACACGCGGATAATTTAGCAAATAAAATTTATGAATAATTTATGTACGAATAGTGAATGAAAAACTTCAAATACAGTTCTCCAGATACAATTTTTCTTCCGTTCTTTCTTCTTCTTTTTTTTTTTTTTTTTTTTTTTTTTTACTGTACTTTAGTACACTCTTATTCACAAAACTGACTTTTTTTCGGCACTTATTATTACACTAATAATAGCAGGAGACTTGGCGTTGGAATATTAAAACAGGAATAAACTACTACGTCAGAAACGCCAAAGAAAAAATTATTGAGGTGCACCTCAATAATTTTTCTTTGACGTTTCTGACGTAGTAGTTTATTCCTGTTTTAATATTATTACACTACTTTGAGATAAAATCGTCTGTATTCATTATGGAAAATAATTTTAATAAATAATTTGTAATGCTTAAATTTGTATAGGATTATATATAGAAGAAAGTCTTGTAGTGGCCACAACATATTAGTTATATATTAAAACTAGCAGGCTTTGCCTCCGCCACTGCTGAGTACATTTAAAAGAATTTTGAAAAGTCCATATTACTTACTAATATAAAATATTAAAAAATATTAAAATTTAAAAAAAGTATGCCATTAAATATGAAGACAGTAATTATCTTATAATAATAACAAAGCAACTGGTTATAATTTTTGTCAAAAAAGCTTACTTATGAAAACTTATCCCATTTCCTTTCATATATTTATTAAAACAATTAAATGAAGTGCAAATTTCGACATTTTCAGAATTCATCAACATTCTATTCTATTACTATTTCCGAGCTTTATACTCCCTAACGGTTGATACTAAAACTTATTTTCAGCATCAAAAATCTTTGCTTGATAACATGGGGATGATAGATCTATATAAATTACTATATCTATGATCTCATGAGTCAATGAAAGAAATTCAAAATAAGATAACATTTAGTTGAACCTTGACTTAACATGGTGTTGATTAGCTTTTGGTGTATATATCTCAACATGTGACGCCTGTCATCCCATTTTGTTATAATTTTTAATGTGGCAGCATAGGACAAATTTTCTTATAAATGTATAAATCTTTTTAACCAACCTTTGGGAAATATACAGGGTGATCAATTTAAAAGAGCATCCGTTGGTTTTTCTTATTACCCTTAACGGCCTTATTCACCATTAACTTCAACTCCCGGTTCAACACAAAAACTTGAAAAGCGTCTAAAGGCAGAGTATTGCTTTCACGGAAAATTTGGCACGCTGCTTCTGCCATCTAGTGTCAATGCTTTCATATAATTTCTGATTGGTTATTTTCAGCTAAAAAATCTGAAAATAACAATGCCGCTAGAGGGCATACGCAAAGCGTCAGACCTTACTAAAAAGTTGAACCCTGCCTTTATGCGATTTTCAACCTTTCATTTTCAACCGGGAGTTGTAGTTATTGGTGAATACGGCCATAAGTATGACAGATGTGGCAACTATTCTAACACTGAACTATAATTGTTTGAACCTTGTTTAAGTGTGGGAGACAATTTCCAATACTGTTGGACTGTTAGAACTTTATTTGTGAGGTAAAACAGAAACGGAGATGCACAATTTTTTTAACCCTGTAATAATTTTATTTATGAAAAACAAAATTTAGTTAAAATATTTTACATTATCATTCCTACATTACATTTACATTAATATTATCATTTTTACATTATCATTTCATACGCTTTTCCAGAGAAGTTCTGCAAACATCGATGAATTAAAACATATCGTAACTGAAGAAATCTCGTCAATAGCACCAACAATGCTGCGAAGTGTGTCAAAAACCTGGTTCGACGTGTTCATGTTTGCATTCAAAATGGTGGCGAATATTTTCAACATTTTCTGTGAGGAATAATAATGTAAAAAGTTGAATTAAATTATGTTTTTCAAAAATAAAATTATTACAGGATTAAAAAAATTGTGCGTCTCCATTTCTGTTTTACCTCCCAAATAAAGTTGTAACAGTCCAACAGTGTTAGAAATTGTCTCACAAACTTAAACAAAGTTCAAAAAATTATACTTCAATGTTAGAATAGTTGCCACATCCATCAGATTTAAGGGTTATAAGAAAAACCCGCGTATACTCTTATAAACTGATCACCCTGATTATATATACTATATATATTTGTGTGAGTGTATAATTGTAATAGACCTAGACAAAATTTTTGTCCAAGCTACCGATCTGCCAAGTTTTGTAGCTCTGTAGTCAGCAGACTGAGCACCAGAGTGTAGACAGACACACACATAGAGGGGATAGACATTTCTCTTGATTTATATAGAACTTTGCAACATTTTTATTAAGAGTCATTTCCTTTTTTTTTTTTTTTTTTTTTTTTACCCATGTATATATTTTGACCAATGTACGTCGTGAGAAAATGTTCTATAAAGATAAATATTTATTTTTCTAATGACATTTTGTTCTTGAAAATGCATCGTAAAGAGAATTTTAAGGTTCGTTAGAGCGTAACCGTTTACGATTTTTGAGTTTGGGTTATTGTATTTCTGAAATGATCTGTGTTTCTGAACATGGAAAATTATCATCGCTTGAAAAACCCTATCAATTTTGCGATAATTTATGAAAAAAATATTTATTATTTCTCCATTTTACAAGCAGAAATTTACTTGTAAAATATTTTTTTGTGTTTCGTAATGTGCATATCGCTGCAAAACAAATGAATAAATTATTTAGTTATCAACTTAAAATGGGACGTGGAAATTAATACCTTAGAAACAAAGTAGCTAATTATCTTTTTTTTTATTTATGATTATTATTGTTGTTGTAGTTATGTTGTTAAGTTTAAAATGTTATCTGTAATGAAATTTTTATGCATATCCGCAAGAAATTTATAAATATTTTCTCATGAACTGAAGCGGGATGTTTTCATGAAATGTAAAAGGTTAATTTACTTCATCTGATAGAATTGTTTAAATTTTCTTGATTAAAATAATTAAAAATACTACTTAATGTTAGAAACAATTAAGTTACGTTTTTTTTTTTTTTTTTTCATCTTTAAAAAAAAAGAAAGAAAGAAAGAAAAAGCATGCTGTTGCTATTACGAAACCTCTGCCGAAATCATTCTGTATAAGAGCAATTATCATACTGTACATCTACCTATCTATCTATAATCTGGTTTATCAATATAGCTGTTCATAATAACGATTTTAAATATGCAATTTGGAGTAATTTTAACCAATAGATGCGGAAATATTACTGAAAAATCGCAGAAAGTGAACAACTGTGCTACCTTTGATCCAATATACATCCAAAATCAAGAAATGAAGGTTTTCATAATATTCATCTCATATATATTTCATAATATTTATCTCATGTTCGGTTCTTTTATATACCATAGGAGCTGAGACATTCTTTCACAATAAACAGGGTTAAATTGATACAGATCAACACCCTTTTTCGTCCGATATGCGACCAAATTAAACCAATGTAATTCTTCATATAATATCACATACCAAGTTTAATGCATTTTTATATACCATAAAAGCTGAGATTTTGATTTCCTGAAACGGGGTTGATTTGTTGCATAATAATACCACTTGTCGTCCGATATGCACCCATATTGAATTATCATAGTTTTGTATAATATCATTCAGGCATACCATGTTTGGTGCATTTATATATCATAGAAGCTGTGATACCGTCTTCCCGTAAACGGGAGTAAATTGATGCATAGCAGAATAACTTTTTCATCAGTATGCACCCAAACAAAATAAATATAGTTTTCATTATAGCCTGCATATACATCCATTTTTAATTATTTATATACAGTTAAAGCTAAGATACGTAATTTTCTGTAAAATGGAAGAAATTCCAGCATAAGAGCGCCACCTCTTAAGCGATATATCTCAAAAGCTAATCAGTACCAATTCAAGTCAAAGTTCAAGTAAATATAAATTTATATTGAATTTCGTACATTGGTTCATGAGATACAGCGTCCGCAAAATTTTGTTAAACACAATATAAACAGACATTTTCAAAAAGTGGTCTAACCTTGTGCAAGACATCTCAAAACATGTAATCCACCTAAAAGAGAAAGTCAAAAATCTTCACGAATTCAATACTTTCTTCTTATGAATATAGAAGAAAGTAACTGGCATAGCTGTGTGACCATCACAGAACTTTCTCCAATAATATTTTTACATAACAATGCCAACTACCGGTTATCATGCACAGAAATTTAATCAACATAACTTCTCATAACAAAGATTTTGCATATACAGTGTGGTACAATTTTAAGAAATAGATGTTAAGCTATAGCTATAGGAAAAATAGTCATAAAGTGAGTAATAGTAGCGACCCCTCTTAACCAATATACATACAAATTCACGCACCATTTTTTGTTAATAGTCATCCCACATATCAAGTTTGGTGGATTTACACGCTACAGAAGATGCGATATATCCTTCCAGAACTGCAACATAATAGCGATATCTGTTAGCCGATATACACTAAAATTGAATAAACATTATTTATTTATTTATTTATTTTAGAATTGTTCTATTACGTATCTAGTTTTGTGTAATTGTACACTATAAATTCTATTAAACGGAGGAATCGCAGCATAGCAGCGTCATCTTTTGGTCGATGTACACCAAAATTTATTATGCACCAGCATATCTCAAAGTTCAACTAAATGTAAATTGTTATGAAATTATGTGCATTATTTCATTATCTAGAACTGCCACAAAATTTTGGTCAAAAACACTCGGTAGAGCAGACAGACGTTTTCTAAAAATTGCCAAATCTTGTTGAGAACACGTCAAAGTGTTACAATGCATCAAAAACCGTAATTCAAAAATTTTTACTCTCTTCAGTAAATTCAGTACTCTCTTCTGTGAATATAGAAAAAAGTAATAAATTAAATTTACTTATATATAATAAACAAATTTAAAACAAAGAAATAAAGATAATTCTAAAAAATAAATAATTAAATATTCTTCAAGAGGGCAGTCGTCAGTTGAGCTCACCATATGTCTTACAACAGAAAGCTATGTAGTTTTCCACATTTATTTATGCATCTTTACTTTCTCTTACCCATATATATATGGTAAAGAAAGTATTATTTTTGGGTCAATTTTTCGAAATTGAGGTTTTGTTATATTTACGCCTTTTAAAGAGCCCTGAATCAGAAAAATATGCTTTTAGTGGTTGGTCTGTGTGTGTCTGCATGTCCGTGTGTCTGTTATCAGAATACCTCAAGAACAAACAGCAGCGAGAAGTTTAAACTCGGTATTCTAAATATGTATCATGTAGTGATACTACGCTATTTTCTTTTTTTTTTTTTTTTTTTTATCAAGCAAATGGTTCGTGTACAGGAGCACCCAAGAGAATTCAAATACATTATATCTATGGGCGAAATTACAGGTAAGTAGAGTTTAACATCTATAGGCTCCACTGAAACAAATGAAATGAACATATTTGTTTATAAGCACAAAATCAAGTTTCATTTAGATTGTGATATAAGAATCATTCATCATTCGTTTACATGGCTACCCAAAGTGTTTTGGTATATTGGGGCTATAATTAGAAATTGCAAGAAGTGTTAGGTATTTTTTTTATATAAATCTAAATTTAAGTAGACAATGTGATATGCATATAGTTTATAAGCAATATACAGGGCTACCCAATATTAAATTAAACGTTCTTCTTCGTAGAATGTAATTGGTGGAAGTGCTTTGATGCATTTTACTATGTCGACGAACACTACTCAGGAAGGAAAATTAATTTTTGATACGCATACTATAAACAAACTATTATTTGAAGTTCTATTTTCAAATCTGTTTTTATTATTATTATTATTAATGTTATTATTCCTGTTTGAAGTGCCGTGAATACGAAAGTCTAATTTTTAACGGTTAATCAGTGTGTATATCTGTTACCAGCAAAACTTATAAACATATAACTTCAGGAAATTCAAGTTTGGTATTCTGAAGTTCGTATAAGCTTACCACTTAAATAATTTGATTAATATTGGCAAGTTTGAAGGCAAATTAATAACAGCTTAGAATAAAAAGTAATAATTAAAAAAATAAAATAAAAATAAATGTAAGCTCTTTATATCTTCAGGGTGTTGAGAAGGCGGTAGCCACTCTTACACTAGCCACTCTCTCTATATCAAACAAAACTATTTCTAAACCTGTTTTAGATTATTCTTTAAAAAGGTTGAACTTTACAGACTAAGTCGTACGACCAATATTGCAGATTAAGTCGTAAGACCAGTAAGATAAGAACCTTATTGATCTTACGACTTAATCTGCAATCTATCTGACAGAATTTTATATCAAACTGAAATTTTATATCAATTTTATATCAAACTTTACTGGCAGAATTTTATATCAAATAAAACTATTCCTAAACCTGTTTTAGATTATTCTTAAAAAAAGATTGAACTTTACAGATTAAGTCGTAAGATCAATATTGCAGATTAAGTCGTAAGACCAATAAGGTAAGAACCTTATTGGTCTTACGACTTAATCTGCAATCTATCTGTATAGTATTCAGATGCAAGGTAAGAGAAAGTTGTGTGAGTGACACACCAGATGTTTTCCCATTTTATGTGTCTGTCAATCGTAAATTCAATAAACATTTCACTGATTGTAGTTTGTAATTAAATTGATAATTATTTAATTGTGAAATTAATATTTATCATTATGAAGATTTTATATAGTGAGAAATACTGCATTCAGTGATAGTAAAATGCCTGATGTAAAATGATTTCCTTTTCAGCATGAATATCTAAGATGATTTTATGTGTAATCTTCGTTAAAAATTAAGGGTTTCGCGAAGTTTATCTTATAATATTTTATGGCAGAGAAAATTTGCTTTAACAATATTATATGTGTATTACTTACTTTCACCCATATCTGGTCAAGCAAGTTTTGATTTTGGGTCAAATTTTCAAAATTGAAATTTTGTTACATATTCACGTTTTGAGCCCCTCTAAATTCAAAAATCATATTTTTAGCGATTGATCAAGGAGTCTGTCTATATGTGAGAACGTTATCGGCATAACTGGAAAAAAGAATATTAGAGAAAGTTCTAACTCGGTATATTCTAAATTTGTATCATACGGGGATGCTACACGAAACTCTTCGTCGAAAATGGAGGAGTGGTTCGTGTACAGAGATACACAAAAGTATTCAAATGCTTTACGTCTGTGGAGGAAATTTATGTCCAGTTAAACATTTTTATACTGCACTAAAAAAGATGAAATTTACATATATTTTTTTATTTGCACGAAAACATGTTTTTCTTATTATGTTTCACATAATAAGAAAAGTATTTAACCTTCGTTTGCAAAGCAGTACAAAAGATTTCTTTTAAATAACTATTACGTTTAAATATGGACTGAAGTGCATTTCAAGTTATGTCATGATTTATTTTTCCTTTATTTTTTTTTTTTTTGTTTGTTTTTTCGAGGCCGCGGTAGGTCAGTAGGTAAAGCGCCGGGCTCATAATTGGAAGATTGCGAGCTCGGTACTCGAACCGGTCAAAGACCGTCGTGTACACTAATGGCGTCTGGTATACGTAAAATCTCTCGTGGCCGCAATGGCCTCTATGTTCCATCAAAATTATACCTCTGAGGGTTACCGAAGCGGGGAAGCCATCTTCTCCGTATAGGATCAAAATTGTGATGGCATGTCTCCAGACCACCTCTAGGGGTGAGTCCCAGACCGTCGCCAGTTGCCCATTGCGCAGCACTATAGCGAGGTAAAACCCAGTCAACCAACCGACCTAATGTTTTTCTGTGCTAAATCTAAGGACATTGTTTGGGGCGTATATATTTTATATTATTGTACAGAGCCACTCTAAATTGGTAGAAAAAATTTCAATGAATGATGTAAAGGGCGATTCTCTGAATAATTTGAAATACATTTTTTCATTGCATTTAAAAACAGTCTTAAATGTTTTGTGAATCTAACTTTAACGGGGTTTAAATGGCACACAGGTGGCACACTACCTCTTATACAGAAATCAAACTGTTTCTAACACAGTCTTGAACTGTTATTTACTGTATTTTGTAAATGTTCAAACATAGGTGTCTCATCTTCCACCTGAAAATGAAACAATGCGTCTATAATAATGTAGGACACGATGAAGCAGTGTGAATGCTACACAAAATTATTTTTTCTCTCTCTGTGTTGAGCTTACTACTAAAAATTAAAACTAAGGATAGAAATGTTTTTAAAAGATTTTACTTTCAAACTAATTTGCCTTGCTATCTCTGAGGGAAGGTAACAAATATGAATTATTAAAATATGTTAATCTGGCATGAAGACATTTTAAATTGTTAGAGAATAATCTGGGTTGGTACTCACACAACTTTCTCTTAACCTACATTATCATAAATATCATTATAGAGTAAAGTGTAATTATAGATATAATATTACAGAATAAAATATAAGCTATGGTATTGCATTTTAGCATCTCTAATATACTATAATTCAAATCTGTATTAGAAACGGGTTTTAATTGATATGACTACGTGAGGGAGGCTGTCGTCCAGTTAACCATCCTCCTCCCTTCTTGCTTGATTTCTCTAACTACATTCCTAACTATAATATATATATATATATATATATATATATATATATAATTTGTTGAGTTTCGCCCATGCTATTCTCTAAAACTTTTACAATTAATTTTGAATTGCTTTGTATATAACTATAAATTGTAAACGAACCACATATTGAACTTAAACTTACCACACCAAAAAAATACGGAGACACATAACAGATTTGAAAACGCAGTTCATTCATTTCCTAACACAGCCCAAATACATACGTTTTATTTATGTAGCCCTGTAAAAGAAAAATTAATGCCTTTCTTACCTTATTCTATATGAAACTTGTGTTTATGAAATATATAAATAAAATATATAATTAAAACTAAAGAACATATTGCAACCACAAAATTAAATTAAGAGAATCATATAATATGGAAATCTATGTAATAAATCTATATAATATGGAAACCTGGAAAGATAACGTATACAACATATAAATTATTCCACGATGATTCGTGCCAAGCATATTAATGATGTGATTAAAACCTTTCCTTCTTTCAATTTATGGATATATTTCCATAAATCAATAATTATTTAATTATGAACCGCTTAATATATGAGTAATTATTCAAACATAATCATCGAGACTATTTTATTTAATAAAAAAAAAAAAAATGTATTTAACCAGTGGTAAATTACCAGGAAGGAATAATTTCATTGTCTTTTAAAATTTAGCCCACATATTTTGCTTTTGCATTTATTCACAAACGATTCTCTTTAACACTCAGATGTATATGTTGTGCGGACCATGAAAGGGGACCATGAAAAAGGAGGGACCATGATAACTATTAAAAGGAGACTTGGCGCTGGATTAGAAATCAAGTAAAAACTACAACGTTGTTAGGAACGCCAAAGAGAAAACAATATTGGGAAGCAGACAGCTGTTTCGGTAGCCTTTAGCGTACCGTCTTCAGTGCATAAAGAAATCAGAGAGAAGTGCTTTTGTATATAGAAAAGGGACCGGATTCTGTTCAACCAATAGAAATACGTGGAAGGTGGGGAGAGTGACCAATACGAATTTTGGAAACATTAGTTGTGAAAACTGTAGAAAATTTAAGAAAATGTGGACCAAATGTGAAATTTCCAAAAATCAAACAAATAGGGAACGGCGAAATCACAATTAACAATATTTTTAAGATTTTTATAAAGCTGCATAGAAGTCGAGCTCATGAATGGATTTAGGCCTGCAAATTATTTTAGCTGAATCAAACTTAAAATTATGATTTTCCTCCCAGAAATGCTTAAAAATAGCCGATTTATTGGTTTCTTGCTTGCGGACGTAATTAATATGTTCTTTTAGACGGAATCTATGACTGCGTTTAGTTTGGCCAATGTATGATAAACCACACTGGCAGGAAATATTGAAAGGCGAAAAAATTATTTTAAAATCATGTTCTTTGAGAATTTTAGCTATGGTATGACTGGATTTAGGAAAATAGGGTCAAACAATGCTGATATTAGAAGAGACTGATTTAGTAGACGAAGTACGAGGGAGTTGTAATTTTCGGTAGCTTTGTCAATAATGGCAGGGTCATAAATTGAAAGGCGGAAAAATTATTTTTAAATCATGTTGTTTGAGAATTTTAGCTATGGTATGACTGGATTTAGGAAAATAGGGTAAAATAATACTGATATTAGAAGAGACTAATTTAGTAGACCAATATTGTTTTCTCTTTGGCACTCCTAACGTTGTAGTTTTTACTTGACCATAAAAATTGTCCAAATCGGTACAATTAAAAATTTTCAGATATTTATAATGAAATTCATGAAGCTATCTAATACTTTTAAAATAATGTCATTCTACAGTTCCTCAAACATTATTTAAAAACTTTTATAAAATTTTAACTTTAAATTTATTTTTCTTGGGTTCCAAATTTCGGAAATAAGCAGCTGCTTATAACGTTCCATGTAAATTTTTTTAATGCATTCCTTTCAAAAATCTGTATAAATGTTAACGAGTGTATTTGTCAAAAAACAGGGTATTTATTTTGAAATGAAGAAATTATTACTTTATTTTTACGAACTCTCAAATTTAATTATAAGACTAAAATTCATGAAAAATTCAAATTTTCATTTTTTACTTTCTCTTACCCCATGCATGTGGTTGAGAAAGCATTTTTTATGGGTCAAATTTTAGAAATTGAGTTTTTGTTATATTTACACGTTTGAGGTCCTCCGAATCCAAAAAAAGATTTTTTTTTAGCGGTTGAACAGTGTATGTCTATCTCTGTGTGTCTATCTCTCTGTCTGTTAACAATATATCTCAAGAACAAATAGTAACAAGAAGTCTAAACTCAATATTCTAAATCTATATCATAGAGTGATGCTACACTAAACTTTTCGTTCTGGGCAAGCAAATGCTTCATGGAATTTCTGATAAGTACAATGCAACATCTATATGCTGCTCTAAACTAAATGAAATTAACATATTTTTTTATGTGCATAAAAGCATATTTCATGAAGATTGTGGTACGAGAATCATTCACCATTCGTTTACAGGGCTACTTAAAGTATTTGGATATATATAGGATCTATATTTAGAAATTGCTGGATATGTATTTCTTTTTATGTTAAGTCCTTTTCATATAAGGTTAAATTTAAGTACAAAATGTAACGTACATACAGTATATAAACAATGTACGGGGCTACGTAAAATTAAGCTAAACGTTCCCTTGCTGTTGAATGTAATTGATGGAAGTGCTTTGCTACATTTTACTATGTCGACGAACACTGCTCAGGAAGGAAAATTCCTTTTTCGTACCTATACTATGAAAAAATATTTTTTAAAGTTCTATTTTCAACTTTGTTTTTTGTATAATGTAACGTTTAGAGGTTCCCTGAATACGAAAGTGCAATTTTTAGCGGTTGATCTGTGTGTATATCTCTTATCAGCATGATTAAATAACAAATAACTGTAGGAAATTCAAATTTGGCATTCTGAAGTTCGCATTAGGTTGTCACTTGAAAAACTGAATCAAGATTGGCAAGTTTGAAAGAAAATTAATTACAGCATTTTATTAAAAATAATAATAAATGTAGATGCTATAAATAAACTGGGGTTGAAAGGGGCGGTAGTCCCCTTCACACAGAATTATATCTCAAACAAAACTATTCCTAAACCTATTTTAGATTATTTTTAAAGTAGATTGAACTTTACTCTCTTACTTTATTGATTTTGCGATTTAATCTGCAATCTATCTTTATAGTATTGAAATGCAGGGTAAGAGAAAGTCGTGTAAGTGACACACTAGATTGTTTTATTTGTTAGTGATCCTGTTAATGAGATATAAAAAACTATAGCCAAATGTGTTCAGTTACATACAAAGAACGCACGTTAAAAAATTGGAGTGCATTATTCTGTAATATTTTTTCTATAAAAAGGCCTATCTATCTCTAAAATTGCTTTTACTTTCTCTTACCCATAAGGGAGAGAAAGTATTGTTTTTGGGTTAAATGTTCTAAAGTGGGTTTTGTTATATTTACACGTTTTGAGCGCCCCTGAATACGAAAATAATGTTTTTAGCAGTTGGTCTGTGTGTCTGTCTGTCTGTTACAAGCATATCTCAAGAACAAGTAGCAGCAGAGATTCCACACTAGGTATTCTAAATGTGTATCATATTATAGTGATGCTACACTAAGCTTTTCGTTGAGATGAAGCAAATGGTTCGTGTACAGGGATACTCAAGAGCATTCAAACACATTACGTGTATGATGGAAATTGCAGGTAAGTAGAGTTTAACATCTATAGACTGCACTAAACCAAATGAAATGAATATATATTTTTTGTATGCGTAAAAGCATGCCTCAAGTAGAATATGGCAGGGAAATCGTTCACTGTTTATTTACAGGGCTACACAAAAGAACTAGATAAAAGTGCGATAGTAGTTGCAAATTGATGGAAGTGTATTTTAGGCTAGGCCATGTATTATTACTATAGGAATATATTTAGGTGCACCATGTGGTCTGTATATAATTTTCGAATGATATACAGGGCTGCAAATATTTAAGCGATAACATTCCTCATTGTTGTTCGTGGATGTGCTTTACAATAATATTTTACCATTTTCAGGAAAGCTGTTCGGGAACTGAAAGGAGTCCTCATAAAGATATGGTAAATAATGTATGTTTTTAAGCTAAATATTCTTCGGTTGTTTTTTGCATATTTACACGTTTTGAAGCTTCCTGATTACCGTAGTCAAATTTGTTAACGTTTGATATTTGCCTGTGTCTCTTAGAGTGACTTTAAAACGAATTATTTTAGGAGATTCAAATACTGTATTTTGAAGTTAATATAAGTTTGTTGCTGAAAATATTTGATACTGATTGATAAGTTTCAAGGAATGTTGCGTGTGAAAATTTTCTGTATAATGTTAAGTAAACTTTTAATTTTAATAACAGATTTAAATTCTATATAAATATAGGTGCAGTAATAAAACGGGGGGTTGAAGATAGATCTAATTATCATATAAAACTCCTCCGAAGCCTAATTTGAATTGTTTTATCATAGGTTTACATAACAGTACTCGTTATGTTATCTCTTAATCTCCAACCTGTATTTATAAGTAATAAATTTCAGGGTAAGAGAAAGTCGTGTGAGTGACACACCAGATTATTTATATTTAAAAATATACTCAAGTGATAAAAAATGATAGATTTCAAGAGAGTACATTATTTACTAAGCTATAAGGTGTAAAACAAAAATAATTTCGAAGTCCTTTGTCCCCTTAAACAAATAATAACTCCAGCAATTTTTCTCCCTCCATTTTACATTTTTTTTTTTTTTTTTTTTTTTTTAAGAAATTTCCTTTTTTTAATTTCTTTTACTCATATATAGCTACGAAAGTATTATTTTTGAACCAAATTACAGAATTAGGAATTTTGTTTTATCTGTAACATTTCGAGATCCACTGAATCCAAAAAATAGATTTTGTATATTTGTGTCTGTGTGTTTGTCTCTGTATGAGACTATTATTGGCATAATTATAAAATAAATATTAGCTGAAAGTCCAGTCTTGGTATTCTAAATGTGTATCATATGGGGATGTTACTTGAAACTGTTTAATGAGGTCGGACAAATTGTTCGTATACAGAAACATAGAAAAGTACTCAAATAAATTACGTATACGAGGGATATTTCTTGTCAGTACATTTTAGAATTTTTAGACTGCATTAGAAATGAAATTTACATGCATTTTTATGCGCACAAAATCATTTTTCATACAGACTATGGCATGAATAATAATCATTCTTGATTTATAAAGGCGAATAAAAGAATTCTTAAATATTATTACTATGATTGATAATGGCATTTGAATTTATGCCATGTATTTTATTTTATTTTATGTGTTTATTTTTTAGAGGGAGAGGTGTGTTAAATTTATGTACATTATTTTGTGCGTATATACATAATCATTTACAAAGCTATTCAAAATTAGTCGAATAAGTTTTAAACACACTGAGAAAAAATATATACCGCCTTCATCTAGAATGAATAAGCGGCCATTTTCTAAATCCCTTAACTAGAAATATAGATTTCCGAGCTGTCAGTAAACTGAATAGACGAAATGATCGAGAATTTCTAGCCTACACATTTCTAGATGGTGAAACAATATTCTGATTATTATGAATATTCTAAATCTTTTGTATGGCGAGAAATTATCGCTTGATTATCTAGAATTGGGCAATAAACTAAGATTATAGCTGCTGAAACACGCCTCTTGTGTTCGCATTTATTTGGAGATATTTTCAAATAGGTTTGACCTCGATAATGTAGACAAACTCTATAGAATTTTAATAGGGGTTTTCAGAACTCGCTTTCAAAGGGGACTAGAATTTATGAGGATGATATTGAACTATTTTTTCTAGAGCCACAATTTAGATTCTAGATGTCAGTTACAGAATTTTTTCTCAGTGCAGTGGTGTAGGCTGTAACATTCTAAAGAACTTTAAATAAATTTAATAATTTAATAATTGGTTTAATATTTTATTAACGTAGTTACAATTTTCAAATGAATGATTAGCTGTAGAACTTTCTCACACAGAAATTTATGTCAAATAAAAGTATTTCTGAAACTATTTTGATATGTTGCTTAAGATCTTTAGAAATATTTTCTTATCTTACATATTAAATTGTAATAATATGTCTAATGTAATATGAGTGCCATATCAGATTACTTAGTATGCAGTTACATATTTATTTAGGTAATGTTCAAATGTTTCCACCCACTTTAACACTTTTCGACAAAGTTTATAAGCGTTTATGACTTCGGTTTGGTTGGCTGGCTGTCCATTTGTTCGTCTGTCTATCCATGTTTTAACTTTCATAAATATTCATGGAATTCTTTAACACTGATATATACTATGCTAATTCACAGTGGAATGTTTCCTCTTGTAAACGGAGTAAATGCCGTCACTGGTTTGTGTAAGGAACATCCGAAAGATTTTCTAAGTATTGCGTTCTATGAAAGATATTTCTATAAAACATATTTTATTACTTTTATTTTGCCCAAATCATAATGAAATTGACATTTATTATTCATATGCATAGAAAGAATGTTTTCTATAGAATATAGTATGATTGGCATTCAGATATACAGAACCACACAAAAATATATAGATACATTAAGAGCTGTAATTGGAAATAGTTGTCTTTGCATTTTTATTTTTAGTAAGCTTTTTTAACACTTTCTAACAATGTTTAAGAGGGATTATGATTTCCGTTACTCTATCTGTCTGTCTGACTGCTATCTGGACTTTTGTATCTGAACCTCTGTCCACCTCTAGCATCTGTAAATATTTTCTGAATTTCTTCAAAAAAGTCAATATTATTCAGATTTATTTGCGATGTTTCCTATTGAAAATGGTGTACATACCTCCACTAATTTGTGTACAAAGACAACCATAAAAATTTCCACAGCACTGCATTTTGTGAGGCCTATTTCTATAAACCATATTTTAATAACTCTATTTTGCATAAATTATAATGAACTGACATTTATTATTCATATGCACACACAAAAAAAAAAAAAAAAAAAAAAAAAAAATATGTAGTGTAGTATGTTTAGAGTTAAGATTCAGAGAGCTACACTAAAATATTAAGATACATTAAAAGCTACATTTGGAAATTGCCTTAATTGCATCTCCGTTTGCGTTAAGCCTTTTTAATACTTTCTGACAATGTTTAAGAATAATTATGAATTTAATTAGTTCATCTGTGTTGTCATTCTGTCGTTCTCTCTGCCCGTTGTGTGGTCGCTTTGAATGATAAATGATGCCACCAGTACGTACAATAGGAATGTATTAATAACGCATGTGAACCGCATGATTTTTCGTTCATGTTTATACATGAAATCGAAATAATTATGACCTACGTAAATAAATAGGTTAAATGCATAGCATACGCTTTTTTAAAAATATAGATTGCATGCATAGCATACACTTTTTAAAAAATCATACGGCACAATGTTTTTGGCAGTAATAATTTGATATCTACTGAATCATTTATGATACATGCGGATCAGATATATTTTTATGAGTTCTAAGAAAGATGTCTTTATTTTTCGGTCATTCCGGTAAATAGGAATACAATATTAATGCATCAGTGGGAGATGTTAAAGTAGCAGAATAATAAAGTATAAATAATGAATACGAATAAAGCGAATGTAATTCTAGAAAAAAAAATGCTTTAGAGATGTATATCGAGAAAGTTTTCTCAGTTAATGCGAACAAATCTGGTGTGAAACAACCACACGACTTCCATTACCCACTATTACACGTATTATATGCATTGTTTGGAGATAATATGAACAGAAGACATAAAATTAACCTAGAAAGTAGACACCTAAAAATATTTCTGTAAAAGAAAGCTGATACACGTGTCAAGACATATAAAGCACAGTTTATATAGCGAATTGAAAAAAAAAGAAAAAAAAAGTAGATTAATTTTTCGAAACACCAATTTCCGAGATCTAAAACTGACCTACTTAATCAGGATGATTGTTAATCATATAATAGATGAGAAAGGATATTTAAAATGGGTTGATGTAACAAATTTTTAAAAAAATCGTTAGAGACGTTTTTGATGTATAGACTTTCACCAACACTTGACATACTCATTTGTTGACTGGAAAGCAACAATTACATATAAAAGAATATCTAAAGAGGGGGTGGGGGTGGGGGGGGGGGGGGTAACGTGGCGAATTTTAAAAAAATCTGTACAGATGTTTTTAAGGGAACGCGAAATTGAGCTATTTATACAGCACATCTACCAATTTTCCTGAAATAACAACCTATATGAAAGGACATCTAATAAAGTGTTTATATACAGCAACTTTGAAGAAAATCGTTAAAGCCGTTTTTGAGATACTGAGTTACGGTCCCACTTCTGGTTTCCGATGTCCCATTTCTGGCTTTCCAATTTTCACTAAAAGTTTGAAAAATCATCTGTACACCAGACCTATCACCATTCTGAAGTTTCGTAGTTCTATCTTCAGTTGTTTCGGAGATATGATAGTCAGAAGTTTCCCCACATACATACACACACACTGATCAATCGCCAAAAACTACTTTTTTGGACTCAGGAGACCTTAAAACATCTAAGTCAGGTGAAAATTCGATATCGAATTTTCGGACTGAATACAATACTTCCCCTATGGTAGTCGGGTAATGGAAGTAAAAATGATAGCATGATAATTACTATAGTTTGTATCACGTGATAAAATATTTAACTTCGGTGATAAATGTTGCATATTTATTTAATATGTGTGTAACTTACAAACAGTTAATATATCTAGCACTGGACGAGTTCTTCTTATAAGAATTAATCATAAAATACTATAGTGTTTAAAAATACATTTGGTGCGTGTGTATTGTAAAAAAGTCCTAGATGTGTATTTGCATAAATTTTCATGTATTTTTACCCGAATTAATTCGAGGTCAGCACTATTCTTGTAATGTTAGAAGTATTTATGCAATAGATATGACTGCGTGAAGAAAGATTTTCTTTTCTGATTAATAAATAAATAGTAGAAACACAGTTTTAACTCTTTATAAATGCTGCTTTTTAGTGCACTGTTAAAAATGGTTTCTTAAAAATGAGCTAAATTGTCTCAAAGTAGCTCCGAAACAATATATACTTAAATTTGAAAACCGATGTACTCATTTTTGAGTATATTGACATGTGAAAAACATGGGGATATTTGGATTCTTATTGGTCAACCCCATTTTTGAGCATGTCAGTATACTCAAAAAATGAGTACGGTTTCTCAAATTTAAGTATATATTGTTTCGGAGCTATTTTGAAACAATTCAGCTCAATTTTAAGAAACCATTTTTAACAGTGTATATTTGCTTATTTATTTATTTATTTGTAAATTTATTTGTTTGAAAATTCTTTACATTTTTCAATTTTCCAGCAAAATTATTTACTGGGATAAAAGTTTAAAAATCAATAATTAAATCACAAAACATTGAACGAAGAACCCAACTCATGGTATGCAGTGGCAATCTGTTTTCTATATAATACTAACATATATGTTTCAATAATGGGCAGCTGTTGCCTGGTCAGTATAAGCAGCAGGTTCGATCCTCGACCGGCCGAAGACCCTCGTGTAAGCTAATGGCGGCTGGTGCATGTTAAATCTGTCGTAGTCGCAGAGTCTTCCAAGTTTCACTCCCTTGCCGCCTTAAATGCGTGTAGTTTCCCTACTATGTCAGTGGCGGCTCGTGAACCGAAAATAGGTGAAGAGCTCAAAAATAATATTTAAGTATTTTTAAACATATTTTTATTAAGCATGGTTTTAACTAAAATTAACTAAAAATACTTATTTAAATGTAAATTTATATTATACAAATGAATACAGCATAAAATATAGTGTGTCTCTTCACCAATTTTCGGTGCACGTGCCGCCACTGCATACCGTTGCTCGAAGTTTCCGAGTAGCATAAGAAACAACAACATATTTCAATAATTAAATTATAGTATTTATAGTATTGAATGTACTGTATATATAGAATTGATTAAAATACTAAGGTATAAGCCCTTCTAATGTCTGGTGCATGAAGTATAGCAAAGCAAAGACAACTGTTGAATGATCTAAATCAAAACTTAATCATCAGAGTTTTAAATAAAAACTCAGTCTATATATGTCAAGCTTGATGCATCCGCTGGGAAGTTTACACTTATTCTAACCCAACCGAAACTCATACATCATCTACGAGCCCAGGTTAGATATTGAGTTAAGACTTCTTTTATAGTTTTTTGCTTCTCAATGCTAATGGTCCATATTTTTATGGCGTATTGCTCTAAACTTTGGGCAAGCTTCGGTTACATCGGAAGGCTTCACAGAATTCTATATTTTCGGATGCAAACCCGTATCAGTCTCTTTGGGCTTAAGATGATTAAGGACATTGCTCCTGTATCAAGTTTAATACAATACCATGTCACAATGACTAAGATATAGCGAATCGTTAAAAAAAGAAGAAGAAATAGTATAGTAGAAGCATCTGTTGTACAATTTATACAAAATTTGAATTCGTATACACATAAAAGGCATTTTACGTATCAAATTTAATGTGATTACGTTCAACAGATATCGAAATTTAAACCTGGAAACTGCACGTGCACCGAACACATATTAGGCAATATACACATAATCTACTACGTCAATAACATGATAAAACTTTGTGCAACTTCGTTTCATAATACTTTGTGCATTATTTCTAATGCTACTGTGACTACAAAATTTCGGTAACACACAGAAACACGTACTAATGTTTACAAAAAAATAATCAAATAGTGTTTTGAAAATAACAAATCTTCAAAATTCTTCACAAAACGGAAGTCTGGAATGTTTCAGGATTGCAACGGATAAGACGAGTTGATTCACTTGGTGCTAAACCTTGGTGAAATTCCCTCCGCAAAATTTTTTAAATGGTCCTAGTCGATATTTATGTGAGCTTCACAAAAAAAAACTATAGAAATCTCCTAAAGACTAGACTGACGAGCGCGACCTGAGATCGGAGTGACCTCTCGACTAGAGTGACTACAAAATTTCGGTAACACGCAGAAACACGTAGTAATGTTTACAAAAAAATAATGAAATAGTCATGGGCCGGGCTTACGGCCCGAGCCCGAGCTCGCGCCCGACCCGGCTCTCGGGCCGGTTTCGGGCCGAATTTTTGAATTTGTTCTCGGGTCGGGCCGGGCTAGAGCTTAAAATTTTTTTCAGGCTCGGACTCATTTATTTTGTGTATTCTTGGGCCCGGGCCGGGCCTAAATGAAATTTTTTCCAGGTCGTATCGGCCCGAATCTTTTTCTGGCTTCCTTGTTAGCCAACAAAAAAGGAAAATGATAAAATATTTCTTCAGTCACTTATTTTACATAGTTTTACAGGCTGGTATGTCACATGAAGTTTTATTTTATTAAAAAATATCTGTAACTTCAATTAATTGCTTATCAGTCTGTCAGTTCGCGATCTGATTTTCCGCAAATATTTTTAGCATGTCTCGAAATTAATATATTTTATTTCAAGTAATATTAAATGGTTTCCTATTCAAAATAGTATGCATGTCACTGCTAGTTTGCGCACATGTTCAAACAAACGAAATTAGATACGTTACTATGTATAAGGTGTTGTGTCCTATGGTCAGTAGAGTTTAGGTGGTATGAAAGCTATAAAAATCCTTCCGCTGTAACTTTTTCTCTGAGACTCCTTTTTCTTTTCTCAAGTGCACTGAATGAAAGTAGCATCATTTTTTGTAAGTGCAAAAGCCTCTTTTCTGTTGAATATGGTTGGATTACCATTAAAATTTTGTTTACCGGATCACATGAAAGATTAGGATACATTACGGTATATAAGAGGAAATGGTTGAACGTGGATTTGTAATAGTAAAAACCATTTTAAATACTGTCCAATATTGTTTGATGAGTGCTAATTTTTTTTATTTGACTTTCTGTCTGCCTTTGTACCTTCTGTACGTCTGCAATAATGAATTTTTGTTTATATATAATTATCTTGTTCAGCAGTTTTGTTAAAGAAGATTCTATTGCTTCGCTATATGAAACTTCTGCAAAACACATACTAAAAATCTTTTTCATAGAAAGGCATGCATTTTTTTTTTTTTTTTACATATTTTTGAATTGAGCTGGGTCGGGCCTGATTTTATCGTTTTTTGTCCGGGCCCGGGCCAAATTTTTCTATTTCATGTCGGGCCGGGCCGGGTAAGCAAAGCTTTCGTACGGGCCGAGCCGGGGTCGGGCCTCAAAATTCCGGCTCTACTCACGACATTTGAAGTTTTTCAGAAATCTAATTCTTATGTATATAAAAAGAAAAAATAATTATACATCTTAATTGCAATGTCTGACGAAAGTTGTTATTAAGTATCAGAATATAAATTATTTTCGACATACATCATAGAAGAGATGGTCAAACATATACATATGAGAATTTACTTTTATGTTTTAAATTATTTTTGTTTCCTTGAAAATATCCGACTTTTAAACTTCTTTATATTTTTAATACGTCGTACAAATGTATAAACAGTCTTTCGGAGAAATAAACAGTAAATTAATTAAATAATCACAATTTCCTTTTAAAAAATATTCACTGCGTCAAAAAAAAAAAAAAAAATCAAAGAAGAAAGCGCTAATCTACAATTATTCGCTTGTTAAAAAATTCTTATTCGAAAAATATGTTGTAAATATATCATGTTAAGTTGTATGTATAAAAACAATACCATATAAGCATCTTATAACCAATTGTTATTTCATATGTAAACAGATAATCTAATACAAATGAGTAGTGTACATAGAAAATTTTCATAATGAATAAAAATGGGCTTAAAGTTCAGAATGATTAACTATGCTCTGTTACACCTAGTTAATCAAAGTAAAAACCATGTTTACAAAAGCTAAATAGAGATAGTTATTCAAAAAAAAAAAAAAAAAAAAAAAAAAAGCACGAAATCTCCCAATAAAAATTCAAAGTAAATACTGTTTGTATTTAAAATTATTAATGTAAAATTGTCTGTTTGATAAAAAGTTGATCTATTTTTTTTTCTTTTAAATGATAGCTTTCTTCACATTATTTTGTAATGCATAATTCATAATTTATATTTGAAGTAGTTTATACATTTGCTGAAAAATTAAAAATTTCGTCGCAAAAAAAACTCCTTTTTTTCGCGGCAGTTGAAACTTTTTGGAGAAAGATAGAATTTCCTCAAATTACAAAAAACTAAAAGACCTGCGTTCATATTTGGTCTTTCAGAAGTATGACTTAACGTCAAATGCAAATGCATTTTTCTGTGGTAGCAGTTATTACGTTGTCGTGATTTGTTATGATTGATTTTATTTTCTTCTATATTCATTACAAAAATGCACTGGATTTATGAAATTTGTCCACATCCAGTTACCGATAAATTTATACTTTTTAAAAAGTCTTCAACATGATCTGATTATTTTATTTTTTTTTTTAATGTTTATCTCTCTGTCTGTGTGTCTTCGAGTGCGATACCAAAATTTTATGGTCGCTGTATCTCACAAGTCAATGACTGAATTATACAAAACTTTATATTTGGTTGGAACTTGACATAAATTGATGTTGATTAAATTTTTGCATATATTGCCCTAAAGATGGTTGTGTTATGCCGCAATTTCCTCATTTACAAAAAGGATGTATCTCAACTTTTATAATATATAAATGCACTGAACGTGATATATAAGATCGATATTATGAAAATTTATCCTGATTCAGTTTGGTTGTATATCGCATTACAGATAATATTGCTGTTATTAATTTTCTCTGATTTTACAGATGACTATATGCCACTCTATTAGCTAAAATCTCACCAAACTATATATGCAAACTCTTTTTTTATGTGAAACTATGCTGATTAAGTTTCTGTGCATGTTAATCCGTAATTGATGGCGTTAAACAGAATGATAAAGAAGAAAGTTTTTTTAAACAGAGTCATAAAGGATTGCTTTTGAATTTTAGAGTTACTGTTTTATTCGTTTTTTATTATCGCCTAAAAAATCAATAAAATAATTATAAACTGATTGAATATTTTGTGTCTATTAAACTCTTTCCATCTGTGTGATAAATATAAGTTGTAATGAAGGTAATTAATAACTAACCCTTTCAAGCAGGGTGTTGCAGTTGTAGCAACACCTAATTTTAATTATTATCAAATGCAAAAACTCATCCCAGTATCTTTTTTTTCTGTTTAATAAAATTTTATTTCTATAATATAAAGGGAAAAAACTTCATTTATTTCTTCTCTTCTAATATCATTCTTGTATCATTCTTGTGTATATATATATATATATGTGTGTGTGTGTGTGTGTGTAACAGAAAACCATTTACTTTGCATGCTTTGCATCCTACCAAGCCCTTAAAAACGTTAGAATACAAACATGTTATTATATATTTCTAATTGTCTTGTTTTATTTCAATTTCAGTTTGAATTTGGTAACTTTGGGGATTGAACATAGTAACTGAAATCGTTTAAACTAATAATAATCTTAAAATTAAATAATTGAAAAGTTTTAATACATATATATAGTTTAAAATCATTCTCATGCCATTCAATTTTAGCATGAAAATACATGTTATTTTTAACGATTATCGGCCCCCTCCCTAAATATATCTCAATTTTCCTTGAAAAATAAAGAGGCGCTTGTACGGTATTTTACGGTATGTCTTTCAATACAACGAAACACTATTGATTCGCTGAACTCTTTCGATTCATGAGTATGTAACTGGATAAAACAATTAAAAACTACAACGTCAGGAACACCAAAGAGAAAAAATTGGAAAGCAGACAGCTGTTTCGGTAGCATTTAGAGTATCGTCTTCAGTGCGAGAGAGAAGTGCTCTTATATATATGAAAGGGACCGAATTCTGTTCAACCAATAGAATTACGTGGAAGTTGGGGGGATTGGTCAATAGGAATTTTAGAAACACAAGTTGTGAAAAATGTATAAGAAAATGTAGACTGAACGTGAAATTTCCAACAATCAGACAAATAAGGTACAGCGAAATAACAATTAACAGTATTTTTAAGATTTTTATAATTATAAAAAACTTCGAAAAAATTAAGCTAATGAGTAGATTTAGGCCTGCAAATAATTTTAGTTGAATCAAATTTAAAATTATTGTTTTTCTCCTTGCAATGCTTGGAAATAGCCAATTTATTGGTTTCTTGCTTATAGACGTAGTTAATATGTTCTTTTAGACGGAATTTAAGACTGCGTTTAGTTTAGGGAATGTATGATAAACCACACTGACAGGAAATACTATAGATGCCCCAAGAGTTATGACTATCTATAGGATCTTTTAAATGAGAAAAGGTGAGTTTATTGGATGACGAAAAAATTGTTTTAAAATCATATTGTTTGAGAATTTTAGCTATGGCATGGACTAGAATATAGGACATATTAGGATTTAGGAAAATAGGGTAAAACAATACTGATATTAGAAGAGACTGATTTAGTAGACGAAGTACGAGGGAGTTGTAATTTTTGGATAGCTTTGTCTATAATGGAAGGGTCAATTGCTATGTCTTTCAGATATTTGATTTCAGAGTTTAATAAAGCAGGCGCCCTCTGCTGTCTTGAAAGTCTCTTGAAGACAGAGTTCTGTCTTGACAATGTTCTGTCTTGTCTCTTTTGTAGATTAAAAGAATTTCATTTCACACCTTTTGAAATACAAGAATTAATTTCTCTAACCCTCATTTGTTTATCACAAACTACATTTCTTTCCAAAGAAAATTTTGCCGTCAATCTGAAGGTTTAGCCATGGGATCGCCTCTCTCCCCAATTCTCACAGATGTTTACATGCATTATTTCGAAAGCAAGTTTTTTAAGAAATATCTTTTCCTTTTTAGACCCGTTACGTTGACGACACCTTCACGCTTATCGACATATCTCGTCACAATATTGACCATGTCTTACAAACTTCAATTCCATAGACAGTAATATCCAATTTACTTATGAAACAGAGCATAATGGCTCACTTCCATTTCTTAATACCCTTGTCTCTCGCACTGTAGATAGATTTCCCACCACCATCTATCCTAAAAATTTTGAAAATTTTGCACTCTGTCTACCTCCGCATACGTGGTCATGTCATCCGCCTACCCAAAAAATGGCTGATTTCTATACTTTTGTTAGCCATGCCCTTAATATTTGTTCTGTTCCTGTTCTATTAAACTCTGAAATCAAATATCTGAAAGCCATAGCAATTGACAGATGTTATTTTAACCCTTTCATTATGGACAAAGCTATACTAAAATTACAACCTCCCTCGTACTTCGTCTACTAAATCAGTCTCTTCTAATATCAGTATTGTCTTACCCTATTTTCCTAAATCCGATCATGCCATAGCTAAATTTCTAAAACAATATGATTTAAATTAATTTTTTCGCCATCCAATAAACTCACCTTTTCTGTGTTAAAAGATCCTACAGATAGTTATACTCTTGGGGCATCTATAGTATTTCTTGCCAGTGTGGTTTATCATACATTGGCCAAACTAAACGCAGTCTTAAATTCCGTCTAAAAGAACATATTAATTACGTTCGTAAGCAAAAACCAATAAGTCGGCTATTTTCTAAGCATTGCTGGGAGGAAAACCATATTTTTAAATTTGATTCGGCTAAAATAATTTGCCGGCCTAAATCCACTCATGAACTCGATTTTCTTTTTAAGCTTTTTATATTTATAAAAATCTTTAAAATATTGTTAATTGTTATTTCGCTGTATCATATTTGTCTGATTGTTGGAAATTTTACATTCAGTCTACATTTTCTTATTTTTTCTACATTTTTCAAAATTAGTGTTTCTAAAATTCCTATTGGCCAGTCCCCCCACCTTACGCGTAATTCTATTGGTGGAACAGAATTCGGTCCCTTTTCTATATATAAGAGCACTTCTCTCTCATTTTTTCGTGCGCTGAAGGCGGTACACTAAATGCTACCGAAAAAAATGTCTGTTTACCAATTTTTTCTCTTTGGCGATTCTGACGTTGTAGTATTTACTTGTTTTAATAATCCATCTCCAAGTCTCCTTTTAATATATGTAACTGATCCCTAAATCAGCTTACATTCGGTGTCAACTTGTCGGCTGCAAAATTTTTTGAACTAAGCGATTAACACCTTCTAAAGAAAATTCTTATGTCAAATTTTCCATGCCCACAACTTTTAAATTATAGAGAAAGTAAATTAAAACTGAAGAAGGCTCTTACATTATCAATAAAACGCAAGATACAATCTTATAAGTTAATGTATTCTTATAAAGTATTTTTTGTTTGTTTATTTGTTTTAACTGTAATACCTTTCTCCGATAAAAACATATCTAAGTCAAAAGACAATGAATCAGAATTTAACAATTAAGTTATTCTTTTAATAATGGCAGATTAAGTGGAAATTTTACTGTCACTTTGTGGCGTTTTGGTATATCTTAAAATTATTGGAGATTTTCTTTTTTTAAATGTTTCCTTATATTCATTTTTTTTTATAAAATTGTTTTTCAGGTTGAGGATTTATTCTTCCTTTCAGTTAGCTTATTGTACTAAAAGCTAAATGGAGGAAAGTCTCTCTATCTGAGCTTTTACTGAGCATGTTCACCGATTTGGCCTTCTTTTTACTTGGCAAGTCTCTAGCAACAATTTCACCGAAACGTGTAATAACCCTCACGGAAGATATTTCTCCGATTTTTTCTTGCTTTGCTTTTTGCTAGCAGCGTCATTTTTAAATTAAATTGAAGTTTGAAGTGCTTTCCTTGTGTATTTGATTATAAAAGATGAATTAAATATGTTCGAAATGTAATATGTTTTTTTACTGAAGGGGATTTAGAAACGTTTACGTATGTTTAAGTATAAAGTTTATTAGACGTAAGGTTTTTTTTATGCGTACAGACGTGTGTGTTACTAATTGTTGCAATATGTAATTCTATGCATTTTTAAGATAGAGGTACTCTGTGATTTTTTTTTTTTTTTATGTACGCGAAGTGTACTGATGTGCGTATTACTAAATGCAGCAATGTGTAATTTCATGCATTTTTGAGACTCATGCATTTTGAGATAGGGGTATTCTGTGATTTTTTTTTCTTTTAATTTTCATGTACGCGGAGAGTACAGATGTGCGCATTACTAATTGCTGCATCATATAATTTCATACATTTTTTAGATTCATGCATTTTGAGATACGTGCATTCTGTGATTTTTTTATTTTTATTTTACTCTTGTTTTTGTTTTTTGTTTTCCTGTACGCGAAGCGTACAGACGTGCGTATAACTAATTGCTGCAATATATAATTTCATGCATTTTTGAGATTCGTGCATTTTGAGGTAGGGGTATTCTGTGAGATTTTTTTTTTTTTTTTTTATGTACGCGATGCGTACAGACGTACGTATTACTAATTGCTGCAATATGTAATTTCACGCATTTTTTGAGATTCATACATTTTGAGATAGGGGTATTCTGCGATTTTCTTTTGTTTTCGTGTACTCGAATTGTACAGACGTGCGTATTACTAATTGCTGCAATATGTAGTTTCATGCATTTAGAGATAGGAGTATTCAGTGATTGATTGATTTATATTTATTTTATTTTTTTACTTTTTTTATTTTTTTATTTTTATTTATTTATTTATTTATTTATTGGGGGGAGGGAGGGGGGGGGGTCATGTACGCAAAGCTTTTATGTACATTAGTTTTCCTGCACACTAGTCCAACCCTTGGTCTGACTGTTTCCCTCATCAGATATGGAAAGGATCCTGGATGAGAGTTTGGAGCTCCGCCAACGTCGAGTTGTAATGTTTTTTATTATTATTATTATTATTGTTGTAAAGTATATAAGAAAGTATATAAGATAATGTATATATGAAAGTACCATGAATTTAATATATAAATATACTTTGTGAATTATATATTTATTATTATTATTATTATTATTATTATTATTATTATTATTATGCACATTTTCCTGTTTTGGTACTGTATCAATTTATGGTACGGACGGAATAATTTTTAAACAAACATGCTTTTTCCTAATTAACAAAACTCACCAAAAGAGCAATAAATAGCCAAATAATATGACGTTAAAGTAGTTTTCTACGCATGTGCAATGGGAGCTTTTCCTCTATCTAGGAGGCAGTGCTTATGTCAACTATATTTAATGCATTGAGAAAAATGTTACGTCTGGGATATATCAATTTTTTCCACCGTCAATATACTAAACAATTCCAAAATTAAACACGCGGTATTATGTTTAATAAGGTAATCTATGCACTAACAAGGAAAATACGGCATATAAATTGAATATAATAAAAACTTATATGATTAGACTTGGGTAATAAAATGTTAACAAATGACCTCTAGATTTGAAATCTGTTTCGGCTGACTTGCAGAACTAGATTTATATACGACACTCCATTATTGGCATTTGGAGTTCATTATACTTGCTACTCGTGCACCACTTGTGGTTACGCATGTTCCGAATCGGTAATAAGTTGGCAAGGAATCGATATAATGAGTACATTTTAGACTTCTGAAAATTAACACGTAAATTTACTAATTGGTTACCCAGTACATGGAGGGATAAACATTTCATAATTTGGATGACTTTATAAACGTATATCTAAAATTTCGGTTTATTGAGATTTATTGCACTTACAATAAATTTACTAAAATATCAAAAGTTACAACTCACTAAATGAATGATGTTTTGACACGTCTGTATTTTCTTTTTAATGGATAAACTAATATTGTGCCCACAGTTGTATTAATCAATTACACATATACACAAGCTGCAGCATCCGATATCTTAAGTAATACTACCTTTTAATAATAAACTTTGCTTTAATTAATTTTGAATTAAGTAAAGAGATATTGCTGTAATAAATTATTGCTTCTCAAAATGTAGGATGCTGCTATTTACGCATATACTATTAAATGCATATGCATTAAAATGCCGAAAATCATGGACTAATTCTTCTAGTATCCTTCGAGATCTCTTTTATTCTGTCGAAATGCAGCGTCTCGACATGATATTTTCTCAATATGTTACTTGGAATCCTCTGAAGGAATAGTAAGGCCATATTCCTACAGTCGTTTATGATTATGAAAAAGTTTTTATACCTTTGAAACCCGACAAATTTAACACGCATCAATTTACTATCTGTTATCTTTCTATGAGGTAAATCTCATTACCCAATTCAACTTACACATCTGTAGATTTTTATTCCAATGTTAAGAAGAGGGTTAATTAAATATCTATGAATGAATCAAATTTATATGAATGTAATGCAATGCATGTTTGTCTAGACTAATAAAGAACAGACGTTTTTTTAAAACAGGAATTTCTAAGTTATTAAGATATTTGAATGCTAAAAATTCTTTTCATTTCTTAACAAGTTTAATGTATTCATATTTGAATTTTAATTCTGAACAAAATTTGTAAGCAAAATAATTATCATTTGATAAATATGTATAAAAACTTATGAAATATTCATAAGTAACAAATATGTGTGAATTCATATTAAATAATCAATAAATAAAAATAAACAAATACAAGATTATAGATTTATTAAAATTATACAACAAATAAAGGCTGTTCTAATTATGAGAAATTCCTTTTAAATGAATATATTCTGTTTTGTTTTAGGAAATAATCAACACAATTTATGAATGAATTCACAAATGAATATTGAAAAAGTTAACAAAAAGTCGTAATTAATTCATTTGCTGTTTAAATTCAATGTCTGAAAGGAAATGTAAAACTTAAATTTTCGAAATTTATTTTCTATATGTTAATATTAATCGTTTATGAATCTTAAACATTTAGATTAAAACATAGTATATGAAGCATAAAGTAATATTTTTATCACATTTAAAATTTCTAAATAGCAATATTTTTACTTTCTCTTACCCATATGTGGTATTAAATATGTGGTATTATTATGGTGTTAAATTTTCAAAATTGAGTTTTTGCTACATTTACACAGTTTGATATCCCATGAATCTGAAAATCATGTTTTTAGCTATTGGTCTGTGCATATGTTTATATATATATATATGTGTGTGTGTGTGTGTGTGTGTGTGTGTGTAGGCGTGTGTTCTGTATATGAATCTGTTATCAGAAAAATGCAAAAACAAATATTAGCAGGAATTCCAATATTTAATTTATGCATAATTGTATATTTCACATGTAATATGATATGAAAAGTAATTATATTACGTTTACAGGTCTGCACAAAACAATTCTGGTATATTAGTACTCTTGGGAAGTGGCTTACAGCGCATTTCAAGCTGTGCCATACATTATTATTTTATTTTATTTATTGTGTGTGTATGTGTATACTAAATTTCAGTACACTGTTTAATGCGAATATAATTTATAGATAATATACACAGATTCAAAAATTTGTCAAATAACTTTCAATAAGTGGAAGGGGGCGCCAATTCTCTGAGCAGATTGAAATAAATTTTGTCTGTCAAGTAAAACAGTTTCTAAAATTATTTAGAATCGTTTAAAGGGAACTAGAAACTTTCAAATACAGTACCAATAATCAACCAGTGAAAGATGTAGTGGAATAAAATTTTCGGTTAACAAGAATCTAAAAAACAATGAAATAAAATTTACAAGCTTTTCTGATAGAGTTGCGATACACACTATCAAGCTCTCTAAACATTATGACGCTGAGATAATTCAAGTTTATGCTCCAACCAGCAGATGTGAAGACCAAGTTATTGACAAATTTTATGAAGATGTTGTGAAGGGTCTACGAAAAACTAGAAGGCTCAATCTTAGAACCATTATGGAAGATTTCAATGTACGGATTGATACGAAACATTAAAATGAACGTGTACTTCGTGTATTTGGAAAGATAACTAGAGATGAAAGAGGACAAAAACTGATTGAATTTGCAGAATGTGAAACATTTTGCGTTATGAATTCAATTTTTAAAGAGAACCCAAAGAAGAAATGGACTTGAAGAAGTCCTAATGAAAGAACAAGTGAAACTGACTAAGTTCTAACTGACAAGAAACATATTTTAAATGATTGTGCAATGATAGTGATCACAAGCTCGTACATTGCAAGGTAAAATTCCAGATTGCATTGGAAAGACATAAACATGTGCGAATTCGAAACAAGAGAATTCAACCACAGCTTCTAAAAGCTAACAAACAAAGAGGCCCAGCTTGAACTGAAAAACAGATTTCAGCTGTTTGAGGATATTGAAGACGTTAATGAGTTCACGGTGAATTTTGTCGTTGTTCTGGAATCAACAAAAAATATTACTAGTTTCGAATAAGATAAATCTATTAAAAAAAATCTCAGAAGAGACATGACAGCTTATGAAGAAGAAAGAAAAATGAAATATAACAAGGAAAATATTATTGTAAATGTTGAATTTTCAGAATTATGTAGATTATAATATACCGTGCATATAATATACTAGAACATACTAGATTGTGAATATAATATACCGTGTACTAGAATATACTAGACCGTATATAATATACTAGAATATAATATACCGTGTAGTAGAAATTTACGAGAACAAATAAATAACGAAATAATGATACTGAGCAGAGTCAATTTGAGCCAACTAGTTTTAAATATTTACTTTCTGTAGTGTTTTTCTTAACGTAATTTCTAGAAAGGGGAAATTATAAATATTAATACTAATAAACAAAAGGCTACAACTTTAAAATGAACTTGAGTTGAATACAATTTGAAATTTGTAGTAATTTTCTGCAATCCTAGCTAAAAAGTAAAACGTCCTGACATACATTTTAAATCACCCTAAATATTAATATCAATATCCTCTATGTCTTAATTTTTGTAGCTATTAACCTTGAGTTATTCAGAACTAATATAGGATAGTTGCTCAATGAAAAAAAAAAAGAATATTATCAAAATATGATTTAGTGATTTCACAAGCTATATTGGGCCCGCATTATAAACTCAGAATAGAATAATTATCTACATTTCCTCTTATCTACATTTCTTGAATGTTTAGGATTTACTTGAATCCTAATGTCATATTTATTTGTTTGAAAGCAACCATTATTTAAAAACATTAACTACATACGATAAAAGCATTCAGTAGATTAATTAGACTTTCACAATCGCTTGAAACTGGAACATTATTCGCAGCTAAAGCTTCTTGTGTTTGAACGATAAGAAAATAATCATTCTATTATAAAACTATTTCCTAACACAAGTAAGAACCACCTAAAGGCGAAATATAAAGCATTGCTGCAAACTAGAAAGCATATCGTCTAATGTTGCTAACTAGCCTCTTTTAGGATTCATTAATTTTATTAAACAAAGATTTGCTCCATGAAAAATAGATCAAAATAATTATTAATAATTTCGGAAACGATATTTTATTTTATACAATAGTTTAATGAAGCAGGTAAGTACGAATAATTTAAACATGATTTCTTATTCAAAACTTGTTAGCTCTTTAAAAGACTCGCACTTTAATTAATCTTAGTCCATTTTCTCAACACACATCAAGTGTTGAAACATTCCGAATGAAAAATGCAATATGATAAAATGGTAACAATATGCTGTACGTTTTAACATAATTTTAAAAGTAAAGGAAGTTAAATTTTTACATCCATAGTCTTTAAAATTTCGAAAATCAACAAGAAAAAATATAAAATATGAATTATATTTTGAATGTAAAATTATTTAACTTATATATATATACATAGTTTTTGCAAAAAAGGATCCTTTTACATTCAAAATATAGTAACATTTATCTCAATACATTTTTTTACAAAATTATGCCCTACATAAAATTCTGTATAAAATTAATGCAATTATATAGGGAAATGTCTCCTGTTATGGGCATTCTCTGTTGTGGGCACCCCACCATACCTTTTAACATAAAGCAAATATGGTGGATTTCAGTATTGTGAAACTTGTATTGTGACAATACGCAGTTTTTGTGCTAATACTGAAGTGAATAGACGCATTTACTTAGTCAGTGCAATCATTTAAAAAAAAAAAAAAGTCTGAAAAAAAGCAACACAAAAGTAATTTGTGAATATCTTCAGAATGCGATAAATCGAAGTAAATTTATTCAAAAATGTAAGAGTAATACATATTCATGCAGTATATTCATTATATTATGTGATGCAAGATCGAATGCAGCCAAAATGGTGACCGAAAATAGATTTTTCTGTCATTATAAAAATGGCTGCCATTCCCGGTTGAGGGCACACTTTTTTTTTTTTTTTACTTACAAATTGTCAAATATGGTCGTTTATGTCAACATAACATATTTCATTAGTGTTTTTATGTATTTTTAGTCATTTTTTATCATGTCAATCCCGAAAAAGTCAACTGATTCAAAATAAATGGATTTTAATGCGCTGGTTAAAGCCATTTAGGATTGCTTAGTAGATAAAAAAATCCATAAAATCGACTGCTCGAGAATATGGACTTCCTCGCAGCATATGTGTCCCTCTAGAAGAAGCCTGTAAAGCAACTCCATCTGTCAAACAGCCGGTCAAACGCGCTAAAAGTCTGATAATGATGTCACAATCTGATAATGATGTCGATTTCTTCATCATCTGCATGGAGCACCTGCTACCATGCCAAACAAGAGCCAATTCAATCGAATGCAACGAGTGGGATCGCCTGGTGCATTTGAAGTGTGCCAATATACATGCAAATTATTTTACTTGCAAGCATTGCACTTCTGATTTGGAGGACAAAGAAAATGACGAATAAAATTGGAAAAATGCCATTTTCTGTCGTTATTTTGGCCAATGAACTCTTACAAAATGAATGAATTTTGTTATTTTCTGTATTGATGGTGGTTTATCTTGTTATATTACCAATTTTAGCATATTTTTAAAGTGTGCCCACAACCGGGTACAAAATTTGCTTTGGCCAAAAATGACCACTTCACAAAATTGGTGATAAAATTTTACTGGTTGACGGAATCAATATAATTACTTTATCAAACGTTAGCCAAGGGTTCCAGCTTTCCATTGGTATTCATATGTTTGCATAATATTTATTCTATGAAAAGTTATAAGCCAAAATCAAAACTGGACCCACAACCGGAGACATACCCCTATGTGTATATATATGTGCTTGCCTCATTTATATTCAACAATATTTTCTATATGTGTGCTGAGTTGATATGGTAGTAAAAAATTGTTAAGTATTGTTAGACACTGTTAGTATCTAAGCTTCCAACTGATATTTAGAAAACGTGATTGAAATAATTGGAAAAATACATTGATACATTAAAAAAAAAAAAAAAAAAAAAGTTCATGAAAATAGATACTCTGATTTTGAACAGTCTTAATACCAAGATCAGTTTTAATAATTTTTGAAATGTAATAAACGAAATACGGATAATTAGTATCTTATTTTAATTTGGAAATAATCTTCTAAATCAATAGTTCCATTAATAACTGATGAATACTGTAAACAAACCATAGCAAATATTTATAGGAGGTTTTTATTCATAAATTTTATTAATTTAATAAAATGCCTATGACTTATGGTTCTTGTGAAATGGATGTAGAAAATTAATTTAGTAAATGACAGTTATAACTATTTCAAAATCAGTCGAGATAAATAACGCAAGTTTAAAGAGCTTTATAATCTTGCAATTCCGTGTAGTAACATTAATGACAAAGTTAATCGCACAGAAAAATTTTTGACGATAACTGTAATCCGGTATATGCCAATTACATTTGTAACGAATACAATGATTATTTTACTATTATTATTGTTTAGTCAACTGTAAACCATATAACATTTTTCAAAATCAGTCAAACAAAATGCTATTCTCAAAAGTTTTTTAAATTTGGATTTTTTTTTCCCTTTTTGAGTCTATGTATGGTAAATTGTTTGATTTATATTCATCGAATAATAATAATTACACACAGAAAAGAATTCTTATGGATCCTCCAAAACAGAAATTAAGAAGAAGAAGAATGTTTGCTGTTAGAAGAAGTACCTAATATATCTTTTTTTTTTTTTTTTTTTTTTTTTTTTCAAAATGAACGTTAAGTATTAAATAAGAATTGTTGCCGTTTTATTTTATTTATTTTCACATACTGATAAAATATTTTGGTAATTTCTGAAGAGTTTATACAGATTATAATTATCATTTTAACTGTATATAATTGCTCTGTCTTATTATATTTTAACAGACAACACTTAAAAATATATCTCTATTCTTATAACACATGATGTTATTACAAATGCAACAGAAGACTTGGAAATGCCAAACAGTAATTCTGAATTTTGGCAAATTGGCTATAAAGAAAATTTTGTTTCAGAGGGTTATAAAAATAAAAAAAAATTATATATTTTTACCAATAAATCCAATTGAATAAAATAAAATAATCTGGTATGGCACTCACATTACTTTGACTTATCCTGATAGTTCTGAAAAATGCTTTATAAATGCAGTGCGAACCTCGTTAACGTGAACACTGTTAACATGAATTACTTTTAACATGAACTGTTTCCACACTCCCCGTCAAAATGAAGATTAGTTTAGTTGTATGAAGATTAATTACTTATAGCATGAGCTACTGATAACATGAACAAGTTTTTTATCCCTCTTGAGATCCACGTTAACGAGGTTATATTTCTGTGTGAAGGTGAACTTACGCCCCCTCAACACCCGTTTAATTAATTGCCTACATTCATAAAATATTTAAGGTACTTATTAAATTTAATTATCTATTTCAAATTATTCAGAAAATTTTTATCCAGACGCGTCTTTAAAACCTTACCGATCTCAGTCAAAATTTTCAAGTAGCCTCCTCATATGATCTTCAAAATATTAAATTTAAACTTCCTTCATTTGTTTCTTTTTAAGTTGTGCTGATTGCAAACGGCGAAACTAATCGCTAAAATCTTTATTTACGCATCCAAAGCGACTAAAAATGCCGAATTGTATAAAAGTTCAGCGTCAAGAAGTGGACTCCAAACAATTTTTTGTCTACCATATGAGTAAGAAAAGTAATTATCATTCTTAAGAAATTTTCTTAGACACGGTATAATATGCTAAAACATTTCGCTCAGTTATATTTAACACAAAAGAATGTATTTTATTGTATGTATAGGCCTATATACTGCTTGTAAACTATGTATAAACCGTATTGTAAAACAAAAGATAAAATTTGGTGCATAATTTGAGAAATATATAACACAGCTTTATATGCACTTCGCGGGACTTCCAGATACAGCCCGTAATAAGTCCAAAATCTTATCTGTGTTCCTGTAAACAAATTATAAAAGCTTTCAAGCTTTTCATACAGTATTCTAAAGGAAACAGGCTTTTGTGCTTATAAGAAATACATGTTTATTTTATTTATTTAGTGCATTCTAAAAATGTTAATTTGTAACATCAAGAAATTTCACTCACAGATATAATGTATTTGAATACTTTTATATATCCCTGTACACGAATTGTTTGAGCAATTTCAATAAAGAAAAATAGTCTGGTGTGTCACTCACACAACTTTCTCTTACCCTGAAAATTAATACTATAAATACAGGTTGGAGTTTAAGAGGTAAGATAACGAGTACTGCCATGCAAACCTATATTAAACAATTCAAATGAGGCTTCGGAAGAGTTTTATATGATAATTAGTTCTGTGTGAGGGGGGCTACCGCCCCCTTCAACCCCCCGTTTCATTAATGCATCTACATTTATATAGAATTTAATTCGGTTATTAAAAAATAATTCTGTTTTTAAAAAATAATTTATTTAAATTATTGTTCTGATACGATTAATTATCTGATACATTAATTTTCTGATACGATTAATTATTACATGATTATACGTACATAAATGTAATATCAAGAGAAGTTACAGTAATTATAAGAATACTTAAGTCGAATTCATAACTAAATTTAAATAAATTTTTCAATGGATAACTTTTGCTTTAAAACGTTAAAATGCTAATTTATAAAATGATTATAAGGTCTATTTTGAATGTTATATAAAAATTAGGTTAAACCACTCTTCTGATAATTTTGACCTGTAAAATAGAGAATAAATTTGTTGAACGGAATCTCAATTAACATCATATCTTTAGTAAAAATTCAAAAATACACTTTGCCCTCCAAACCTTTAAATACTAATTACGAAAAATCAACTTTCTAGAATTTTACAGTTTGTCCACTGCGAGAATAAATCCCTTGTAATCCAAGAAAGAATAAAATACTTGGAAAATTAATAAGATGTTGGAAAATATAAACTTCCTTCCTGGTCGAGTTTTAGTCATGCTTCCTCGATTTCTGGCTGTCATTTATGCCTAAAGGAACATTTGTTGTTGACTTTGAATTGTCAAAATTCTATCCTATTTGTCATTTCTTTTTCTTTTTAACAATGACGCAATATTATAATTAAGAAATTCGAAAGTAGAGAATATCAATTTAAGTAGGAAGAATATAAAGCAAGAATCATTTTTAAAAAATTCATGAATAGAGAAATCAGCCAACATTTAGAAAAGTGTTAGATAAAATAGGTTAAGTTTAAATGTATTTAATTTTGCACTATAATTACGTATTGGGATACTTCCAGATCATCACATCTATTGACAATGGCCTGAGCGTCAACCCTAAAAATAATCGGGCCCTTATATTTTTTATGCTTAACGGGAAGGATGACTCCTTCGCTTTAATAGCCTTCCGTGCGCGAAGTTGAGCATTTGACGGTGCACAGAAATTAAATAAATAGCAGACACGACTACACTCTATGCCCTTACAGACTAATAGAAAGAGGACTGAATACAACATTTTCTAAGACACTGACCATTGTCAGCTCTACTTCAATTTTGGTGTTCTATGGCACGCGGTCCTAACCAACTAGATCAGACAGGACAGGATAACAAAGCGGGAAACTACTGTACGCCTAGTTTAGTTTAGTACGCCTAGTTTACACTTTTCGAAAACCCAAAAAAAAGATGTTTCAAGAGAGGTAAAAAAAAAACTATTTTCCTAAATGCTACGTGGTGGCTAATGTTGAACTTTATATCAGCAAATATAGTATATATATTAATCACAAATAATTGTGAATCCATCTTCATCATCAACAATAAAACGTGTGCACTAAAAATCCTCAATAAGTAATTTTAATCTAAATACTGTGCAGTTTTAAAACTTGTAATGTTTCTAAAAGGCATTTCGATGAATAATAGTAATAAGTTTTTCATTTAAAAACTGCATTGGTCCGACTGCATCAAAAAGAGGCAGGCCGAAAACCTAACACGCATTTTTGACACAAAGGGCCGATATTCTAACACTGAGCCAATCCGGTAGATTTCTTTTTAGCACAATTTACTCCGTAGGAAGTGAACATTCGTCAGTTCTCGAAACAAAGCCGAAGAAGTTTCATGATAATTACCAATTCATCTATAAGTGTGTTGTTATTCGCAGAACTAATGAATGTTCCAAATTCTTATCCCATAAATTGTGCTGGTAAGATGTCTACCAAATTGGTTCAATGATATAACAGTGGTAGTTCAATGGCTGGCTTATTGTACGAAGGACATAGGTTCGATTCCTAGACTTTATAATCATTTTTAGCTCTTGTCGTTATTATTAGTTCAGCCTTTAAGGAAAAATATGTAGTTTACATTTGGTCGAAATTTTCTGTGGATGAGCTACATATGTAATGCATAATATACTGCACCATAAAGCAAAATCTATTAAAATTCATAACATGCTAAAATTTAGTACCAAATGAAAAATGCATAAAACTACTGAAAACACATTGCAAGAAATAAATGCTCGAAAACAATTACCGATTGGATATTTCTGTTAGGCGCTAGACACGAACTGTCTTCAACATTTTAACAGAAAACGTGTCATCCAATGATAAAGTAAAATCTGTTAGGCTCTAGATATGAACTATCTTCATCATTTTAACAGCACAAGTATTCAATCACAACGGACAATCTTATTTTAAGTCCATCCGATTTTTTAGATTTTTTTTAGATACTCGATACATTTTCTTTTCTAGTATGTGCAAAAAATAAATATGATACTGTAATACGATCATAAAAAATATATCGGCGTGTGTGACATAATATATTATAATATTACTTTAATCTACGAACAAAAAGGGGAAAAAAATAATAAAGGACAATAAAAGATAACAATTACAGCTAGAAACTGGGATACACAATCACATATCATACATCGATAACAATCACGTTTATACATATGCTGCACTCGAATCTACATTTTTTTAGTCTGATTAAGAGTTGTACTTATTAATTTTTACTTAATACAACTGTTGCTTATTTTTAGCATAAAAGATATTTTCGTATAAAGTTTTTATTTGTGAGTATGAATACTGCATATACGATATAGTCGAACTCGGTTATTTTGTCAATAAATACGTTTATATATATGTTGCACTCGAATCTACCTTTTTTGCGCCTAATAAAATGGTACTTATTAATTTCTACGTAATAGAACTGTTGCCTGTTTTCAGAATAAAAGGCATTTTAAAGTTTTTATTTGTTAATGTAAATACTACATTTACAGTCGAGCTCGGTTATGGCGTCTTGTCATCCAAGGAACCAAAACATTTTTGTCACTACAGCCAAGGGAACCAAGTGATGTAATAACAAAATTTGTCTTAAAAGCAAGTAAAATCATGCTATTTACATGACACATCAATAAAAAGTAAAAACATTTTTATTAGAAAATATAAATGCTGCTGTTGTAGGATATACTTCTAATATACTTAACATTTTTCAAGCGAAAGAATCCGTTTTATTTAAAGTCATTCAGATTAAATATGATGTTAATTAAGATCAAAATTATACATACGATAAGCATAATGTATGTATCGTTCTATTAAATGCCCAGAACTTAGAAAGAAACACATATAAAAGCTAATTTCAATTTGTGATTTTACTTTACTGTTTTGTTCTCGGAAAAAAAAAAAAAAAAAAAAAAAAAAAACGTTACCACATTTGCGTGCATTTTTTATGTTAAAACTCAGGTCATAATATGTTACAAGAAAGCTGTGTTAACATCAAAATCTATGAATTATTCAGCGGACTAAATATTTTTGACGTTATAAACAAGTTGACGATAAACGAAAACACTATAACCAAATTTAACTGTATATTATATTATTTTATTTTGTGTGTATGTGTGTGTGTGTGTTTTTTTTAATAGTTAAAAGTGATCAAAACTCACAATATACTTTTCTATCATTAAATTTAAATAGCATAACTTTTCTTATGCTATCAAAAACAACTTCAAAAATATAAGATTGCATTGTTTCATGACTAACATTAAAACAATAAGACAAAAAATTAGCATCTACTTTTCTCTGCATATCATCACACGTAGTTAATTTTTACAATAAGTGCTAAAACATATTGTAGGAAATTTTTGCAAAGAATTATATTTAAAATTAGACCGATGATAAATTGAAACACTTGAAATTTCTAATGTCATTTCTTTTCTGGTATTGTTTCGTCACAATCCTTGAAACAAAAACACCGAAATTAGCAATTACTTTTCTCTGCACATCATTGCATGTAATTAATTTTACAATAAGTTCTAAAATATATTGTAGGAGAATCATACTTAAAATTACACCACTGATAAATTTAAGCACTTGGAATTTCAAGTGTCATTTCTTTTCCATTAAAATCAAGGAAACAGCCCGGAAAGAATTCTAATTTTCAAGTTCAAGCCGTGTTACAATTCAAAGCCCAAAGGTGAAATACTTCTTCTGAAAGTGCTACTTACATTTTAAATGTCCTTACTTCCGTAAGAATTTAAGGAAAATATACAGAGTGCTTTAGAATTCTTATCGTTATAATATATGAAAGTGGTCTTGTATATGCCCTTGAGAAAAACAATTCATGGTAAATGTTAAAACATTGTGTAGTAAATTAAATTAAAAAAAAAAAGCAGCGGGTTTGTAAACGAAATAAAATAAAATTATACATAAATACAGATTACATTTTAAATATTTAGTGAATTTGGGAAAAACTTCCTTTTCGTTTAGTGTTTATCGTGAGACATTGATATACGAAGATAATAGCTTGAATTTTGGAGCAAAAAACGTTATTCGTAATTTATTCATTATTTATCATAAATGAATTTAAAGGAAAACTTGCTGAACAAATAATGTAAATTGAAACAAGGCTATCAGAAATGAAAGCTTAGAAAACTTGTAATTCTAGAATTAAAGTCGAATGAGTATATATTCAATTCCTTTTGTGATAGGTATATTCACAAAAATTTTAATTTTGTTACTCTCAGTATTATTTAGCCTGTTAAGCCGATTAGAATGCAAAATTGATATAACTGTCCGCATTCGATATTTTTTTTTTTTTTTTTTTTTTGGAAAACACAGATTTTAGATTAAATATGCACATTTTTAGTTTAATGTAAAATAGAAAACATAAATATATTTCCGATAAATATTTCTTAAAGTTTTTAAAAGTAGATCATTTATATATATAAAATCATTTGTCCTGAGTGATTGATTCATCATCGCCCAGCCCAAACCGCTGGAGCTGAAAGCATGAACTTTTGTGAAAATGTTCCTTCTATGACGTAGACATTCACTAAGAAGCGATTTTACAAAATTCGCTATCCCAAGGGGGAAGGGGGGGGGGCAAAACGTTATTTCCCAAAATCCTTCATATCTCAAAAAAAAAAAAAAAAAAAAAAAAAAAAAAAAAAAACAGATATCCGTAAAATTTTTGCTTTAAAACACAAATATCTAAAAACCAGTTTTAGAAATTCGGTCCTCAAGGGGAAGAAGGGGACAAAACGTGATTTCAAGTGCGCAAAATGTGATTTGACATAATCCTATATATCTCAAACAAAAAACAGATATACATGAAATTTTTGCTCTAAAATATAACTAATACAAATACCTAAAAGCAAATTTCTGGAATTTTAGAAATTCAGCCTCCAAGAGAAGGAGAGGACAAAACGGGATTTCAAATAATCCTTCATATCGCAAACAAACAAAAAAAAAAAAGGCATATGCGAAATTTTTGTTCTAAAATATAGCTCATACAAATACCTAAAAACTAATTTCTGGAGTTTTAGAAATTCGCCCCAGGTGGGGCGATGGGGCAAAAAAATAAAAATAGAGTTAGATCGTTCAAAATTGGTACATAGAAGTTTCGAACATACATAGAGAACATACATTGGTACACAGAGGATATTTTCGAATTTGTAAAATTATTAGGATGGACAGGAAGGGGGATTGGGGGGGGGGGGGGGGCATGAAGGGGCAAAAATATAGAAATAAGAGTTAGAGCGTAGAAAATTAGTATTATTAGGTGTTAAGGCCCGATAAATCCATTGCAGCTATTTTCGAAAGTGTAGAATAATTACGAGGGGCGGCGGAGGAAGGCGGGCGCAGTGGCAAAAATGAAGAAATTCAGATAGGACGTTGGAAATTAATATTATTATTTTTAAAAGCCTGAGAAAACTATTTCGGATATTTTGAAAGTGTAAAATAATTAGAATGGGCGGGAAAAGTGGGCGAATGCGCGCGTTGTGTGCGGGCTTATACGCTGCAGCAGTCAGTGGAAGCCCGGACTGATTATTCCACCGATGAGAGAAGATTTTTTTTTTTTTTTTTTTTTTTTTTTTGTATTTTTATTTATATTTTTCCCTTACGATAATATAGTGATTCATTAAGAGTGTCGAACATAAATGCGCGCGCACAGCGCACAATGGCTTGCGCTGCTGAAGGCAGTGGGAACCCGGTGCGACATTTTTTCTGATCAGATTTTTTTTCTCCCATGATAAAAATTAATGGAATTTTGAGAATTCATTAATTACAGTGATTCGATTAAAAATAGTGACCAGCGAAGCGGGCGTAGCCTGCTAGTTTTATATAAGATTTAAGCAAAGATTTGACTTTTCGCTAGACCCTGCCCAAACTATTTAACTATTTTTTATTTCCATTTTTACTGAACATTACTATAATACTTTCTTGTGTAATGAGTTCTAGTGTAACGTGAAATCCAGTCAATTCAACTCAATAACTATGCAATGAACTATACGTTTTTTGTGATTTTTCTCAAGTTTATTCATATATTACATGTAAAAAAACTGTGCAGTTTTTTTTTTTTTTTTTTTTTTTTTTTTTTTTAACTATTATTATTTTATGTACAAAAAACTGTAAAATAGCAAAATGTACAAACAGAACTTAACTTTTAACTCAAAAACCATGTATTAAACAATGTATACATTTTTTATCTAAATATTTTCATTATTATTATTCATTTATTTATTTATTACTTTTAATGTTAGACTTCTGGCGCATAAAAAATAATAAAAATATTTGTTTTTTTATTAACAGGGAAGAGGAGCCGTTCACCACTCTAGGAGCGGGTTTGAACGATTCTAGCTATGCTAGGCCCCTCCTCCGGAAATATTTGTTAAAAAAAAAAAAAAAAAAATGCAATTGAAAATTTTGCCCTATAAAACATTTCGCTGTTAATGTTTCATAGTTCAAAAATTCGCCGCAAAATAATTTGACCAATAAATTTCCTTCCTAAATTTTTTTTATATTCATATATCCTTAGGAAATTTTAATTTTTTATTATGAAAATGTCGCTTCCGTTTTAATTATTAGTTATAACATCGGTTCCAATTCACGTACCAACAAGAATTAAAATGTTTTGGACACCTAAAATATCCCTCTTTAAAATAAAACAAAAGATAAATCATCGATTTTATTAAAAATGGATATGTTATCAAAAGTCAGGTACCTCAGCTGAACATTCATCTCAAAAACTTCTCTCGCTAAAATGTAATTAAGATATAAGTTCAAAATTATTGTTTTTTTTTTTTTTTTTTTTTTTTTAAGTCATTTTATTCTTCAACTCTATAAATAAAAAAAAAAAAAAAAAAAAAAAAAAAAGCAAATGAATCGTTGAAAATATTTAAAATGATTACATTCTCAGTAATTACTAATCTCAGTAATTAACAATTTTATTCTTCAACTTATAGCTAAAAAAAATTATTTACCTTAAAATTTTTCTTGCCGTCACTAAAAGTTAAAGGTTGGCTGAAAGTTCAGCTTTCCCTTTATCAAAAAATTTAAAAAAAATAAAAATTAAAAAAAAAATAAAATAAATAAATAAAAAAGTAACTATTTAAATAACTATTAAATTAAAGATACTATTTAAGTAAATTTTAATGGTATACTTTCTCGATTTAGATAATTAAAAAAAGAAAAAAAGAGAGAGAGAGAATAGATACAAGAAAATATATTTTAAAAGTTTAAATTATTTATGTTTGTAACAGATTTTATTATGGCCCCCAATAGCAGCTACATTACCTCATTATTGCTTTTATTATTATATATATATATATACATATTAATTTACTGATAATAAATGAAAAGCAATCCTGAAACACATGGGGGTCCTCTTCAGGGGAGCCCCCCCCCTGTAGGGAATGGAAAATGAGAAGTTTCTGGAGGAACGTGTGCTTTAAGCCAAAAAGTACGTTCCCAGCCCCCGACTTCTCAAATATGAAAGCAAAAATATATAAGGCCATCGAATTCAAGATTAAAAATGAATTAATATAAAACATTAATATAAAGAATCAAATTTATAAATAAGATACATTAGTAAATAATAATACATAAATATGAAATATAAAATATAAAAATATAAAAATACATATTTATATGACAAGCAGAATGACAATTGGAAATATGAAAAAAAAAGAGCGAACCCTCTTCCGCTGGTAGGGCCTCATTTGGCCGGTAGGCCGAATACCTACTTATCATAATCTATCTATCAATTTTCAATTGGATAAGGCTTTAGACCCTATTGCACTTTAAATAATTGGAATCCATAGGCCATAATGATATTTTCTTTGTGTCTCTGTTGAAAAACTTTAAGTGATAGATTCTGAAAAATCTAACTAGGTCGTGTGACGGTGGCCCATAATATTCCTTACAACTTTTAGCTCAATAGAATAAGAGGTTTAAATGTTATCGCACTTTAAATAATTTGAGTCCATAGGCCGTAATGATAAAGAATTTTTCTTTATGTTCCTGTTAATATATATATATAAGCAAGATTCACCTAAATCTATACAGTTCGTGCGACGGTAACCTTTAATATACATACCAACTTTCAACTCAATCGATCAAAAAGTTTAGACACTATCGTGTTCACTTACGTAAAAATAACAAAAATAAACTCAAGAGACCTCAAAACGTATAGGTACACCAAAATCTCAATGTCGAATTTTTTTTATGATCAATACTTCCCTCATATATATAGTATATGTTCGGAAAGTAAAAATTAACGAAAAAAAAAAAGTTATCATATTCATTAAATAATTTTCAACTTTGCTAGTTGCTCAATACATTTTATTACTTAATATTACTTAAAAAACAGCATTTTTTACTTTTCTTCATATGAAATTTTGCATTGCAATAAGATAGAATTTACAAATAAATATTGTTCCATACTTACACTTTTTAAATGTTACAATACACAGGGTTGCCATAATTAAACTGCAAGTGTTCAAGGGGTGCTGGAGAGAAAACTACTGGGAATATTCCAGTGAAATTTGGTATCTACACGTTTCAGAACATGCGCAAATCAAATATGAAACAAAAAAAAAATCGCAATTTTTCACCAGATAGATGGCGCTGTACCGTATTTCAACGCTCACCGGTGGCATATACAACTTCCAAGACCGATCGACAGAGCATAATGACATTCTAAGAGGCATATAAACAATATAAAACATCACTTACAGTTTATAAAAATTTATGGATTGTTTAATTTGTGATCTTAATTTACGTTAATTTTTGATTACATGATACTGTAAAAATTTAATTACTGAGGCGAATTGTATGGAATTTTGATGAACTGTAAGTGATTTTTATATTGTTTATATGCCTCTTAGAATGTCATTATGCTCTGTCTATCGGTCTTGGAAGTTGTATATGCCACCGGTGAGCGTTGAAATGCGGTACAGCGCCATCTATCGGGTGAAAATGGCGATTTTTTTTTTTTTCATATTTGATTTGCGCATGTTCTGAAACGTGTAGATACGAAATTTCACTGGAATATTCCCAGTGGTTTTCTCTCCAGCACCCCTTGAACACTTGCAGTTTAATTATGGCCACCCTGTACATAAAAAAATAAATGCATCGAATATAAAATCACTGGTCTCAACAATTTCTTTTTTTTTTATTTAAAGGAAAGTTCTCAGTTACTACATTCGTGCGAATATCATCAAGACAGGACTCCAGACCATGACCGAAGCTGAATGCCTTATCGGTTGAATTCCATGGTCCGTCATTGAATGTTCATGTACCAGCGAACCCCACCTTCGTGAACGGATCCGCAAGCGTCAGCTGTTGGAGGACCCATCATTTATATATAAATAAAAAATTGTTTACATTATTACATTGTCTAATAGTATCAATTGTTACAATATTTGCAGTTCCATTATTATTTTCTTGTTTTTAGAATCATTTTTCTAGATATGTCCATTACCTAAAACGAAATGAACTTTTGTTAAATGTAAGAACCTTTTTGGGTTTAATTGCCTCATACTACACTTTTATTTATTTTATTTTATTTTATTTATTATTAATATTGATTGATTGATTGATTTGAGAATTGGTATAACCAAATTTTTGCCACTCATAGTGATTATCTTTTTAGTTAAGGGCTCTCTTCACTCACCGCCGCCGGAAGCCGAAACTAATGTTATTCTATGGGAAATTTTTCTTTACAAATAACTTATTAACTAATACATATTTTTAAATTCTGTTTTCACATTCTGAAAGTTCCCAGCTGTTAAACTGACGCACCTTTTCTAAAATATTATTATTTTTATTATTTTTATTTATTTATTTATTTTTTTTTTTTTTTTTTTTTTTTTTTGAAGCTGCAAAATACGAATTTTCAATATGTGAAATTTTTTCATTTTGCAATTTCGAAATAAAATATTAAAAATTAAAAAAATACATTTTTAAAAAAGGTCCGTCAATTTAACAGTTGGGAATTTTCTGAATGTGAAAACAGAATTTAAAAATATGTATTAGTTAATAAGTTATTTGTAAAGAAAATTTCCCCCATTGAATAACATTGGCTCGGGCTTCCGGCGACGGTGAGTGAAGAGGGCCGTTAATGGACTAAAATTGAATTTTTCTTTTTCAATATAGTTTATACAATTTATCCTCTATCTCAAGCTGCTCTGTCGCATTATCAATATAATCAGGCAAAACTATGTTTTATCGTGAATTAAAATTAAGAAAGTAATACCAATTCAGATAAACAAAAACGAAAATTCTTTTGTTCGCTAATGCCTAAAATCACTCATTCTCAGCAGAGTGAACCAATGTAATTGGCTGGATTTTTCTCCATAGCTGAATAATGTAGGTTTTGAAAAAAAGGCCTCCGGAAACCAAGATCCACTGGCTGAATTTTCCAAAATTTTTAATGATTTTTTTATAGAATATGGTTTAAATGTTGCTGTTTTATATGCTAAAAATTTAGAATAAAAAATTTTATTTATTACTAGAAAACCCGTGCGAAATTTTCGCACTTTATTTATTTATTTTCTTCTTATTTACATTTAAAACTTGAAACTCATAAATCTTATGTCAATTTCCCCACCCGATTTGAATTGTAATTCACCAGAAGCCAAATCATTAATGGAGCTAAATTAATATTGTACGATAGTAAAAAAAAAAAAAAAAATGTTCAAATATAGGTTTTAAAGTAAAATTCATGTTTGACGACCATATTTTCATACTTGCGCAGGCAATACAGTTTTAGTATAAGATCCCCATGGCGACTTTTTCTTTAGTATAGGGCACACGTGACGATTTTTGTTGCCATGTTAGCGATGCTTTTTCATTTATTTATTTATTTTGGCATACTTTAAAAAAAATAATAATGAAAATAATAATAATACCTATTTTGATTATACATTTTATTATTGCGTTTTTTAGTCAATGTATAACAATAAATCATAATCTGCTTATATGTTTAATGTACTGCTAGTTTTAAAATGACGCGTGCAAAGATCGTAAAGATGCAACTCTTTTTCATATAAAAGATCTCATCAGACAAATGTCACTTTTCTGATTAAATCATTGAATTAAGTCCGCGTGCTTAAATATTGCCGATAAATATTATTTTTTATCCTCGTGTATTTTACTAAATATCTCACTATCGTATCGTTTCAACAAAATATAATCGTAACTGGACCACGTTAGAAAAATATTAAATAGATATTTTTAAAAAGAGAGAGAGAGAGAGAGAGAGAGAGAGAGAAAATGTGCTTTTTTATACTTTGAAACTCATGTAATCCCTTAAAAATTACATGTATAGAAACATTCAATGCCCCATTCCCATTTATATTATAAAGCTAACTTGTAATATTGGAAAATATTTAATAATTATTCATGTTTTCTTTTCTTTTCTTAAAAAAGAAAAAAAGAAAGAAAAAAGAAAGAAAAAAAATCACGGATTTGTGGAATAAATTACTTATTTAGATCTTTTTATCTTTTATCTTTCAACTCCCGACGCAGAAAAAGGTTGTTACAAGTTAGAAGCCTTTGTCTGCCTATATGCCTATATGTGTACTTTTATGACTTACATAATTGCCAAAATTTATTCTTATTAGATACTGAAAAATATTAACAGAAATTTATAATTTACTTAATCAGTTAGAACGGTTACAGAAATATATAAAAAAAATTTCCATTGACCAAAAAACATAAAAATTGACGGCTAGGATAGTTCCTAAAAGAATGAACCGATTTCAAAGGACTCTTTCACTAGAACACCGGTTTAATCGATGTGGTTCTTAGCTATGTTTGATAAAATCCTTTCAGTAGGTTTATTTTATTTTATTTTATTTTATTTTTATTTTTATTTTTATTTCATTCATTTTTTATTATTCTTATTTACTTATTTATTTATTTATTTTTAAGGTTATATTGTGAGGAAGAATTTGTGTTGATATTTTACAATTTGAGAACTGGTGATTTATGCGATAGAACTAGCGACCTTTCAACTGATCTTAGACCATAATTCATGTGATTTCTTGATTTTTTTTTTTTTTTTTTTTTAAGAAAGAAAGAAAGAAAAAGAAAAAAACTTTGTTTTTTAATTGCGAATTTTCTGAATCTTTTGAATACTTCTTATTCAAACTTTATTATTTATTTTACATATTGTAAATTTTATTACATTTTATTTTCTGCTTAGATGCAAAATATCATTCATTTTAAATGCAATTGAAGTATATCCCGTTCCGACCCATGCCGTACAATGGTGCGGGTTAGACATCCACGATATCCACTTACATTTTTGCATCTGGAACAGTCGTATGTAATAAAATCAGGAAATGAACGATGGAGCTAATTAGCAGAAAGTGTAAAGTACAATTTTCAATCAACAAATGTCGGTTACACTCCATATTTTTCTTTCAGTTTGCAAAAACACAAGAATGTATTGTTTTAAGGTAAAAATGTTTCGGGTCGGAAAGGGATAACAAATCTTTATCAAAGGTGTGAGAAACTCAAAGACAAGCGTTTTTTAAATGGGTTATTAAAAGAATAAAAATATGTTACATTTTTATAAATGCAGGTCAATAAAAATTAAGGGATGCCATTGGTTTTGCGACCAATATATTTTGAAATACTTCTCTATAATTACAGTAATCATTGAAATAATTAAACATTATACTAAAATATATATCATATAGAGAATACCATTTCCAATTCATCCAGATGACCTGTACTTTATTTTATTAAAGTAATAACATGGATATATTTTTTTCCTAATTTTAAAGATTATAAGAATAATAAAAATGAATAATCATTAACACTAAAAAAATATAACATTCATGTTTATCGACGGACACAAGAACTTTAAAAGGGCAGATTAGACATCCAGCCAAACCGCTTAATTCCACCAAACATTTTCACACGCTTGGCTTATGATGCGCATAGACATAGAATTATCTCTTAATTGATAACACCTTCACTCTTTCTCATTCCATACTACTTCATAAATAACTAATAGCATTTTTATGATAACTAAACATAAGAAATAAATATGCACTGGCGGATGCCATTTCTATGAACTGAGTCGCAGAACATGAAAAGTTATCCACTTAATGATAATGACTTATGAATAAGTGTATGAACATTTGAACTAGCCTTAATCCAGTCGCCCCTTTTAGTGAGTGAAGCAAATTTATAGGCCAGGTCCATACACCATGAAATAAGTTAATTGACGTTGACAATGTTGTACTGAATTATCAGCTTATTTGGCTTGGTCCTAAATATTAATTCTTTCTCTTATTATAATTTTGACAGAAAAGGAAAGATAATCCTTCTCTTTTTAGCAATGAAACAGAAAATTGAGTAGTATTTTTAATTTAGAACTCAATTAAATTTACATTATTTTTATTTCATGTTATCAATAACATAAAGAATAAACCATGTTGACATATAACTAGCAATTTCATCTATTTTTTGCAAGTAGAAAAAAAATTAAAATAAATAAAAATTGAAAACATAACCAATTAATTTGATCCGTTAGCATGAAACTATTATATCTAAGTTCCGATGAAGACCAAGCTTGATTTAAATCTATTGAAAAATGAAAATTTGTGGAAAAACACCCATATGTACCCCTTTCACCCCTTTAGGAATCGAATTTCAGAAGATTTTACCGCAAATAGGGCCTAATAGGAGAATTTTTTCTTAATCCTTAACTACACGCTCTGGTGTTTTAAACATACGCCATTTATAGTAAACAGAATATAAATGACTGTCCCCACGCCCTCTCCCTACGCTGCGTGCACATCTAACTTATCATTGAAGTATTTATTCGAAGATTTTTCATTAGTTTTTATAAAAAGTTTTGATAATTAAAATTTATACAGTTGGCAGCAAAAGTACCCGAGCACTAGCCAATAATTCTTATATCAAAAAAGTACACTTAATACTATTTTGTTAAATAAATCCTTGTCAAATCATGTTTTTAGAACTGACTAAGAACATGGCTCGACAAGGATTTATTTAACAAAGCAGTATTATGTGTACTTTGTTTAGACACGGATTATTTCTAGTGATCGGATACTTTTGCTGCCAACTGTAGCACACATATTTGTACTTGTTTAATTTATTATTTTGATATTTTGGTGGTGTACAAAATACACCACGCGTGTACTTGTATTAAAATATTAAGCGCGTGTAGTTAAAGGTTAAGTTTCAAAGTGCTACTGCAAACCATTTAAAGCTCAAAAACTTCTACAAATCACTGCAGAAATACATTGCAGAAATACACTGCAGAAATACATTGAAAAGATTAAACATTTCGATACCCACTTCTAACCGTTAAGAGTTAAATTTCATTATATGCGTTCTTAGCGATCCCTTAAGCGCGTATCAAACCCAGTAACTTTAGAAACAACCAATTTTTGAGCCGACTTTAGCGCCGATTTTTCCTCGACGAAAACACGTAGAGGTTACAATAGACAGGTGAAAAGTTGGATGAAAGAAGACTAACTTCTGACGCTTATCACTTTTCTTGGCGCGAATAAAATACGCAATGATTAGTGTTAAAATTCCGTTTCATTTGTGTAAAATATCGCATTATTATTTCTATTTTGATCTTTGATACAACTATTGTCATAACGCCATACGAAAATAAAAACGATTAATTCAAAATTCTTATCATTTAACGGTAAAATAAACGTGCTTAACGATAATATTTCTTCTTCAAATCTCCACTTTAAGCGATTCCCGTGTTCCGCCATCTTGGAAATATAACGTATCAAAATAGCGCATCCTGATTGGATGAGTCTGTGGAAAAATTATATGTACAGACAATTTTATCAAGACAGCTCTGAAAAAGTTGGGCAAGTTCGATGCGCGCTATCACAGTGGGAGTAGAGACAATTTTTTCCGAAAAATTGGCGCTAATCAGTGGTTGGCTCTAAAATCGCCTATAAAGTCGTCGTGACTGATACGCGCTTTACGTCGTGAAAAGAACCTACTGTCCAAATGCCATGTTTTTAGATTCTCTAGGCTCTGTTCTTAGATTCTCTATGTTCTTAGATTCTCTAGATTCTTTAGACTCTGTAGAATCGGTGTTGACATTCACTGCTTAAAAAAATCTGTAATGCATCTTTGCTTCTGTTTATTTATCTGTTGTCAAACATCGACATATATTTTATGAACAAGAAATAATGTTACCGTAATCAAATCCTTCTTGTATTATAATCTAACAAAGTTTCCACAGATTTTGTTGCAGCAGAATGAGAAATTGTATTTGCACCATTCAGTAATATCGTCTGCATCAATACTATCAATACTATTAGATTGAATAACAATGTAACGATGTCTTCATTTGTGAAATACTGGAAGCCCAGGCTCACGTATGCATCACTTTGAAATCTGTCTTCTAAATTTTCTTTATCAAAATTTTCGAAACCCTCACAATTTTTTACTTGTTCAAGAATACTGTTTTCATTTTAATTTTGAATAGCTAAATAATATTTTTATCACGTGGTATGATGCTAGACCGTTCTATTTAACCTCTTCGCACTTCACAATACTATCAGCTAAACCGAGCAAGATTCTGATTCAGATCAACATCAATTTTACATCTTGATAAGTATGAAAATGTTTCATGCTTTGAAAATCTGCAAACCGGATAATCCACGCAGGGTAATCAAGTGTATACTGTATTTAATTGAGCTTTTCTTAAATCTATTTTTGTCATCTAATTTCTAAACTGTTTGAAATTTTTCCTCGGGAATAGAAAACTTCCGTTGTCTTTCTTATTCGCACCTATTAATTTTTTAACAAAATTTACTGAATATTTCCTAATTTTTTCTGATAATATTTTTTTTATACCGTAGCTTTATATGCGCCCTAAGTAACAGCATAGTGTATCAGTCTTCGTAGAACGACTATATGTCCTCGAAATTCGAGGACACTTCCTACTTTCATATAGGTTTTAGAAGTTTTGAAAAAAAAAATTCAAGGAAATTTTTTTATTATAATTATTATCTTTTTGGTCGTCATTTACTGAGAATAATATATATATATATCCGTAATTGCACAACTTTATTATTTTAGCGCTATTTAATGATAAATGTACTCTAATTTGATTATCAGAATCTTTGTTATGCTCAGATAAATATATAATTATAAATTTTCCATACAATACTTGAATTGTTATACTAACACACATTTTATTCTGAGTTTGAAAATAATAAAAAAAAAGTTGAAAATTAACAAAAAAAAAGTGTCAAAACTTTGAGAGAAAAGCAATAAAACAATACACATTTTTTCTTCTAAAGATTTGGAAAAAAATAAATGTGTTGAAATGTAATATATTCAGATATGACTACAATTTTATACTTCTATCAGACAATGGTTATTCATTAGACACACCCGGATTTCTTCACCTTTAGATACATTTATAAAGGTAATAAATGATCACTTGTTTTATTTCCGCGAGTACGTTTTCTTCTAGAACCCGAAAGTTCTTTCTTCTCTTGAACAGTAAACAATACAGGAGAACGTAACCCTTTCTCTTATTCCAAATACATGGGTGTCCCCAATTACTGTTTTCTCTGTTTCGTCACTTAAAAATATGATGTAATACAAGACAGTTTTGAATGTCATCTAGAAGTAGAATACAAAACAAGGTTTTGAAATGTTTACTTCCCGGTATAATTACCGAAGGCACTTTAGACGGTAAATATGATGACATTTTCAATATAAATATTATGTAACTTAAGATCACGACCGATGTTCCGAAAAAAGAATTAAAAAAAAAAAAAAAATTTAAGTGTATCATTTGCTAGAATTTTTTTTTATTATTATTTTTTGGGAAATGTGTAAAAAATTACACCATATTTACAGTAGTTATAATATAACTTCCAGCTGTAATATGTCAAATTCAGCGCATTTGAAGTAAGGTTTCCTTAAACTGTGAAAAAAAAAATGCCTCGGTAAAGCTGAATAGTTAATTTCAAAAGCAACAAATGAAAATTATCTTTTAAAAGTAATAATTTTTTGTACACTTTAAGGGGGATGGGGGGGATATTCCTGCGGTCTTTTGAAAGTAATTCGCAAAATATCTTACTAGTTGTTTTACACAAAGAATTATTTATTTATTTATTTATATGACATTTAAACTAATTATTTATAACACGACGTTATGAGGAGATTGAGAAAATTATTTCAACTGTACCAAAAAGAAAGATTGAAAATGCAATATTGTTAACAATTTTGCAGATTAATTAAGGGTCTAAATGTTAGAACTAGTTGATTTGCAGATCAGGAGCCTCAACGTCCTATTTGCATCACTCATTATTCAACAGATCATTTTTATTTATTTCTTACTGTATAATATATATACATATATATTAATTCGATTGACTTCCTACATAAGCAGAAACTTTCTGAAGGGGGGCTGCCGTGCCCCCTCCCCCCCTCCCCCGCTATAACACTCTTTCTGTAACTATCTGTATATATATGTATAGGGGATACCGGGTACAATGAAGATGATGAAATTTATCTAGCAACTTCATGCCTAACTGACAATTTAGCCATTTTATTCGTGAAATTTAGTTTGCGGTAGCCGAAAATAAATATTTTTAGTTAAACATTTTTTCTTTTCATCATTGAAGAATTATGATCTGGAAGAGGTTATTTAGCCCAATAAAGAGCTAAGGTTATCTGTTATTATATTTAATCTCATTAAAATATTTTTCTATATGATTTGTTATTTTTTTTAAACATTTGTTACCAGAGTTTCACATGGGGTAAAATGGACCAGCAGGAACTGGGGTACAATGTGCCATGGTGCATTTTAGCCAGATTCTCTCTCATATATGTTTTTTAAGTTGAACATTATATGTCGAATTAAGAATTAATAAACTGATTAACAAAATCTACATTTTTTAAGTGTTACCTATAAATTATACTTACAAATTTCAGAGTTAACCCTTTACAACCTGAAACTTTTTTAGTAGAAATTGAAAGTTCTGTTAGTTTCCCCTAGTTGATAGGATCATATTTAACCGAAAATATATATTTTTTTTTCAGGTATTTATATATATACCTATATATATATAAATACCTATATTTATATATATACCTGTGTTAGAATAAGCCTCGGAAAGACCCACACCATTGTAGGTTTGGATTATATAAATAAATATCTAAAAATAACAGTTTAAGCAAAAACCATTGTTATTTACCAGGATAATTTTCATCCGTCACAATGAAAATGTTTAAAACAATTTTTGTTTTTGTAAAGGCATAAATATACGTCACATTTTTCGCATTTCCCTCTGGTACGGCTGCTACAGTTTTGCAACCAACACTTCTTAGCAGTTTTAAGATCATCTAAACAAGACCAGTGACTTGTTGCATCTAACCTGTTTCATTCATGGGTAGCTTTTTGAGTGGATTGATCACTCAAGGTGGTTACTTTGATCTACATGACTGCGCAACATCATTTTCTTCATCATCTCTTCTTCTTCGCTGGCACTGAGGACCAATGTCACCAGATCTGGAGGCTTTCTTATTCAATAATCACCAATAATTGTTCATTGTAACGTTTGCCTAATAACTTCGAAGATTGATAGTCTATTATGTATATCAAATATCCCTTCTCAAAATTACTGGTGATTATTGAATACGCCAGATCTGGCAATACTGCTGAAGACAGCCCGCGATCTCTTCTTGTTTGGTAGTGGTATATCCAACAGCCTCTCAGCCACACATAGACAAAACGATAATAAATCAAGTGTGTTTTTACGGCGTAACTTGTTTGCTTTGACATCTCATACATACAGAAACCACGAATTTAACACAGCCAGGTCAAGGAAGTGAACCATTGTTTTCCAGGTTCACTTCTTTGTTTTAAACCAGATTCGATATGCTTCCATTTGCTGGTCGCAAATGTTCACACCCATTGATGTACTGTAATTCAAAACTGTCAAATATTGTCTTCGGGCCATCTAAAATCCCAAAAATACTAACGTGTGCATATTATTCTTAAAGTGGTAAATGCTGGACTTGCAGGTTGCTAATTTTTCCAACTTTTAAAAGCCTAATTAATATTATCAAGGCTAAAATCTCTTCAAAATCATGAACACAGTATATTAAGACAAAAACTGAATCTAAGCAAACTTTAAAAATAATATTTTAAAGAAATTGCGACAGTGCTTAAGATTTGTATTTTGTTGTCAGAAGATGGACGCTTCAAATAAGTAAAAAAACTATTCTTGTCTTGCTACTGGTTCCATATAGTTGTGTGTCATCGAAACATCTGAAATAAATGAACTCGCACAGTTGTGCAGGTTCGGCTTTAAATGACACGAAAAAGGGAAAATGTTACTATTTCTTATTTAAGTTTCACCAGCACAATTGTGTCGTAAAGGGTTAACCTAATTTAGATCGATTATATGTTCAAAGATAAATAAGCAATCAATTTACTTTGAGGGGGGGTTTTTTTTATTTATTTTTTAAAAAACTTCAGTTACTTTTAAATCATTTTAAAATCATTATATTTTCAATTAATAAAATAAAAATGTGTAGATAAATTTTCGTCAAAAATTTGAAGAAAAAGGCGGTTTTATATTTTGTTGGCTTAATCACATAAATGAATGATAAAGAATTTGTTTCTGCGAGATTCATGCAATGAAAACTTAATCAAGATATTTACATTTTTCTTGAAAGTGTTGATGAATCTTTTGTAAATTTTCGAGTTATTGTAAAGATGAGTCTTCCAGACCCTATAAATTCACAAGAATACAGCAGACTTTCAGTGACACAAAAATCTTTCGGTTTATCATTTTCTAATTTTAATGTCTTTAATATTACATTATTTGTTTGAATCTAAGACAGAAATAAACAAATATGATGTATTCTACATTTTGTACTATTAAAAAACACACTACATTAATATACTTTTTAAATTTTGCCTGTGGTCCATAGTAATCCATGCCATGGACCATTTTACCCTGGGCTTGGGTAAAATAGTCCACTTTGTCAGCTGCTATTAAAAAAATTATTTAAAAGAAAGTAAGCATAATTATAACTTTTGACTTAATGCAATATGAATCCCAATATATTGGTAATATGCACACATATTTTCAACAGCCAAAAAACATTACTTTATGAGTACGCACTTTTAATTTATAAAAGTGGTCCATATAACTGATTGTCTTGTATTAATTCCTAGTAATTCATAAATACTTGTACCAAATTTCATGGAAAGTGATTACATAACATGTCGGAATTATTTTGTGTAATCCTGTAAAATAATTACCAATTCTATGCACATACTTTTCCACAGGAAAACATTCTTTTAAAATTTCATTATATTTAAAGGGGTGTAATCATGTTAAAATAAACTTTTAAGAAATACCGACTATAGAACATAATACTACGAAATTCTTTTATGTATCCCGGAAAAAGCCACAGTAACTATATACACGACAAAAGAATACACCTATTTAATTAATTATAACTAATCAATATTTCAACCTAATTTGACATCATTTGGATGATTACAGAATGCCATCCGAATTCTTTTGTGGGGTCCCGTAAATACATTATTTAGTCTATACACGTCCCTTTTTTTTTTGAGTGAACATGCTTGTGTACATCTTTATACTGTATATTAATTCCATTATGTTGAATGCAGCATAAACGCGTTAAAATGAGCTTAAATAAAAATTTGTCTATAGGCAATAATGACATAAAATTCCTTTATGTGTCTGTAAACGAACCATAAACATTGTATGCACCACGAAAAACTGTTTAACTTATTCTACGTTTTTCATGAATAATTGTTCTAAATTTGACATAATTTGGATGATTACGTGATATTGTTGGAACACTTTTGTTAAGTCCTGTATATTAATTAGGAAGCCTAAGAGCACATATTTTCTGCAGAAAACATCAGTTTAAGTATCTCAGTAATGTACGCTAATTTCATTTTGTGGTATGCAGAGTAACGATGTTAAAATTCGTTAAAACAAAATTCACCCCACAGGCCATAATGATAAGAAAAATTTTTGAGTGTCCCTGTACACAGTCCCTAAACAATATAAACATAAAAATTTATGCAGCTATTTCTATACAGAGCCTGATAGTGTGTACCAATTTGCAAGTTAGTCGGAGGACTTTTTCGGCCGTTATTGCGGTACATACAAATTCTGTCCATAGGCCGTAATGATAAGAAAACTTTCGTGTGTCCCTGTACACGAACTGCAAATGGAATACACACCCAAAACTATACAGCTAATTCCATGTAGCTCATAAACATGTGTACCAAATTGCATGTCAATACCGTGATTTTTGCGGCTGCTATCCTGATACATACAAATTCTGTCCATAGGCCGTAATGATAAGAAAAACTTTGTTAAGTCTCTGTACACGAACTATAAATGGAATACACACCAAAAACTATTCCACTGGTTTTGTGTGGCTCATGAACATGTGTATCAAATTGTAAGTCAATAGCGTGATTTTTGCGGCTACTATCGCGCGACGAATAGACAAACAGACAGACACACAGACGGAAAACAAAATATTTTTGAGTCTCCATAGGGAGACCTTCACTGACCTTTCGGCAATTAAACTAAATATAATTTAGTTAAAATTAAAAACTACTGAAAGTTTGAAATTTGTTATACCTTTCTTTTAAATATAATCTATATATATAAAAGAGCAGAGTCTGTGTGTGTGTGTGTCTGTCCGCTATAGAATCCTAGGCCGTTTCACCGAGCGGGACCAAATTTGGCATGTTAATGTTTATGACCCGAGAAAGACAACGCCGCAAACGATTTTACAAAATTCGCCCCCCAAGGGGGGAAGGGGGGTCAAAACGTAATTTCACATAATCCTCCATATCTCAAACAAAAAAACAGATATCCGAAAAATTTTTGCTTTAAAATATAGCTAATACAAATGTCTAAAAATCAGTTTCTGGAATTTTTGAAATTCGGTCCCCAAGGAGGGCGGGGGGGGGGGGGCAACACGTGATTTCACATGCGTAAAACGTGATTTCGCATAATCCTATATATCTCAAACAAAAAAATAGATAGACGTGAAATTTTTGCTCTAAAATATAGCTAGTGCAACTATCTAAAAACCAATTTCTGGAATTTTAGAAATTCAGCCCCCAGGTGGGGCAGCAGGGGGGGGGGGCTATGGTGCAAAAACAAATAGAAATACAGTTAGGCCGTTCAACATTGGTACAGATAGGTTTTAAAGGCCTGCAAGTCGAATGGGGATATTTTCGATTGTGTAACGTTATTAAGAGGGGAAAGAAGGGGGGCGGGGGGGCAAAAAAATAAAAATAGTGTCAGATCGTTCAGAATTGGTACATAGAGGTTTTCGATGCTTACAAATCGATTGCGGATATTTTTGAATTTGTAAAATTATTAGGAGGGGTGGGTAGGGGGGGTGGGGCGGTAAGGTGGGGCTATGGGGCAAAAACAAATAGAAATACAGTTAGGCCGTTCAAAATTGGCACAGATAGGTTTAAGAGGCCTGCAAGTCGAATGGGGATATTTTCGAAAGTGTAAAGTTATTAGGAGGGGCGAGAAGGGGGGAGGGGAGAGGGGGGAGGCAAAAAAATAAAAATACAGTTAGATCGTTCAAAATTGGTGTATAGAGGTTTTCGATACTTACAAATCGATTGCGGATATTTTCGAATTTGTAAAATTATTAGGTGGGGCGGTAAGGGGGGCTATGGGCAAAAACAAATAGAAATACAGTTAGGCCGTTCAAAATTGGTACAGATAGGTTTTTGAAGGCCTGCAAGTCGAATGGGGATATCTTCGAAAGTGTCAAGTTATTAGGAGGGGCGAGAAGGGGGAGGGGGAGGGGAGAAGGGGCAAAAAAATAAATATAGAGTTAGATCGTTCAAAATTGGTTTATAGAGGTTTTCGATACTTACAAAAACAAATCAATTGCGGATATTTTCGAATTTGTAAAATTATTAGGAGGGGCGAGAAGGGGGGTGGGGCGGTAAGGGGGGGGCTATGGGCAAAAACAAATAGAAATACAGTTAGGCCGTTCAAAATTGGTACAGACAGGTTTTAAAGGCCTGCAAGTCGAATGGGGATATTTTCGAAAGTGTAAAGTTATTAGGAGGGGGAGAGGGGGGGAGGGGGGAGGGGAGAGGGGGGCAAAAAAATAAAAATACAGTTAGATCGTTCAAAATTGGTATATAGAGGTTTTCGATACTTACAAATCGATTGCGGATATTTTCGAATTTGTAAAATTATTAGGAGGGGCGGTAAGGGGGGGGGCTATGGGCAAACACAAATAGAAATACAGTTAGGCCATTCAAAATTGGTACAGATAGGTTTTAGAGGCCTGCAAATAGAATGGGGATATTTTCGAAAGTGTAAAGTTATTAGAAGGGCCGGGAAGGGGGGGGCAGAGGGGCAAAAAAAATAGAGTTAGATCATTCAAAATTGGTACATCGAGGTTTTCGATACTTACAAATCGATTGCGGATATTTGTTTGAATTTTTAAAATTATTGGGAGGGGCGGAAGGGCAAAAATATAAAAATAGAGATAGATCGTTCAAAACTGGTGCATAGAGGTTTTTGATACTTACAAATCGATTGCGGATATTTCCGAATTTGTAAAATTATTAGGGCGCTCATATATATGCATTCGCGCGTGCGCATCGCGCACGGGTCTACGCTGCTGAAGGCAGTGGGGACCCGGTGCGACATTTTTTCCCGATCAGAGTTTTTTTTTTTTCTTTTTTTTTTCACATGATAAAAATTAATGCAATTTTGAGAACTCATTAATTATAATGATTCATTTAAAAATAGTGACCAGCGAAGCGGGCGTAGCCTGCTAGTTTATTATAAGCCTTTATTTATTTATTTATTTATTTATTCTCTACGAAGCAGCCAGGAAAAATCTGCAGCAATAAACAACATCATCAGAAACGTATTAGCCTTATATATTTTTATACCTATTATAAAAGTAAAATATTTTGAATATAAAATTACTGAAGTTGTTTTTTTTTTTTTTTTTTTTTTTTTTTTTTTTTTTTTAATCACGAAGGCTTTCAGAGAATGAAAATGTATTTTCTTGTCCACATTTCTAATAAAAAAAATACTCCACAAGGCATAAATAAAAAATTCTAATAAGTCATTTTAAAATGTCACTGTCAGAAAAGTAAACAGTACAAAAAATAATTACGTCCTTAATTATAATTGCAATTTTAAAAGTCTAAAAAGAAATTGCAGTCTAAAAATTGGAAAAAATTGTTTACAAAGTTGTGTGTTTGTTTATGATATTCTACCTTCTCAATATACACCGAAAATAAATCTAAGATTAACATCTAGAAGAAAAAAAAAATGTGTCTCCAGTAAAAAATAATGCCGTGTTATCTTTATAAATTCTAGTCCTCCTTGTTCTCAAGTTCAGGAAACCCCAATTAGAATTTTAGAACGTTTTCCTATATTATCGTGATATCAAACTTATTTAAAAATCTCTGCAAATAAATGCGAATACAAAAGGCGAGTTTTAGTAACTATAATTTTGGCTTGTGGCCCAATTCTAGGAAACCAAGAGAAATTTTCTTGCAATAAAAGGATTCATAATATTTATAATATTGTTTCACCATCTAGAAATGTATAGATTAAATTTATCGATCATTTCGTATATTCAGTTTATCTGTTTACCCTATACACATTAAATCGTAAATCTATATTTCTAGTTTAGGGATTCAGAAAATAATTACTTATTCATTCTAGATAAAGGGCGGTATATTTTTTCCAGTGCATACTTGTTGATCTGATGGAGATATTTTATTTATTTATTTATTTATTTTTTTTTTTCACAATTTAAAATTTAAATTTAATAATCACATATTTTTATGCTTTTATTTTTTAGGCAATATCTACCCCAAACATAAATTTTTGCGCGCCTTTATCTTATTAAAATAAAAAAAAAAACTTGTTAAGCATATTAGGAGAAAATATGTTAAGGGAGTGTATCAACACTGAGAAATGGAACTTTGAAAAATGTATATAAAACATTGATACAATTATAAAAATAGGAATATAATCATTGACTTTTTCGAGTACACTTATTCTGATTTTTAAGTCTTGAAATATGCATTTTATTTTATTTATTTATTTATTTTTAATCTAGTATATCTGAATTATAAAGTGATGTATTTTGCAGTTTTTTAAATACGGGCTCTTAACGTGGTTAAACTCATTCATGTTCTCATAGCCTGAAAACAGATATTCGTAATCGAGAAAATAAATGGCGAGTTTTTCAGCCATACTAATTTTAATAATGAACAGTAAGTGAAAGCGTTTCTCTTTATAAATTTTTAAAAATATTTTTTAATTAAGGATCAATGTAAAGAAACCATTGTAATCGCGATAATTTTTGCAAGCGTGGCAATATTTCCGTTTAAATTATGATTTTGTGACTGACAAATTCTTTTTCCATAAATTTTATTTCAATAGGTTAATATAAATATTTGTATTTTTCTATAAATGTTTATAAATTCATATACAATTAAAACTGCATATAATTAAAAGTGAATAATATGATCTTATATAATGATTTACCACTCTTTATAGCTATGAATGTCAATATCTAGAAGGGAAAAAAAATGATCTAATTTCCCCCAAGGTTCTTAAAATCTCGAAACGGGTCAATAGGTTTCGGTTTTTCCAACTTTTATAGCCTTACCAAGAATTTGAATGGAAAAGTACGCGCATAAAAAAGTACGTGTTTGCTTACTATTAAACTCGTAGTGTTTGCACGTGAAAGTGCAAAACAAACGTGAAAATTTTATTTCGCTCTAATTGGCACGAGTTCCAAATGAGAATCTTGATTACTTTGTATTTTCAACAAGAAATTATTCCTGTTCTGTCAGTAACTTCTTGTTCAATGGCTCTATCAAAAATACTGGAGGCCTATTGTAACTGAATAATAACTATTCCTCAATAACGTATTAAAAATTATTGAAATTAATAATTGAAATTATTAATATATTTATTTATAGATATATATAGATATATATATATATTTCTATTTTAATTCAATCAATGCTTAATGGTAATACAGTATTCGCTGATTGTAAATAAATATTGATAAATAAACCAATTATCATCTTTTTTTTTTTTCCCCAGAGGAACTGAAATTTTCTTCATTCTATAACTCGTAACTTTTTGAATTTACACGATGTTTTTGGGGGTTTTCATATAAGTAGCTCAATGCTTTTGGCTAATATTATGCAAATGTTTTTTTAAAAGCTTGCGCATGCGTAGTGTATAGTAAAAATGCTCATATTTCGTAAGATATTTAACATTTTTGCATTCTAATTGCAAAATGTTGTGTCTAATGTAGTATGCCAAGTTTCCTAAAAATGTCTTTGCACTGAGTTTAAAATCCTATGTGTAATAATTAAAAAAGTGGCATATTTCTTGGCAATTTTTTAAAGCAACTGTTATATCTCCATGCATATATGTGGTAGTTTCATAGAAATTTACACAGATAATTAGAAAAATTCTCATAATCACATGCTACAGTTAAAACGCAGTTCAAGCATCACTTTTTACAGGGTGATCAAAAATATTTTGATTTTTGTTTAATTTTTACTGTCCCTCAATTCCTCTTCCAGACAAAACTTTTACTGAAATATATAAGGTATAATATGTTTTTCATACTCCTAAAGTTTCAAGGTTATTCTTCAAGAATTTTTCTAGATATTTAACAAAACGTCTAAATTTAAAAGTGTCCAAATACTTATTGGTAGATAGTGTAGTTGAAGTACTCAATAAAAATACTTTATATTGCCAATTTTTAAAACAATTTCTGCTATAAAAATTCATAAATATAACTAAGAGTTATTCAGAATCGGTGAATTAACGTGAAATAATTTTTAATTGAAAAAAAATGGTATAATAATAATATTAATAAAATCACGATTTTACGTTAATATATTACCCGTTCTTTAATCTTTGTAAGTTTTCCATCTCGTGTTCCCATCTTATATTGACAAATACCATGCTTGCCTACTGCGCATTTTGTAACTCTGTCTCCTTTAATTTAAAGAATTCAAAAATTTAAAGACTATGTTCTGCGGTAGACTTCTTAGTTATCTTTGTTCTGTATTTAAGCTTACGCAATATTTATGCCACAAATTTAGAAATTTAGTACAACCGCTAATTGCCAATGTCCTATTTTAAGCGACTATTCCAAATTAAAAAAAAAAATAAAAAAAAAAAAAAAGATCGAAAAGATCCTACAGTAGAATTTCTAATGAAAATACAGTGCATATAGCTTAGATGGTCGAGTGCTGTCAAGGTCTGATTTACAGATAATCTCCATCAGAAATGTGAGTTTTACTGTAAATTAAAAATATTAATTTATTCTATATTCCCATAAAATAAAGATGAGTTTTTCTGCTTATGCTTTATATTTTTTTTTTCAGTAAAACAGATAATTGGTCTGTTAAAGGATGTTTTAGAGAAAAGGACTGAAAACATGGAATATTTTAAAAGGTTTTTTCCATTTACTCACCTTCTCATTTTGTGCGTTCTCGCAATTTTTATTATTTATTTATTTTGTGTGCGTGTGCGCGCGTGTGTCGTGTCGTGTCGTGTCTACATGGCTTCTTATAAAACCATGAAATTCAAGTTTCAGTCCATATCATTTTTCATACAGTGAGTTAAATGGAAGCCTTCATTATACAGAGTGTCCGAGAAGTATCTTTACACATTAAAAAAAAATCATAAAAAATAAAATAACAAAGATATGTTTATTGTATTCAATGCAAAAATTATCAAAGTTTTCAGCAACTAAGGTTTTTCAGTCCAGATGTTAAAAAAGATGGATGACGATGAAAATTTTCTGGAACGTATAATGTTTTCAGATAAAGCGACTTTTCACGTATCGGAACTTGTTAATAGGCACAATACCCGAAATTGGAGATTTGAAAGTCATTGTGTACATAAAAATCATTGCGTACCAATGTCCAATTGTTTACACCACCGAACTGGAAGCTCGAACTACTGCAGCTTTAGAGACTGTCGATTCTGCAGTGCTCCAGAGAACATGGTCAGAAATCTCTTACCGACTGGATGTTTTGCGTGCTACTAATGACGCACACATTGAATTGTTCTGAATATTTTCTGTGTAAAACTTTGATAACTTTTGCATTGAATACAATAAACGGTAAGTTTATATCTTTTTTTATTTCATTTTTTATGATTTTTTGAAAGTGTAAAGATACTTCACGGACACCCTGTATTATAAAATAATGCTCTGAGCTATCTGAAATTATTTTTCAGAGAAATTCGTCCATCATTACAAGTTAGTTCTTAAAAACTCTTTCAGATTTTTATTTTGGTTTTTAGAGCTGAAATTTCAAGTCGAAATTCTCATATATATTACGGACTGATACCATAGCTGATAACAATGGATTTCATTTATCATTTCATCTAATAAGCAGCAGCATCTTTTCATGAAGATTCCTAACATATTTGTGAAAATATCACCCGAAATTTTATGAAAATAGCTAAGCATATAATGATAAACTTTATTATACTTTATGAAATAAACCTATCAATATTATTCCGTTATAAAACGAAGAAAAAATGATATTTTAGAAAGCGTAATAATTTGATGTATACTTTGACAATAGTAGAATTTTCTGAGAAGATTTATGCGAGTAAAGTTGTGTGTTTTAAATATGAAAAATAACTAAAATTTTATAGTTTTACCCCGTTTCGCAAGAGAATAAAGCAGTTCAAAATTTTAAAACTTTTCATCATTCTTAAAACAAATCCATTTGATAAATTACGCATCACTGTAAAATATTATAAATGACGCATTCTGCCAAATGCCTAAATGCAGCAATTCCATTTTCCAATTTATATAATGAAATTTTTGATATAGCTGCTTAAATGAATTTTAAACAGATAAAATACTGAAAAGTAAATTATAATATTTCATTAGAATACTTGCAAATAGCAAATAAAACTTGTATGTTCTTCATATGAGCTGCTGCTAAGTATTTGTAACAATCTGAAGAGCATCCTAAATTTAATTCCACAACTGATGTGTAATTATTTTTATTTTTATTCATATTTCCAAACAATGTAGTTTTATTTTATGTTTTTCTTACATATAGGTTTAGTAATATTACAAAAAGTGATATATTATAAAAATAGAAAAAGAAATATGAGATGATTTTTAAAAAAAGTAAAACAATACTATTAAATACAAAGGAACAAAAATATCGTATCATTTGATGCAGCATTTAATTTTTGCACAACCAATAAAAGTCTTTGGATCGCCGTACAGTATTACCGAAAAGCTGTTGAGGCTGAAATATTGGCTGAAACTAATAACCACCATGTTGCATATAAAATGAAATGGAAAAACAAAGTCCGTTAGCAGTTGAGATATTTGTCACAAATACAGCCTCAGTACCAAACACCAAGGCTTTACAATTACAAGGTCATTTCCCAGATTATATAGTTTTGTAGACCATTTGTGCGACGAGCAGCCATCTTCTATCACTCAGGGTAATCAAACTTTAAAAGAAATTTTGAATGTCACTTAACGTTAATTTAAAACACCTTATTCGTCACAAGTTCAGAAAGCGAAATTTACTCGATACGCATCGATTGACAACAGAAACGCTCACGGTTTCAATAAACAAAAAATAAATCACTTTAGACTTCATGTGTAAGTTTATAAATCAAAGTAGGTCTGCCATCAACTGTTCGTCACAGTTGAGTTGTTTCACTTTCCGTAGATGATTGAGGGAGAAAAACCAAAGATACTCAATCGCAAGTTCGAAAAATAATGTTTTGTGGTAATTCGTTGATGATACACGTGAATCGATAGAGATTAGTGAAATAAAACGTCACTGAAATATTATTTAGGTGGAGTGTGATTTAGAATGGTAAATCCATGAAAGACAACCGTGATTACAAGAATAATTTCAATTAGAATTTAATTCCAGTAGAATGATCAATGAATCATTGGTATAAACAATAAAAGAAAATTCATCAAGATTTAAACATTGGTGTTTTTCCTTATGCCCTAGTATTAAACAAAAAAAAAAATTAGTTGCTAACGTTTTTATGTATTATTGAGTACAAGGCGATTATAATCAAAGAAGATGTGTTTGGATTCTGACTACTGGAAACCTATTACAGTTAAAAGAACAAAATATTTAGTTCCCAAAATGTACACTAGAGAAAAAGCTATCGCTGGATGCACAGTGTACTTAATTAGTAACTAAAACAAAATAAAGTTTCTAAAATCTTTTTTCAGGCTGAGTTAGTTATTCAAACAAGCAGGGTTAAACTGCACTTTAATCTGTACCAAGCATTTCTTTCTGTAAACAGCATCTTCCGAAACAAAACCTTACAAATCTCTATTGATTTGGCACAAATGCAGTGTTACAATAAAAATTGCTTTCGTTGCTCAATAGGATATTAAAAAGACGCCATCATCAAACTCCACCTGAACAAAGAAAATACAAGCAAGCTTGCATATCTCTGCAAGCTGTTTGTGGACTAAATCAATTCTGTGTGAGAAAAATTTCAAAATCTTTAACGTGACTTTTTCCAAGCACTATGGACGGTAGGATAACCAATTTTTACGCTATCCTTCGAGTACGTTGCATCCATGTTCAAAATTAATTTCCACTACTGCAGTTACAACCAGTTTCCGGTTTTTATTTGGTGAGGGCTCTGCATCCTAAGTTTGTAATAATCCAGTATTTTCGAAGCGTAAAATCATTTTTCGCAAACTAGTCATTGGATGTTTTTACTCATTAGACCTTTAGCTATGAGAATGAAAATGAAGCATTACCCTATTTTGATAATAAAGCTTTTTGATCAAAGCATGATTTCTTAAACATACCACTGAGTAAAGAAACTAACAATAATATTGAGCATTGAGTGCTATTCAATAACTTAAATTGCTATAACGATGTTAAATATTATAATTACTTAAATTAAACAATCCTTTAACAACTTATTTCTAAAATTCTAATGCCATCAGGTGACCGAAATGTCCATATTTTCGCTTTAGTGTGCGATGTGTATCAGTGTGTATACTGATTGACATGATATACAGCGCCGGATTTTCCCGAGTGAGAAATTTTTATTTATTTTTTTCTTCTTCTTCTTTAGAAAAAAATTTCCGGTAGTATGAAACGTATGTCAACCAAAATTTTCTGTTAGCCGCTCTCGGTTTACAACAATCCCATCTTTTATTTAACTTTTCAAAGCCTATAATGAAAGGTTTTGTTATAGATTCTTGATCATAATACAAATCTCAAAAAATAAAACAAATCTCTAAATTTCATTATTTTTTTCCGCATTATTGGGAATTACCGAAAAAAAAAATACGCGAAGCTGTTAGAAAACATCTAGTCAGTTTATTTTGCTTTTATTTTATTTTTGTTTGTTTATTTATTTTTATTTTATTATATATATACACATATAGAGAAAGATATTTGCTTTTCTATCTTTTCTTTTATGTATTTATTTTTAAGAAACTTTTTTTTTTTTTGTGTGTGTGTGTGTATGGTTGTATATTACACTGCTCGGCATGAAAATTGCCCCCAACGCCATTTTGAAAATTATTATGTAAAATGATCTCCTGAATCCGAATACAACGGCCATTTTGCCCTATCACCACCGTTTTCAGGGGACGCTCCCCTATTTTTACCACTTTTTGGTAATTTTATGGCTATACATTTGATTTATAGTAGAGAAAATAAATATTTTAACTGTTAAATATCTTCTGGGGGCCTAAAGAGGTGAAAATTTTTAAAACATGAACATTTGAAGTAATAGGAATATTTAGGGGAGGGGGGGGGGGGGGGGGGAATTTGTCACAGAAATTATAAGTTACATTTATAATATTTCATTAATCAGTTATTATTATCAATTATTATGCATTACATATTTTTCTATTTTTAAGAGTTAAAATAATTATTTTCCATTCTCCAAATAAAATCCATGGCCATAAAATTACCGAAAATAAAAAAAATAAAAAAAAAAGGGGGGGGGAAGAAGGTGACGTCCCGAGAAAACGGTGAGTGATGGGGCAAAATGGGGTCATATTCGGATTCGGGAGGTCAATTTACATAAGAATCAGCAAAAATAGTGTCAGGGATCGATTTTATTTTATTTTTTTTTTTTTTTTTTTTTTTTTTTTTCAGCGTATGTGTATATACACAATGTAGAATTTTTACTGGCATTACCCAACTACCGTAGGTAACGGAAGAATTGTACTCTGTCCAAAAATTTCATATTGAGTTTTCACCTGATTTACACGTTGTAAGGTCTCCTGAGTTCAAAAAAGTAGTTTTTGGCAATTGATCAGTGTGTGTGTATATATGTAGGGAATCTTCTGACCATCATATCTCCGAAAGTAATAAAGATAGAACTACAAAACTTCAGAATTGAGACAGATCTGGTGTACAGATGAATTTTCCAAATTTTGGAGAATATTGGAAACCGGAAGTGGGACTTCGGAAACCGGAAATGGGACAGTAAGTTCGTATCTCAAAAACGGCTCTAACAATTTTCTTCAAAATTGCTATATAAGCACTCTATTAGATGTCCTTTCGAATGATATAGTTGGTTAGTTCAGGAAAATTGACAGGCGTCCTGTATAAATAGCTCAATTTCAGGTCTCACAAGTACGTTCCTTCTAAAACGGCTGTATGGATTTTTTTCAAACTCGCCATATTAACTTATTTTTAAATATCCTTTTGCGTGTAATTATTTTTTTCCGGTCAGTAATTGAATATGTGAAGTTTTGGTAAGAGTTGGTATCTCAAAAACGGCTCTAACGATATTCTTGAAAATTGTTATATAAATACATTTTAGATATTCTTTCTCACGTATTACGTGGTTATAACAGGAAAAAATTAACAATCATCCTGCCTAGGTAGGTCAGTTTTAGATCTCGGAAATTGGTGTTTCAAAAAATAACTCTACCATTTTTTTTTTTTTTTTTCTTTGCGCGTTATGTAAACTTTGTTTTATATGTCTTTACCCGCGTATCTCGTTTCTCTTACCAGAAAATTTTTAGGTTTCTACTTCGTTAGATCAGTTTTATGTCTTCTGATCACATTATCTCCAAAAAATGCGTATAATACGTGTAATTATGGGTAATGGAAGTCATGTGGTTGTTTCAAATCAATTTTTTTTTCTTTTTGCCCGTACTAGATAATTTAAAAAAATCTTTAAAAATAGGCTATTAACTACATCTCATTCAAATTTTACTGTTTTTTCGTTTTAATTTTTACAATGAACTACAGTTCCATCCAAATCAATAATATAATTTTAATTAAAAAAAATCTGGAGTGACTCCACTCGACTTTCCGAACATTGATTAATTAACAGTTTTGTAGATAAAGAGCAGTTGTTAAACAAACAAAAGAGAGAAAACCTAAATAGAGTGTTTGAGTATTTTTCTCCATATATTACACGATGTTTTATTTAACGCTACTGAACTTTGAGCCCATAGATCAAAATGATAAAGAATTTTTCGTTGTGTCCCTGTAAAAACCTATACATGCTAGATTCACCAAAAGGCTTATAGTTAGTGCAACAGTGATTTATAATATTCATAGAAATTTTCAGCTCAATTGAATAAGGCATTTAGATGCTATCGCACTTTTAAAAATTTGGTCCCATTGGCCACAATGATAACGAATTTTTCTTTGTGTCCCTGTAAAAAAACTGTAACTGCTAGATTCACCAAAATCTATATAGTTGGTGCAACTCTGACCTATAACATGTGTACAAATTGTTTGCTCAGATTAATAAGGCGTTTAGACGCTATCACACTTTTAAAAATTTGGCCCCGTAGGCCATAATGATAAAGAATTTTTCTTTGTGTCCCTGTAAAAAAACTATAAGTGCTAGATTCACCAAAATCTATAGGATTCGTACTATGGTGACTTACAATATACGTACCAACTTTCAGCTTATTCGAACAAAGCGTTTAGATGCTAGCGTGTTCACTCACAGACATGCACACATACATACACACACACACACATACACACACACATACATACATCATCGTAAAAATAGTGGAAACGGACTCAGGGGACCTCGAAACGTATAGAAACATCAAAATCTCACATTCGGATTTTTGACATGATTACAATACTTTCCTCACTATAGTGTTCGGAAAGTAATATATATGAATTATAAAATGAAACATATTCATTTAAATAACAATTAAATGTTATTTCATGCATTATTATTCCCGATTGAAAAAATTTCCGCAAAATTAATATTGTTACACAAAATCATAATAAATTTAAAATATAAACATGTCTTTGCTGCAATTTGTGCCTAATGTTATAATTATCATTGAATGTTTAATCTAATCATAGTGATAGAGTATGTATGAATTTGTAATACTATGTGCACTAAATTTTGCTTTTTTTTTTTTTTTTTTTTTTTTATTTAAAGTATGCTTGTCATCAGTTCACGAAAATGTTTTAAATAGTAATCAATCGTTTTAATTAATTCAAGATAAATAGATAAATAAAAATCTCATGGTTTTGTTTCGATCATAAACAGCAATGTACACTCTAGGACAAAAAAAAAAACGACGCACCAAGAAGGAGTAATGCAAATTGGACACAAATTGACATGCATACAGGTTTAAATGGAAAATGCAAATTTTTAAAGTTTGGCGGCCAATGAATGAAATGCTACAGCGCATTTTAACAGCGCAACTGACAGAATATTAAAGAGGAGAAATTTTGATTTCAGGTCATAAATTCTTTGAGAATTTTATTCCGTCTATTCAGGTAGGCAGTAACTATGCCTGGCATACAGGTGCGCAAACAATATGAACAGATGTCAGCATTTGAGAGAGGAGTGTAGTTGGGCTCAAAGAAGCCGATTCGTCTAATCTGCGAGTTCTTTGACATTTGGATAGGAGCAATGCCGCTTGTAGATTATGTTGACAGGAATGGGTGAACCATGTCCGAACATAGTGTTAAGAAGGAAACGATCGGCCTAGAGATAAGACAGAATGTAAGAACCGATCAACCGTCAGAGCAGTACTCAAAGCCCCAAATTTGTCGTTATTATAGATCCTACGTGCAACTGGTACTTCATTGACTTCAAATACCATTAATAGGCGGCTCAGGGAGATGGGGTTGAGCTTACAGAGCCCCTTGTGCCGACTGCTATTAAACTTTGTACACTGGCAAGCCCGTTTGAAGTTATATCGAGCACGTTCGACCTGGAATGTTACTGAATGGAGTAGAATTATCTTCAGTGATGAGTCCCACTCGAATTTGAGGCGCGATGACCAGTGAAGACGCGTCTGGAGACACGCCGAAAAAGGGGGGGGGGGGGATTTCAACTGTCACCAGCCATACGACCCGATAAACAGGAGTGATGGTCTTGAGTGCCATTTCATTTCATAACAGATCCCTTTGGTTGCCACCCACAGCATTTTTAAGCAGAGTGATACGTCGACGAAATTCTACGACTCGTTTTGTTTTCCTTCATTTCACGAAAATTTGAGCATATATTTCAACATGATAATGCCCGCCCACATACGAAGATAGTTTTTACTGCTTGTTTTTTTCCTTGCCCAACAAGGAGTTTCAATTAAGATTTATTGATATTTATTAAATAATATCGTTTTACAATAATAACAATAATACTAAACAAGTACGAAAAATCATGCGGTTCGTATTGGTTAGTAATACTTTCCAGCTGTAAGTACTCGTTGCATCTTTTAACATTCAGTGCACTTTGCTTACACGATCACACAACGGACAAATTGAAAATCTGGAATACAGACAAACTTAATTCGTAACCACTCTTAAGCATTGTTGCAAAGTGTTTAAAACACTTAGTACAAACGGAAATGCAATTCCAGCAATTTCCAGCCACTTTGTTTGACGCAGTACATCCTCTCTGAACTTTGCGCCATAAAAAAAAAAGGACCCAACCAACTGATTGTAGCCTATAATGAATCCTAATATTTTAGTGTACCTTTGTAAATCTTAACGCTAAACATACCACATTCTATGGAAAACATATGAATGATAGATGGCAATTTCATTACGATTTGTGCAGTGCGAAGTTACATCAATATCATTTATAAAAATGCATCTCATAAGCACAATGCACTGACATACTTTTGAATACTCCTGTACGAGTTGGGATATTTATATCATTTTAAATGGTGAACATTCTATAGGGAATTTTAATAGCATATGTCACTTTCAAGAAATTCCGCGCACATTTATGGAATTTAGAAAGCGACAGACGGACAGAAAGACCGACAGATATACAAATTCATAATCACTCTTAAAAATTCTTAGAAAGTGTTAAAAACTATTGATGTAATCTAAAGTGCATCTCCAGCAAATTCCATTCATAACCATTAATACAACTGAATATTTTTGCGTGGCCTTGTAGATCTTAATGCAAATCTGCACCATTTTTGTTTTCCTCTTTATAACTCAAAATGATTGAGTATATAATTTTACTTTCTCTTAACCACTTCCTCAACGCCTTCCCATACCATAATATGTGGTATTAAAGTAATATTTTTGGGTCAAATTTTTGATAGTGAGTTTTTGTTATATTTACACGTTTTGAGCCCCCGGAATCCGAAAATCATGTTTCTAGCCGTTGGACTGTATGTTTGTCTGTCTGTGAGTGTCACATCTCCTGAACAGGAGATACTAAGGCCTAAGAGTCCAAACTCGGTATTCTAAATGTGTATCATATAGTGATGCTACACTAAACTTTTCGTTGAGATAAAGAAAATACTTCATGTACAGGGATATCCAAAGAGAATTCAAATACATTACGTCTATAGAGAAATTTCTGGCAAGTACAGTGTAACATCTATAGGCTGCCTTAAACAAAACGGATTTAACGCTTTTTTTTTTTTTTTTTAATGCATGGAATCATGTTCTGTGTAGATTAAGGTATCATTCATCATTCGTTTACACGGCTACCCAAAGTATTTGGATATATTGGGGTTATACTTTGAAATTGCTGGAATCGTAATTAATTTTATGTTAGATTTTTTTCATATAAGACTAAATTAAAGTACGTAATGTGATGTGCATATTGTTTCTAGACAATATACAGGGCTAGCCAAAATTAATCTAAACGTTCTTTTCTATTGAATGTAATTGAAAAATTTGACCAACACTAGCGAATTTAGAAACAAATTAATAACAGTGTTTTTTTTTTTGTTTTTTTTTTTTAGTAATAATAATTAATAAATGTAGTCCTTATAATTGAACGGAGGATTGAGAAGGGAGGTAGGCTCCTAAAATTGTTCCTAAATCTATTTTAGATTATTTTAAAAGTATATTGAACTTTATTATCTTACCTTATTGATCTCGCGACTTAATACGCAATCTACCTTTATAGTATCGAAATGCAGGGTAAGAGAAAGGCGTGTGAGGGACACACCGCGCTATTTTAAATTCTAAATACGAAGACTGAAGAGTATGATTATGTTAAAAGTATTAACCTTATATCTCAACCAACAGAAATAAAGGGCTTAGAATAGAAAACTAGAAATCTCCGTCTAGTTTGTTTATGCCGTGTAGTGTAAGTACTATTTTTATCAGGAAACATTCTATAGTAACTTTGAATAACATATATCAGTTTCAACGCATTATAAAAATATTTACGAAAACTATTACATTGTGGCCTGACCATCACAAAACTTTCGTTTATATTATTCTATATTACAACACTACTTATTGTTTAACATGTACAAAAATTTAACTATAAGCTTCTCATAGTAAAAATTTTACATATAGAGTTTGGTGAAATTTTAATCAACAAATGCTGAGATGTAGCCATATGAAAAATCACAATAGCAGCTTCCTTTAACGACCAAAATACACCTAAATTAAGACAGCATTCGTTTACATAATAGTTATCTCACATATAAATTTTGTGAAGTTATATACAATAGAAGTTGAGATTTAGCTTTCCTATTTAGGGTATAAACTGCAGCCCAGCCCCCTTGTTAGCCGATATAAATCCAAATTAAATCAGCTTAATGATTCAAAATAACTCTCTCATATACCAAGTTTTGCACAGTTATACACAATAGAATCTTCAATATAGCCTTCCCGTTTTCGGGGAAAATTGCAGTATAGCAGCATCACTTATGGTCCGCAGTGTTGGCAAATTTAGGTACTTTTTTATTCAATAAGTACCAATATATTTGAGCAGTGATGATTGATAAGGTAATTCCGGGTGAGTTGCCCCACCGGTAGAGATGCCCCACCTTGTGTAATTTCGAGACGTAACGCTAGATGGCTCTGCGAGTCCGATTATTATTTCAGATAGATGTTGAATAGTGTGCTGTGGAAATTACGTAAAGTCATTTCTTGGTTTTCTGCTACCACAACAATATTTCAAGTAAGTACCATGTTTTTTCTACTCTTTATCTACTCTTTTTCTACTCTTTTTCTACTCTCACTTTATAAGAGTGATGTTGCATTGTAAGGCAAGCACTACTTAATAAGCAGGGATTTTTTTAATATAAGCTTAAAAACCTGTAGTAAGAAGTTGATCAGTCGACTTCGGGCATTGTGCGGCCATTTTTGCTGTCTTGTATTTTGGACAGTTTCCTGGGCATCTCTCCCATACCAAAAGGATAGACGCCCCAGATAATATTCAGGTGAGATGCCCCACATACATTTTCAGGGAGAAAAGTCTTTTAATTGTTTAAATTTTAAACTAATATTTTTTAAATCATATTGTTTTTATAAAATGCTTAATATTTGTAAATGGAAAATTTTTCAACTTAAAAATGTTTTTTTTTTTTTCAACTATAAATTTAGATTAAAATTCTTCAAGCAAAATTCAAATTCGCGTGATCGCTAGAAGTGGCAACTCAAAACGAAATCACAAAAATACAGATTAAACCCAGATAAGAAAGCAGAAAACGCACAGGTATGTCAGCCTGACCTTTGACATTTACACTGAATATTGACATGTAAAATATAACATAAATAAAATTTGGGCACTAACGAAACTGTAGGTGGGCGGTTAATTGTTCCAGTGAGTGTATATTATTGTATTTGTTCATACAGTTGTTCAGTGCTTCTTGTTTGTTTCAGGAAAGATGCCTACAGTGTACAAAAGAAAAAATACTGGAGCAGCTCGTGAGACCTGGACAGAAGACGATTTAAAAGAGGCTCTCAGGAGACTAGAAGCAGGGGAAATTGGTGTCAATGAAGCTGCTAGGTACTATGGAATTTCTTCTCGGACACTTCGTCGTCGTCGAAGAAAAACGGGTAATCATACCCAAACAAGTTCTTTGGGGCCACGAGGAGTGTTTGGAGTTGAAAACGAAAAAGCATCTCGTCAAACACATCCAACGTTTAGAAAAATGTGGATTTTCACCTGACAGAGAGACAATTAGGACAGTTGCATTTCAGTTTGCTGAAAAACTAAGTCTCAAGAATCGATTTAATTTAGAAGCAAGAAATGCTGGGTACGCCTGGCTGTCATAATTTTTTAAGAGAAACCCAGAACTAAGTATTAGACAAGCCCAGGGGCTCTCTTTAGCAAGGGGGAAAGGCATGAACAGAGAAAATGTTGATCATTTTTTAAAAATTCTTTCAAGAGTGTTTGAAGAAAATCAGTTCTTTACCATACAGGGGAGTATTTATAATATGGACGAAACCGGCTGTCAGTTAAATAAAGTTCCAGAAAAGGTCGTGGCTACCAAAGGGGCAAAAGATGTTCATGTTTTGACGTCTACAGAGAGAGGAGAAAATGTTACAGTCATTGCCTGATGCAATACAGAAGGACAATATTTCACTGGAATTTTGCTGGAATTTGTGGACAAGAATGACATTATAATTGTATGCCTGCCCAGCCATACGACACAAGCTCTTCAGCCTCTTGACCGGTCTTTTTTTAAGCCACTAAAACATTACTTTAAAGAGGAAGCAAGGAAATTGATTGTTAATCATCCATTAAGGACCAGTGGGAGAATAAAAGCTGCAGAACTGATTGGTATAGCCTGGAAAATGGCAACTTCTGTTGACACTGCTATTAATGGTTTTCGGGAGACGGGAATTTTTTCTCTAAACCAAGCAGCGATTCCAAACCACTTCTTTTCCATGAGTGAAGAATTGAAAAAGACGTGTGAACAGTCCCAAATTTCTGAATCAACTGAACAAACATCCTCCCCGACAAAAATATTGCAACAGATTCCCCCTGTACCTAGGTTAAAGGAAAGATGCCGAAAAAAAAAAGATACATTCGACTAAGGTCATTACATCCCAAGAGCACTTCCAAGAAAAAAACCTAAAATCCGCTGTTAAATTTAGCAAAGCGTCAAAACAGCTGGTGATGGACATGCCTATTGAAAATGACGAAAGTGATCTTACAAACAATTGCCTCGAATGTGAGGAGAACTATTATTTTACAAAAGAAACAGTAGATTGGATAAATTGCATAAAGTGCCATAAATGACTGCATTAATCAGGCACAATGTACGGAGATCTGCGCAATGTTTGCGGAAAAGCGAAAATTAGAGAAGAGGAAAAGAAAAATATTATCTGAATAAATTTGACATATTTCGTAATATTGTTTTATTATACTTCCTAAGCTGTAAATATGAATTTTTCCCATATATTAAAGAAAAAATATATATATGTTTGAAATATTTTTCAATAGTTTATGTGTTCTATTATACTTTTTACATCTTGTCTATGGTAGCTAAATATTTTAATATTTTATAAATTAATGCTAAGGTCGTATTTTTTTTTAAATAGCTCACATTTCATATGTTATAAACTACTGAAAAATTGTTATAAACTATTGACCATTGTTAAAACCTTTTATTATGTTTTTTACAGGTAGGGCATCTCTCCCACGTGAGTGGGGCATCTCACCCGCAACTTCGGGAAAGGATGGTCAATTGTAGTAGTGCGGCAATTTTACTTTTTTCTTTGGAAAATTTACAATACGGTACAAAAAAACTACTTAGTATTAATAAACAATATATATTATATATTTCCCACAAGTTTTCGTTGTCATTGTTAAGACCCAATTTATTTTATAGCTCCCTTTCCTTAAATCGGGCATCTGTCCCGGAATTACCTTATACATAACAAACAATTAATCTTCGATGTGATTAGGCAAACATTATAATTAAAGATTAATTGTAGATATTGAATAAAAGAGTCCCTAAAATTGGCAGCACTGATCGGCCTATCTGCATCCAAACAAAAAGGGAATATTTCATAATGACCTTTTCGCATATGAAGTTTTGTTTAATTATTCGCAATAAAACCAAAGAGATATAATCTTCTTTTAAACTGGAGATATCGCAATATAGCAGAGCCACTTACTGAGTGATTGGCGCCAAAAAAAACTGTAGGTACGAATTTATGTTAATTCGTTAATGCGTATAAATTTACATGCATTTCTGTGCTGCGATTCCTGAGGTACAAATTTCGTGCCACACACACAAACATAGAAACAGACAGACGTTTTCTAAAAATGGTCAAATCGTGTTGTGGGCCTCTCACAACGTGTAAATCCATCAAAAATCGGCAGTCGATAATTTTTAAGAATCCAATACTTTCTTCTGTTGAATATAAAAGAAAGTAATAAGAACGCAGACAGATAGATGAATCGAAACTAGAAAACACTTTCTAACGGTACTTATCCCTTACTTCATTGTATTTTACCTCCGCGATGACATTTTAAAATATATTTTGTTTTAAATATCGAGAAGAAGAAATCTCACCAAAACTACCTTAACTTTACTTTTAAAGTAAAAACATAAAACGGATCGTTTTTGTACAGTCCTGTATATAGTCTAAAATTTACATATGTACCGCGTCGGGCATTAAAAATGTAATTTAGTTAATAAAGAAAAATAATTCAACTGCAAATATACTTCTAACAATTTCCATTTATATCTTTTGGAGTATATGAATGTTTTTCAGCAGCAAAATAAATCTATCACTGATGTTAGTCCCACAGTATTCTTCAGATAACTTACTTTTATGCATCTAAATATCGTTTGTCAGTTTTGTTATGTTTTATACAGTGTAAAGATATTAAAAAAATACTTTAATGAAATACCTCCCACATGCAGTAATATATCAGATTTATTTTGTGAGTTCTTACACAGTAGAGCTATTTAAACCGCTTTCTTAACACCACTCTTTTGCAATTCTGAACTTCAACCACGTGTATCAAATTTAAGACAAATAATATTATCACACATTATTAATATGTTAAAAAAAGTACAAACAAACAGACGGACTGACCGACATATGAAACACATTCATGAACACTTTTCAACTACGCGAGGATATAATAAAAACTCTACTAATTAAGCATAAATAATCTGGTGTGTCACTCACACGACTTTCTCTTACCCTGAAATTTAATACTATAAATACAGGTTGAGATTAAGAGGTAAGATAACGAGTACTGTCTTGTAAACCTATGTTAAACAATTCAAATTGGGCTTCGGAAGAGTTTTATATGATAATTAACTCTGTGTGACGGAGGCTACGCCCCCCTCAACCCTCCGTTTCATTAATGCATCTACATTTATACAGAATTTAATTGTTATTAAAATTAAAAGTTTACTTAAAATTATACAGACAATTTTCACACGCAACATTCATTAAAACTTATCAATCTTGATCAAACTTTTCCAGCAAAAACTTATATTAACTTCAAAATACAACATTTGCATCTCCTAAAATTATTCGTTTTTAAGTTACTCTAAGACAACGTTAAAAAACTTGACTATGGTAATCCGGAAGCCTCAAAACGTGTAAATATACAAAAAAATAAAGAAAAATCATGCAGTACGCATTGGTTAAAAACAGTTTCCAACTGTACGATATTGTTGTATCGAATAACTTTTAATATTCTTTGCTTATGTTATCGCACAACAGACAGAAGGATTGAAAAACATACAGATAGACTAATTGATTTTAAAATTACTCTTAGGCATTTTGGAAAGGCTTAACGCAAAAGAAAATGCAGCCGTTAGATTATAATTACAGCTTTTAATCTCTCTCAATATTTTACTGTAGTCCTGTAAATCTGAAAGTTAATCATATCATATTCTATCCAAAAATATATTTTAGAATATTAATAATACATGTCAATGTTTTTATGATTTTTATAGTAGAAAGTTTTTTAAATATAACATTTAAAAAATTCTGTCCTAAAACGAAATACATTAACTTTTTTTTATTGTTGTTATTGTTGTCCCTGTAAACAAACTAGTTGCACAGGACCTATTAATGACATTTTAAATAGGGAACATTCCATAGGGAACTTGAGTGTAAAATTTTTTAAAAATTCTCAAAATATTCACGGATGATAGGAGCCGGAGACAAACAGATAAAAAGGTAGACAATCGGACAGACAGATGCACAAATTGAAATCATATTCCCACTAAAATTATCAGAAAGTGTTAAAACGCTCATGTAAACAAAAGTACAATTCCAGCAAATTTTTATTAATAGCTCTTAATGTAACTGATTATTTTTGTGTGGCCCTGTAAATCTAATGCTAACCATACTATATTACATAGAAGGCACTCTTTTGTGCATACAAATAATATATTTCAATTGCATTAAGCTTTGTGGAAAATAAAATTATTAAAGTTTGGTTTATAAAAATAACTCTCATACAACACAATGCTTTGGAAGTGCCCCTGCACACAAACCAATTAGAAATGTACTCTATTTTACATAGGAAACATCCGATAGGGAATTGAATAACATATTAAAATTTCATTAAAGTTTCTATAAATTAAAGGTATTAAAATATGGTTTATAGAAACTCCTCTCACAGAACACAATGCTTTCGAATACTTTTGGGTGTCCCTGTACACAAACCAGAAGAGGTATTCATTCCATTTTCAATAGGGAACATCCGATAGTGAACTTGAATAAAATATATCGGTTTAAAGAAATTCCATAAATATTTACGGGAATTAGAGCATAGAAAATCAGAAAAAGACAGACAGACGGACAGAAGAAAAGTCAGACAGATACACAAATTAAAATTATATTCACACTAAAAAAATGATAGAAAGTGTCAAAAACGCTTAATGTAAACGAAAGTACAATTCTAGCAATTTTTTATTAATAGCTCTTAATATAACTGAATATTTTTGTGTCACTCTGTAAATCTAATGGTAACCATGCTATATTCTATACAAAACATTCTTTTGTGCATATAAATAACATATTTCAATTTCCTAAAACTTCATGGAAAGTAAAGTTATTAAAATTTGATTTATAGAAGTATCTCACAAAGAACGCAATGCTTTGGAGTACTTTTGAGAGTCCCTGTACATAAACAAGTGGTGGTATGTGATCTATTTTATATAGTAAACATCCAATAGAGACCTCGAATAGCATATTTCAATTTCATTAAGTTATGTGTACAGTAAAGGTTTGAAAATATGATTTATAGAAATACCTCTCATAGAACACAATGCTTTGAATTACTTACGGGTATCCCTGTATACAAACCAGTAAAGGTATAAACTCCATTTTCAATAGGGAACATCCGATAGTGAACTTGAATAACATATATCAGTTTCAAGAAATACCACAAATATTTACGGGAGATAGAGCGCGGACAGACAGACAGACAAACCGAAGTCATTAACGCATTTCAAACTTATTGGGAAGAATTAAAAATGTTAGAAAGTGTTAAAAACGCTTAATGTAAACGAAAGTACAATTTTAGCAAATATTTATTAATAGCTCTTTATATAACTGAATATTTTTGTGTCACCCTGTAAATCTAATGATAACCATGCTATATTCTATGCAAAGCATTTTCTGTTGTGCTTATAAATAACACATTTCAATTTCATAAATCTTCGTGCAAAGTAAAGTTCTTAAAATTTAGTTTATAGAAATAGCTCTCATAAAACACAATGCTTTGGAATACTTTTGTGTATCCCTGTACACAAATCAGTGGTGGTATTTACTCCATTTTATACAGGAAACATCCGATAATGAACTTGTATAACATATTTCAATTTCATTAAGATTTTTGTACAGTAAAAGTATGAAAATATGGTTTATAGAAATGCTTCTCACAGAACACAATGCTCTGAAATATTTTCGGTGGTCCCTGTACACAAACCAGTAGAGGTATAAACTCCATTTTCAATAGGAAACATTCGATAGTGAACTTGAATAACATATATCAGTTTCAAGAAATTCCATAAATATTTACGGGAGTTAGAGCGCGGAAACACAGACAAACAAACCGAAGCCGTTAACACTTTTCAACCTTGTTGGAAAGTGTTAAAAACATGCGATGAATATTTAGCTTAAAGCATACATTATTTACCATATCTCGATGAGGAATTTATTTCAATTTCCGAACAGCTTTCCTGGAAATGGTAAAATATTATTAGTATAGCACATCCACTAACAACAAATAACTAGTGTGTTATGGCCACCACACGAATTTTTTCTATATTTTCCAATACAAAAAAAGTTGAATTTATTCTCAATATTACATTTTAAAAAAAATGTTAAAAATGAAAAAAATTTATAACTTTATTTCAAATTATAGCAGATCGATGGTTCAACCATTCGTTTTAAAGGTATTGGCGAGCTCTTTTGAAAGATACTCATCATGAAAATTTACTCCCCTCAAGGGGGACCCCCCGGGGGGGCGAGGCTCTTACATACACAAAAAAATTCCCAGTTGAGTATCTCTATTGCAAAAAATATATATTCGTTTCATTTTGTTTAGTGCAGTCTATAGATGTTAAACTCTACTTACCTGCAATTTCCCCAATAGACATAATGTATTTGAATACTTTTGAGTGTCCCTGTACACGAACCACCCGCTTCATCTCAATGAAAAACTTAGTGTAGAATCCCTATATGATACACATTTAGCATACCGAGTTTGGAATTTCTGCTACTATTTGTTCTTGAGATATGCTGATAACAGACACACAGACCATTCGCTAAAAACATAATTTTCGTGTTCAGGAGACCTCAGAACATGTAAATATAACAAAAACTCGCGTTCGAAAATTTGACCCTAAAACAATACTTTCTCGACCCTATGGGTAAGAGAAAGTAGAAACTGAGTAGCAAAAAATTCTCAGCAATGAAAATAAAAGGAATTTTTGCTATTATATGAAAAGAACAGTACTATAAGAATAAACATTTACTATATATATTTATATATATATATATATGTGTGTGTGTAAGAAAAAATATAAGTTACATTTTTCACCAAAATATCGTGCTGTATTCGCAGTAGAAGTCTGCACGGGCCGGGCTTACGGGCCCTCGGGCCGGGTTCGGGCCGAATTTTTGAATTTGCTCTCTGGCCGGGCCGGGCTCGAACTAAAAAAAATTTTCAGGCTCGGGCCGGGCCGGGTTCGGGCTCATTTTTTTGTGTATATTTGGGCCGGGCTGGGCCTGAATGAAATTTTCTCTGGGCCGTGTCGGCCCGAATCTTTTTCTGGTTTCCTCGTTAATCAACGAAAAAGGAAAATTAAAAGATATTTCTTCAGTCATTTATTTTACATAATTTTACAGGCTTTTACATCACATAAAGTTCTATTTTGTTAAAAAGTGTCTGTAACTTCAATTTAATTGTGGTTGGATTAACATTAAAGTTTTGTTTACCGGAGAACATGAAAGATTCGGATACATTACGGAATATACGAGGAAATGGTTGAAAGTGCATTTTTAAAAGTATTAACCATTTGAAATACCTTCCTTTATTGTTTGATGAATGCAAATATTTTCGATTTGACTTTGTCTTTGTGCCTTGCCTATAATAATGAATTTCTGTTTATATATAATAATCTTGTAAAAGTTCAGCAGTTTTGTTAAAGAACGTACTATTGTTTGGTTATATAGAACCTCTGCAAAACACATACCAAAAATTTTTTTCATAGAAAAGCATTCTTTTTTTTTTTTTTTTTTTTACATTTTTTTTATTCGGGCCAGGCCGGGTCGGGCCTGATTTTATCGTTTTTTGGCCGGGCTGGGCCGGGCCATACACCGTTAAAAAATAAACGGGCCGGGCCCGGGCCTCGAAATTCCGGCCCGTGCAGACCTCTAATTCGCAGTATCCTCTCACATTTTAAACTGAATCACCTGGACAGATGACGCCATATCATCGAATACGAGAGATTGCTTTTTTTAAGAGAATTTCCAATGCACAACATCTGAAGATTATTCTAATGAATGAGGCCGTCATATTGAGCATTTATAGCGCTAGTTACGTTGTTAAATGTACTGCCCCACTGTAAAAAAAAAAAAAAAATTAAAAGGTCACTTGATGAAGAAATTTTAAACCAATTTGCTAATAAATCTTTTGTTACCTAAAAAAAATCCCATTTCTTTCTGCGCATTTCAACGAAAGATGCCTAGTGCTATGGTCAATACTTTTTGAATAATTTAGTTTTATTTATTTATTTTATTTATTTATTTTTATTTATTTATTTATTTACTTTTTTTTTTTCCTGTGACTTTTGGATCACCTGGTATACATTTTATTGTCTTCCAATACATTTTTATCTGTTTTCATGCCTTCTCTTTTGTTCTATAACTATAGAAACAATCATTTTTTCCTATTATTTCGGTTGATTTTTATAGGTGTGGTAGAATATCTATTATTTTACATATCAATGTTTGGTATTGACTATATTTAACAACATACTAATTAAAATTATTTTTAAACATGACAATGTATTATTTCCTGCTCCCGTGTTTCCTGCAAGACATTCATTGTTATTAAACATAGAAGTAAATAGACAGGAAATAATAATTACTTCCGAACTTTTGTAATTTTTGTTTTTTAAAAAATCAATCATTCAATAATTGATATGTTCTGGGTGTAATAAGGTAGGTAATAGAGTCACGACCGTCTGTGATTTTTCATGCACGCTAATTATCTATTCATAAATAGTTTCTCTTTCACCTTCGAAGTAATAGAAGCAAATTAAATTTATAACATTGTATTTGTGAATTAATATCAGTTATCAAAAATTTTACAAATCATACTTTTATAAATGTTAATAATTATAAGCACTTAAAAATATATAAATTTTCATTTTTCATTAATTCGTATATGTATATTAGAAATATAAAATGTTTTACTAATTTAGTCATCAATTAGATTAATAATATGATTGTTTATGTGTATTACATCGGATGTCATTTGAAATTTCCAATACAAATTCATTTGTAAAACTTGTATTAAACAGATTTTTTTTTAATCATGTGTATGTGTGTATATGCGTCGTTGTTGAAAAAAAAAAATCCGGAATTTATATTTAAAAAAATCTGAAGTGACTCCACTCGACTTTCCGAACATTAAATAATTGACTGTTGTATAAAGAAATGAAAGTAAGACAAGCCATTAATTAAATAAACAAAAGTGAAATTATAATAGAGTGCTTAAATATTTTTCCCATTGTTTAATTTCACGCTATTGCACTTCAAATAATTCTAGTCCATATATCACAATTATAAAGAATTTTTCGTTGTGTCCTTGTAAACATTTATAATGGCTAGTTTCACCAAAATTTGGTACTTTGAAGTTCGTACTAGTTTGCCACTTAAAAATCTGATCAAGACTGGCAAGTTTAAAAGCAATTTAATAACAGCCTTCATTTGTCTTTTTTTAATAATTGTAGGCACTATAATTGAACAAGGGGTTTAGGGAGCAGTAATAGAATTATATTATCAAATAAAACTATTCTTAAACTTATTTTAGAATTAACTTATTAATTAGAATCAAACTTATTTTAACTCATTTTATTATTCCTAAACTTATTTTAAGTTGTGTGAGTAATACACCAGATTATTTGTAATAAAAAAAAGTTTCAGCTAGATGACGCTCAAAATGTATAGTTTTTATGATATTGTTTACACGTCTTTTTGAAGTTGTATTTTGATTGTAAGATGCAAACAAAAGCCTAGAGGATATTATATCTATTGCCCCTATTTTTATTTATTTGCTTATTTTCTCATTTTTTGCTGCATTCTTCATCTCTGCATCTCTTCCATTTCTTCGTTTTATTTTGACATTTTCCAACAAAGTTAAAAAAAAAAAAAAAAGGTTATAACTGCGGTTTGTCTGTTTGTCTATTCTTCCGTCTGTCCACGCTCTGATTTCCGCAAATACACTTAGAATATTTTGCAACTGATGTACGTCATAATCTCTAGAAAAGAGTACGAAATGCACTAATAGTTCTTGTAATGATACTTTAAAAAAAATTATATATGTTGCATCTATGAGAAATATTGCTTAAAAATTAATTTAAAATCTTTATACAACACAAGACATAACGAAATTCGTATATATTATTCATCTGCTCAAAAATATGTTTCTATGGAATATGGTATGATTAATATTAAGATTTATAGAGCAATACAAAAATAATTAGGAAATATAATTGCTCAAGGTTTTCAGCTGTACAATGCGTTTTTGACTTTAAAATAAATTTTAACAAATATGTTTATGACTTTGAATTTTTTATCTAGCTACCTGTCTGTCTGTCACTACTCTAATTTCCATAAATGTTTTTAGAATGCCTTTAAACTGATATATGTTATAGAAATTCACTGTGTTATCTTCACTATTGAAAACGGTATAAATAATACTACTAGTTTCTCTACCGGAACTCATGAAAAAATTCCAAATCATCACGGTGTACGAGAGATACAGCGTATCCGAAATTAAACAACCCTGTTTGAAAGTTGTCTAAAGAAAGACGAAACTATTGTTGAGAAATTCAGGAAATTTCATATAGGACATAATGAAGGTATGGGAATTTGTTTGAACTATTGAAAAAAACTAGTTCAAATATTCGACACCAGGGGCTTTTTTAATGAATTACACATTTAGCCTATATTTATGATAGTTTACAAATTTTATTGCAACAAGACATCTTCAATATGACGGCCATCAGTGTCAGCTACCATCTGGAATCGTAAGGTAGCATGTTCCACAGCTGATCGCAGTGTATTCGAAGAAATGTCATAAACATGTTATGAAATGCTGTCTTGAAGATCAGGTAAAGTTCTTGGATTATCCCGACTTATCAGAATTTTCAGACTATTCAAAACCAAAAGTCGCATGAACTGAGGTCTGGGTACTGGGGAGCCCACGGACCAAGAAGTGTATAATTTATTTAAAATCGCCCCTGGTGGCGAAAACACAAAAATTTATAACCTTCTCAATAATAGTTTCGTCTGTACATAATTTTAAAATAGGGTCGTTTAATTTCGGACGCCCTGTATTTTTTAAAGCATATTTTAATATCTACATACTGCGCACAACAAAACGAAAATAAAATACATTATTCAACTACGCAAAAACATGCTTTTTTTTGTGTGTGTGTGTGTGTGACATGATGATTAATGATTAGTTTAAAGGGCCCCACAAAGTTGATCGAATACACTATGAAATCTATGTTGAAACTGCTTAATGTAAATTTTCAATGTTATGAGGATATTTTTTAACTATACACTATAGAGTACTTAATATACAAATGTTGGCCAATACTCAGGACTAAAAAAAAAGTAATATATTTTATGTTTTCTCTTAAAGAGCAAAACTGTAAAGATATATCTTATTCTTCCTCCATAGTTAAATATAATATATATTTTTGTATATTTTTGTAATTTTTATTTTGTATTATATATATATATATATATATAGTATATGATATTTTTGTATATTTTTGTACATTTGTAAAATTTAGCATAAATAGTTTTGTCCTGCAATGATTATTAAAGGAGATGCATGAGTGTAAAATCCACATTTCAAAATTCAAAAAATCCATGCGTCTCCTTTAATAATTATCGCTCAACAAACCCATTTATATCAAATTTATTATCTTGACGAGAAATTTCCAGGGATGTATCACAAGACTTACCTACTAATTTGAAATTTTGACCTCACTAGTGGTCCCCTGAGACAAACTTTTTTCACCAAAAAGTGTCCCCTCGAATTCATTGGTCACGAATTTCGCCATTTTTCAAATTCCGACACATTTTCGAGATAAGAGGGAGGGGGTGTGAGACATTTTCCAGTTTTGAAAAGTGAATTTAATAATCATGTAACTGCTTTAATAATCATCGCAGGACAAAACTTTTTATATAAAATTCATTGTTTTGAAGAGACGTTTTCAGGGATGTATCACAAGATATACCTACATACCTTCCTATTTGAAATTTTAAAATTGCCCTAGTTAGCTGCCCCCTAGCCTCCCCGGTCCCAAAATTTCTTCACCAAAAGATGTTCTCCTCTGATACATTGAACACATGTTTCGCCATTTTTCAAAATTCTGACTCATTTTAAAGATAGAAAGGATGTGGGACTCTTGGTGGAACCTATACATATATATGAATATAGCACAAGCCAACAGCTATTAAACAATACATAGGATTATTCAAAAATAGTTTTAAAAAAAAATAGCTTTGTCTTTAAAAGTGAAGCTATAAAGATAGTTTTTGTGAGGTTTCGTGATATTATTGCTTTTATACAATATAATTCTACGTAACTAATAACTTTACTTATTTTAAGAGTAAAGCTATAAAGATCCTTTTTGAAATTTTCTTTTAAAAAAAAATTATGTTTATGTATAGACCTGCAATTTAAAATAATGTACAAAAGTACATATAATCAGTCTATATATTTTAAATGCAAAGCCAATTTTTGAGTATATATGCACCAAATTGAGCTTCTGTACCACAATTAATATCAACTGGCCGTAATTAATCAAAATTGATTTTTTTTTTTTTTTTTTTTTTTTTTTTCATTTCTTAGATGTGTAACTGTTTATTTTAAGAACTGATACAACGATTTCTCTAATAAATAAGCTAAACGAGACGTTGATTGTTGATTTCTTTATTTAAAAGATTCGTACATCGTGCTTTGCCGAGCACAGTTATATGTAAAACAAATTTGGCAATTTAAATATTAATAAAAACTTTTAGGCTTGTTTCCTTGAGATCAGGATCTGACTATAGCATGGGACTCTGGCGCCTATTTTCACCAAATTTCTAAGGGGCATACAATTTTTACTTATAGTTAAAATTATCTTCTTCAAACCTCTCAGCAATTTTTTTTTTTAATTATTATTATTATTAAACTTATCTGTGCTTCACTTAAAACATTCAAATTTTAAAACAAAATATGTCTTTAGTCTCACTAAAGTAATTTTATGTATCTTAACTGTAAAAAGCAGAAAAGTTGATCTTTCGGCTAAGTACTTTTTTTTTTCCTTTGTCCCATTTGCCTTTTTGAAAGTTGTGCAAATTTATAGAAAAAAAACTAAAAAAAAAAAAAAATCATTTTTGCATATATATTTTTTTTTTTTTTTTTAATGTATATCGATAGACTGACTGTATTTTCTCTTTTCTTTTTTAGACTTGGAAGGAGGGGGCGAAACTCCCACATTCTGAGGGTCATAAAAATTTGAAAGTTCCCTGGGCACAAAAAAAATTGCTAGTTGGGCCTTGCTTGAGATATTGACTATTTTACAAACTTTGAGCAGTGTAATCAATATTTTAAATTATACAGAATTGTAATGAGCTATTTAATAAGCTACTTCATTTATTATATTAATGCAAATTTCTATCCGACTACTTAAAAGAAACATGATTTTGTAACAAAGGTTGCAGAAAATTACATTCCGATGTCTCATAATATATACATTGTTGATTACCACCCGAGAAAATCTCAAGCGCGTTTTGCGGCTAATGCTTCCGACTATTTGGATAATCCCTTGTTCTCTTTTTCATATGATTACTCTCACTCCAAGTAGGTATTCAGAACACAATAAAATCAAATCACGTGGACCCAATTCAACACAGAAAAACCACGTGAACCTAACGTCAGATTTACGGAAGACTGGGTCACTTATTTAAGAGGCTGGGCCACCGGCTAGACCAGTATTCAAGCCATACCTCTGAAAAGGTCAGGAGGAAAAAAAGGGTTTTTTATTGTCAGGTGTATTTTCTTTGGATAATATAAACATCGTGATTTGAAAGAGACTATTCTAGAACTTTATTTTGGTGCTAAAAAAAAAGTGACGCCATGGCGAAAAGGATACTTGTAAGTTTTTATTTATATTTTTATGATTTTTATTTACTTTAATTGATAAGTTTGTTACTCATCAAAATAGAATCATTTTTAATTTTTTTTTTTTTTTTTTTTTTTTTTCTTAATTTTTTGCTCTTTAAACTGATTTAATTCTTATATAACTCTTATAACTCTTCTTCTTTAACTCTTATTTTAAATTTGCACAAAATCGATATAATTAGATCTACATAACGTGAATTTGCTTTACTAGAAATATCAGAGGAATCAACCTTTTACAAAATGTTTTTCAACTTTTGAAACATTTTTGCCAATTTCAAGCATTTGCTATCAAACATTTTTACCTTATTGTTCAATTCGCTTGCATCAGTCATAGCAAAATTTATGTGCTGCATATACTGGAATTATTAGCAAAAAGAATACTATTTTAAGTTAAACCAATTTCATAAATATCAAATTTAATAAATTTAATAAGACGCGTAAACTTTTTGCCATACTATAATTCTGCGTAAATAAACATAAACATATAATCATTTATTATTATTATTATTATTATTATTATTATTATTACATTATTAAGTGATATACTTATTCCGACTAACCCACTCCATGTTCACAGTCATTACGAAAAACTTCTTTTTATATAATAGAACTAGTAGTATATTTATAACTATTTATTAATTAAATATACAAAACTTCATCAATATAATGCATCAATAAACATTAATTTTTAAAATGTTATGGCGAATTCATCATATTCAACTAAATTTCAATGGACATTTGTAATTATAAGAGCGGAATTTTTTACATTTCTCTGTGTAAATGAAAAACTATAAAGACATCATTTTTAAATAAGTTTCTTTTTAATTGCAGTACAAAAACTTAAATTAAATAACTCGCAAAATTTAACAAAATAACCCGTGGATTTTATATTTTTAGGATATATCTAGGATATCAATGCTTTTCTAATGACATTTTACTAGATAACGCATGTAGTTTTAAGGTATTTGTATGAAACTTAAATGTACTAATTTATTATATTCCATTTCTAATGTTATTTTCTTAGCACTGAATGTCATTAAAATTCTGGGAGTTAATTCTTACAAATAACAATCTTTATATTCATTGTTATCATTATTGTTATCATTATTATCGTTATTATTATATTTGTTATGATTATTATTATCATTATTATTAATAATAATTTTCATTACAGTAAAGATTTATTATAATATAACGGTTGTAATGTTAAGTTGACAAAGATTAAAAAAATAAAATTAAACAAACCAAAATCAGAAATGTTAAATGTCGCGCATGTCGATGCATTACAGTTTACTTAATTCCAATTTTAATTAATAAACTACAGTAATTTTGAGAAGAATCTATCATTTTAAGCTATTTTCTCTTAAAATGAACATTATAAAAAATTTATTTGTTATAGTATTTATCGAGTAGCTACCTCCTACAAGTAATTATTGGTCATTTTAAACAATGTTGGACTTATAATTCCAGTCAGTATGAGCAGTGAATTTTTATATTACTATTATTATTAGAACAAACTTAAATAATGGTATTAGATAACGTATCAAAGTGTTTTCATTCAAATTATAAACTTTCCAAATTTCTTAAACATTCGCATTTTTTTTTTTTTTTTTTTTTCCTTTGAAGAAAATAAAGTTATCATTTTCTTAATAAATTTATCATGAAATAAATAGTGTTTATAAAATATAAAATTGAATTTGATAGATGAAAAAGAACTATCCATTAGTTGTGTTTATTTATTTATGAATGCATGGTAAGTTTTTAACTAAACAAGTTCACTAAATAGCTATCGAAAATTCTTTATCTTTAAAAAGGCAAAAAAATAAAAAAATAAATATTTCTATAGAGTTACAATATTTTTAAAATTATTATTATTATATATTTTAAATAACATATAAGTAAAATGTAAGCTGAAATATGTTTTGTTATTAACCAATTATCGAAAGGAAAACAAAAGAAATTATTAATTTTTAATGGACCTCAATAAATAATTTAAAAATTTTAGGCGTACACTGTAAAAAAATAACTATTACCAGCTGCAAGAAACTCTCTGTGATTGGAGAAAATAATTATTTTCTCCAATCACAGAGAGTTTCTTGCAGCTGGTAATAGTTATTTTTTTGCAGTGTATCTTCTAAAATAATACTTTCAGAAAATCTTCATTTTAAACAAATAATTCCTAAAATTATACATAATTATATACAAATATAAAATTCATCTATTTATTGGAAAAATAACATGAAAATGAAAAAGTATAAACATAACTAAAAATGTATACTAGCTATTTTTTTTTTCCCCTAGCAAAGAAACTTAATTATTTGCTTATTTTATTTTATTTTTTCTTTGCATATGCCTAAGACAAGTAAAATAATTTTTAAAAAATCAGTTAATTAAGTATTTTTCTGATTTTGGTAGTAATAGTTGTTCCAATAGAAACAGAATTTGTCGTTATTCTTGTTCCACAGGAAAAGATAACATTCTTCTAAAATGGTTAAAGTATATTAATTGGTATTAAAATTCGTTAAGTTCATTAGAGTCTTCACAAATAATTGCACAAATTCCACAATCCAAATAACATTTAGTTTAACTAGGTATCCATACCAAATCATTTATAAAAACGTTTCGTTGATTTTTTGTTTTATAAAATACCACCCAAATAAATGGAATTTGAATGAAGAAATTGCATGAAATGATGCATTCATATTAAGCATCAAAGTATCGGCAGTGTCTTACACAGAGAAAGACAATAATTTTAGATTGCTTCTTATTGAAAAATGTTTCATTTGTTGTTTTAATTATTTTTATTTAATAGAACATTAGTAAATTCATGCTTGATACATATAAATAGTTATCTATTTATAATCAGTCTTCGCTCATTTTTCATTATGTTTGAACAACTAAAATTAATATTACGTAAAAGCTAAAAAAATTATTTAATTTAACCATAAACTTAACTACGCTGAAACCTTTTTAGTTATATATTTCCAATTAAAACTTATATCTTCAAAAATATTGGAATGTAAATATTAAAACTATTGTAAATCAATAAATATTACACTGAAATCTTAATAGCAATGCTGTAAATAATAATCTTTTTGAAAATATAAAATTGTGTTATTTTTGGATATTAATTTTTCTGGGGATATCCAAATCTTACATTTAAGAATCTATAGATAATATTTCCTCAGTATTATTTCAATATTATGTAAAAATGATTGTTATGGCCAAAAAGTTGAATTAGAAATTATTTCGAAATATTGCTGTGTTATATTATATTTTATTATTATTAATTTAATTATTATAATATTTTTATTGTTGCTGTATTAATATATTTTTTACACTTTTTATAATTCTTAAAAAAAAATAATAATGTAAATTAAATAAATAAATTGTTTTTTATAAAAATAAATTAAAATAAAATTACAACATACATATTTTTAAATTTATTATTATTTTATATTTTTCACTTTTTAATTTATTGCTATTCGATGATCCCTCTTCTTACAATATTACTATAAATAAATAATTAAATGAAAATAACCGAAACTAAATAAACATTTTTGAAACCTTAGAACACATAGCTGAATATATAAATGCATATTTAGAAAAATATATCTCTAATTTTTAACCTTATTATCTCCTAAGAAAGCAAAAGGATTTTTTGTCTGTTTGTATCTTTTACCACTTCTGCATATATATTCTTTCTTCTTTTTTTTTTTTTTCTGTAAAATTTTTAATTACGTGACCAAAAAAAAAGTGTCATCAAGTATTTATTATCCAGCTTCATCATACAAAATTAACGCTTTTTAATTTTCCTTACAACAACGGCATTTAATAAATAATTTTTAATAATCTGCACTTCATTACATAGTAGAAATTCTGGTGACATTTCACTACTTCCTTGGAAATGTCTAGATCACATGTCAAGATAAAGAAAAAGATGTCCTCCTAACGTTATGCATTAACAAATAAGTGTTGAGATACGATTGCTACAGGGCATAAAAGTCGCCCGTGCATAACAGCACGCGTGAATCTGTAGCGAATTTGTCACACTTCCTTGTTGCCCGAGTCTCAATAAATGGGGAAGTGAGAAAATTTATGTAAATCCTGCCTAATTCAAAAATTCAGACTTTGTCTCTTGTAATTCCATTATCACTGACTGTATAAAATTCATTTAGAAACGAAAATATTTAAGCATTTATATGTATCAAGAAGCACAAAGAAAATATTTTTTGTAATGTAGCTATATAACAAAATTATTTAATAAGTAATTAACTAAATCATATATCTGAAAAAATAAAAAATAAAGTAAAATAAATTCAAAATATCACTCCATAACTTTTATAAGATTTTTTAAAATTTCAGTTCAATATTTTTTATTTATTTATTTTATTTTCCGAAATCCCAATTATTCTTTAACCACTTTTCCTGCAACCATGGTAGCCGCTGCGCAAGTACTGACTCAACGAGTCCACTATCAAAATTAGAAGTGATAACTCTTCTGGTTCAGAGAAAATAGCGCTAAGGGAAAGCTGAATGAGTGGATGTTTTCCAAATCTCTGCCTATCTGTCAATTTTACACCCCTCCAAGCCTTTGAACTCGCCTTCAAAGCTAGTTTCCAGAAACGTAGTTACACTGTATTGATTTAAAACTTTATGTAATAATGATAATACAAGTATGAAGTAAACGTTAGAAAAGGAAAATAAAATGAAAGATGCATGAAGTGAATTACATATAACTTAAATTAAATAAAATTAAGAACCAAAGCACGTACAAGTCAAGACAAGTAAGTAGTACAACAACATCAACGGGGGGATGTGAATGCCTGATCTTCGGCCATTTGGGGCGGCAAACATCATGTATAACATTTATTTCATATCTGAAATATTTTAGGGGAGAAAAGGGTACACTGTTATTATTTTAATGAAATAATTATATAAAATTTTGGTCTTTAAGGCTTGTATATCTTATCCCGCAATTTATATGTCGTATTTGGTTAAACATTTTAATTTGACTATTCCTAATCCTTTGCCGCCTAACCACTTCAAGAAGTTGGTACTGCAGTTGACGGTCAATTTTTTTTTTTTTTTTTTTTTTTTTTTTTAGCAATAGGACATGCTAATATGTTGCATTCGCGGTAAGAGCCATCTTAATTAAACCAACTTGGGAAAAAAAGTGCATTAAGATCATTTTATCCGTAGAGGAGCTACGGTGCAACAGTCAGAAGCTTCAAACTTTATACGTCAAAGTTTTTGTAAAATTTGTTTCTAATTATTAAATAATTTATCATCAGCAATATTTCATTAAACATAGCAAAGAACCTTCCCGATTAAATCCCCGTTATGATAATAATAATAATGATAAACGCATTGAAATCGTCCATTCATATGGGAGCAACAATGCCCAAACCAATGAAAACTTCAGATTTATTAGCTTCTCTTTTTGCAATAGTCGATGCAAAATAATAATAATAATAAATAAATAAATAAATAAATGTTTTACTCGAAGGTTAAAAAAAAAAAAAAATTGCCATTAATTCATAAATATAATTTTTTTTTCTTTAATATTTTTGTTCGAATACTAAATTGTTTATTACTTGTTATCCAATTTAATTTTAATTGAAACTAAAGCAATATTACAAAATATGCAAAAGATATTTCTACTTACTTTTGAAATTGGAATTCAAATTAAAAAGAATATTTAATTACAAGCAGATAATATTTTATTATCTGTGTTTTCATAACTCTTAATATAAATGCAAATATAAATAGTAATTAAAAAAAAAAAAAAATCATGCAAAATATGTTTTTTGATGGAAAATAAAATAAAGAAAAAAATAATTAATTTCAAATACTTAAAATATATGCATGTGATACAACTATAACAAAAGTTATTAAAATAAAAACAACACAGCATTATCTGATAGGTGACATGTGGCAAATTGAATTTGCGCCAATCTATGTCAAGATCCAAAAAAAAATATATCGAATTCCAGGCACTAGCTCTTGAGTTACAATATCCATAAACCGCGTGTTACCCACAGATAAATATTTTATCAAAATAGTAAAATCGTATTCAGTTCATCTCAAAACCCTTAAGTCCATTCGGAAGTCAAAGACTTTTACTTATAAAAAGTATGATGTAGTAGAATAAGTGTAACGATGTTTTGGCATAATTGAACTATGACCTCATTTTGCTCAGTTGCCATTACAGTCGGAAGCAAAATTATTGAAGCGCTAGCATTAATTTGTATTTAAAAGATGTGCACCTAAATTTTGTTAAAGTTTTGTTAAATTAAATATTTGTCGAATCATAATCTTTATGCTGTTTATAAAAAAGTAAGCTGATGATAAAAATTAGCGATCAAACTAAAAGAAAATAAATGAAAAATGTGGATGTGTGCTTCAATAGTTTTGCTAGATTTTTATAATTTAACAATATTGGATTTAAATAAATATATATATATATATATATGAAAAATTTTATGTTTCGTGATTTCATTTGCCCCATAGATTGCTATAAGGATAACCTCGACCTATTAGACCCATATATATTACATCAAGAAATATGTAAGTCAAATTTAAAGATAGATAAAACCTTTATGGATTTAAGACCTTTTTGAACTTTTAAATTATCTTAACTCGAACTTTCAACTATCTTAATTTAATCTTGCGAATTTTTCCAAATTAACCTCCAATTAACATTCCACATTTTAAACTTTTTAACTCTCCAACAAAACCTAAAAAAAGATCAGGGTATTATGTTTTATTGAAAATTAAAAGATAGAAATTGAGAAAAAGTGTATATGTGTGTTGAGGGCCTACGGACACGTGCAAACACCCTGCTTACACTTGCCCTCCCTATAAAATTCCTAGGGTACTGTCGGCAGCAAAATTATTCGAGCGTTAGCAATAATTCCTATATATATATATATATAAGTACACTTAATACTACTTTGTTAAATAAATATTTGTCGAGTCATTTTCTTAGTGAGTCTAAAAACATAATTCGACAAATACTGATTTAACAAACCAGTATAAAGTGTACATCTTTTACATAGGAATTATTGCTAGCGCTCCAATATTTTTGCTGCCGACTGTAAGTGTAACGGCGTGTGACAAATCAAATAGCTTAAGAAATAGAAAAAAAATTGATAATTTATTCAAAATATACACGCAAAATTTCCCTTACTAAAAACTGTGAATTTTGTTTACTTGTATAAGTAACATCAATGGCAAAACTTCGAATTTTGAGAGGAGGGCATTCTGTCGGAGAGGAAAATGTAAGCAATTTTTCAAACATCTAAAACTATCATTATTTCATATTTGATTCGATAAACTAAGGCTAAATATAACAAAGAAAATTTTAAAACAACAGATGTGGTGAATCTTTGGTCCAAATTCAGTTTACCAGTTGAGTTAAATTTAGTTACACTTACCCCATTTCACCCTAAAAAGAAAATTATTACATATTTTTTCAAAAACTTATGCAGTAACTAAAAAAATTGTTAACAAGTTTCTTTAACAGACAATGACGGTATATTAATTTTTAAAAAACATTCAGAAAGGTTTATTTCACAGTAATTGAAATTTATTTTGATTGAAATGGACAGAGTATTCGAATTTGACTAATTTCTGACACCCTACATATTCATGTTGCGGATGTAGTATATTTCCATATAGTTGTTTTAATATTTAAAGTAATTGTCAATTAAAGGTAATGTTTGAACCATTTAATCAGATAAAAATTTGTGTCTTTATAGTTTATTTTCAGAAAGTGTTTCCGAATTTTCTTACTAATAAATTAAACTGCAAATCCATTTCAAACTATATAGGGCTATCCCCACCTTAAATTTTAAAACGTCTTATCTTGATCTAAAGTATGCATTTTACCAAGACAGAATTTTAAATCAAATGAGAAAAAAAAAAGAAATCTGTGGTATAGAATGAATGAAATAATAAAAAACAGGGAGAAATAATGCCACAAATGCAACACTCTATTGAGAAAGAAAAATAAATTTTTGTTCATGGTTTGATACGAATAAAAGACAATAAACGACAATTTAAAGAAATAACTAAGATTAAATTTAAGGTGTTCTACCGTTTACGTCACTTAGGGCTGTGCAAAAATTTTGATGTATTTTAGTTCAATTAAAACTTTACGAAGTTATTTTTAATTTCTTGAAGCCTTTTTAACATTAAATATATGTTATAATGTAAAGGATGATATCCTTATTTTACAAATGTGATGTAAATAGATGTTATTTAAATTAACTTGCAGACGGAATAAAAAAATTTGGAAGTATCTTCATTTGGAGATATCGATCGCTGGGCGGACGAAGACCGACTAGTTTTAATAATAAAGACTATAATAACAATAATAATAATATACTGTAGAAGATTTTTCAAAGTTGTTTATCGTATATGTTTTGTTATAGATCGTCTTGGGATGTCTGGCTCTTCTTGCTTATGCCACTGCTGGACCTGTGAAAGCTAAAGAAGAAGTCGAAGAAAAAGTAGATGAGAGTGAAGAACTCGAAGCCGAAGAAGATGATCTGGAGCCAGAAGGAGGAGCTCACTTGGGAAGATACATAGGAGCTGGAGAAAGAGACTACGATGAATATCATGGAGAAGAAGAAGCGTACCAGGGAAAAGCAGGTCACGAAAAAGCACACAAGGCTGGGGGTGCCCATTCTCATTTCGAAAAACACGAAGACGGTAAAGGAAAAAAATACTTTGTTATTAATTTTAAAAAGAGGGAGAGTAAGAGAAATAAATTTATATATATATATATATATATATATATATATATATATATATATATAATTATTATACAGAACACTATTTTAATTTTTTCATCATCACTTAACACAATATAACTTAACACAGTAACATAATAGTTTTTAAACAGGTATTTCAATAAATCTTATGCTAATATAAAATTCAATATATTAACTGCAATAGTATTAATCTATAATAATTTTTGGAGTTAGACGGATATTAGATTTTTATTAATTTTTTTCTTTTTCAAACGAATTGAAAATGAAAAGTTTGTATAACTACTAATTTTCAGAAAAAAGTTTAGAAATATCGCCATACTAACTCTGCAGATTTATGTATGTGTTTGTTCTTAATCTGTTTATAGAATTTCGTTGAGCCAAATAACAGCTCTGGAAGAAATTACCATTCCTGTAATAATTATTAACTACATTAGAGGTACATTTTCAGTTACTGTGTGTTTAATACCTGTATTTTACTATATATTAACCACTTCAAAAAAAAAAAGTTTGAAAAGTTTTTTTTTTTTTTTTTTTTGTTAGCTTCATGCTGATATTTAATACAAAAAAGATTAACAAGTTTATGACTTATTTAATAGGCTAACGTTTTTTATTTATCTTATAATTTACACAAGTTGTAAATAAAAAATTCATCGTTTCTAAATTTGGGCTGATCTGTAGTATTTAAATCTGTAATAATTTCCATTTAATTCAAATTATAAAATCATAAAGGAATTTAAAAGAAAAAAAAATTGATACAAATTTTTTGCGGTAAAACTCAAAATAACTTCTTGTATTCTCACTTTATTTCGATATGAAACATGCACTTTAGCGCGTACACTGCAGTAAATTCAAAAAGATAAAAATTAATGTTTATTTTTTTTTTTTTTAACAAATACTATAAGTTTTAAAAACAGGCAACAATTAATATGAGTCACTGCTAAGTAATTGCAATTCTTTACATCTATGTCATCTAATTCTCTCTTAATAATAAATTTCTAAGGTATTTACATTTTTGATTAACAAAAAGTCTAAATTTAAAAATATAATTTAAGAGATGCACTCTTTAGGTATTTTTAAAACATTTTTAATAATTCTAAATGTGAATAAATACATTATAAAACAGTTTTCTTTTGTTCTTATAAGATATATTTTAACCTCGTTCTATCAATTTTATATTAACGAAGGGCAATTCTCAACCTTAATTTGTTCCTAATTTTTAATCAAATTTAATTTAATTTCTGTCTGAAGTTATTTTTATTCGTCTGAATTCCTCAGGCAGATTTTTTTTAATCTATGACTGAGGATTGCATAAATATTTTTTATTCAGTTTACACACTTTAACCCGTTAGTGTCCTCATTTGAGGACAACTAATAATATGGCACGTATATTTTTTGTGGTTGCTTAGAATGATTTCTGCTTTTTAGTGACAGTTTACAGCGTCACTCTAAATGATCCCTGAAAGTTTTATGTGCCTATTGTTCATTATTATTTCATAATTTGGATAGTCATTTATGATTTTTCATTCGTCGCACATATATTTACTTTTTGCGCAGGTATACTAACTTAAATCAAGTTGAATAATAATATATATTATAACACTTTACTTTTGAGATCTTTGTCAACATACAATAAGAAATTAATCTGTTATCTCAAAGTTTTTCTATCTCGAAGTTTTCTCGCTAGAACACTAACCGTAAATAAATGAGGATAGGCTTTAAATTTAAAACTATCAGAAGAATTGTTTAAGTTAATATATTTTACTGTCAGCTGTCTATATTAATTTAGAAGTGAAATAATCAGCTGATAATATTTTGCAAAATTAATTCTGACGTTAACGGGATAACCTATTATCAACCGACGTGACTTTAAAGTCCCATTAGATTAAAAAGCGTATAAAATCGAATTTATGAAAGAAATGTCAAATAAAAATATAAATATAGAATGTATCTCATTCTATGAACGTATATCTCACTCTATGGCACTAGATGCTACATAAAGTCATATTTGTTCAAAAATGTTTTTATAACATGTTGTCGATATTTCTAACAACCGTTTTTCCTGATCGTCACCTACTTTATAATTACTTTATATATTATTTAAAGAACCTGCCGTTAATCTTAGAAAAAGTATAGAGATGAAATATATATATATATTACTTTTTTCCCCCAATCTTCGTTAATTATTATAAAGAAGAGAATTGTATAATTTGTATAGCTTATATCTTTAAAAATTCATCTTAAGTAACCGAAAAATATATTTGAGATGCATTTTTTGTTTCTTTCGTAATGCGACAAATAAAGGATAAATAATAATTAAATTTTAAACTCATATCCATTTTTCACAACCAATTTTTAATTTAAATTTCTGGTAATTAACGTTTAACATTTCTTTAAACATTTAATGTGAATTTATTAAGTTCTCGTCTATTATTAACCAAGAAAAAAATAACTCATTTTTTTAATATTTGAAAAAATCATTTCCATATGCTTACAACACACTAATTTAGATATTGAATGTTTTGAGAAGTATAGAATTAAATCAATGCATTAATTATTATTTTAGGAGGCTACAAGAGTGGTAAAGAAGAACAAGGTGCCCATGGACTTCACAACAAGAAAGGACATGAAGAATACGACCACCACGATGAAAAAGGAGGCCACCACAGCTTCAAAAAAGAAGGAGAAGTTTATGATAAGCACGGCAGTGATCACAAAGGAAAATTAGAGAAAAACCAGCATGTAAAAGGTGAAGAAGAAGTATCCAAACACGGAGGACATGGTCAAGCTGGAGGAAAAGTTGGATCTGAATATATTAAAGATAAAGGACACAAAACTCACGGATTCAAGAATGTCTATCATAAAGGTTTGTGTTAACATTATTTTAAATTATTTTTTATTTACAAAAAAAAAAAAAGAGAGAGAGAGAGAGAGAAATGTAAGGGTAAGGCAACTAAACGTCTCCATTGTCGCAATTTATAATTTAAAATTGATGATGAGGCACTTTTATTAAGTACTACCTTTGCTACCTTTGCTCCCATAACTTATTTTGCAATTGGAGACATCGCACTAATTTGTCTCCACTTTTCTTTTATAAAGTTTGGTCGACTTATGTAAAGGAAATATTTTATTAGTGAACGAATAAATTGTATTTGAAATTCTATACATAAATCTGATATTATTTAAAAATTATTCATAATGAAATTCTGAGAGGCCAAATTTTGACAGTACAAACTTTTGAATGAAGTAGAATGCGCCAGCTATATTTAATGCAAATTAAATATTTAGACGAACTTAATTAAATTTAATAATTTTAAAAGTATTTTTTTACCCCTTTTATTTAAATGAAATATTTTCTGTGGGGATATCTCTAAAGGAATTTCGAATGATGTTCAAATTTCTTTTTTTTTTATTATTATTATTATTTATTTATTTTGTTCCATCAGATTTAATTTATTTTAATAGTTAGAATTATATGAAAGAAAGAAAGATTTACATCGATTTTGCTTTATCTTCACAGGAATTGTACAAGCATCAATATAAAAATAGTACAATTTACTTCTATTTTTTAAATTTGTTGAAGAAAAATAGAAAGTTTTATGTAATTAGAACATTTTGTTTCAAAAATTGGTTCGTGCTCATAACACGGCATTAATAAGTAAAGTAAAATAATCTATTTTAAAGCACAGTTTTTCTCATTAATAAAAACAAAGGACTTATCTTTCTTGTATTAATTTGTCAATTCTAGAGGAATATGGTGAACACAAGACCTTCCATGACGAACATCGTGAAGCTGACCACAAGAAGAAATATCACGATGAACACCAGGACTACACCCACCACGGTGGAAAACACTTGAAACAGAACACCAATAAGGGGCAATATGATGAAAACAAACACGGTCACGACTTCCACAAATTCGGTAAGGCTGGTCAGGAAAGCCATAGGGAAGGTGCTTACAAAAAAGGAGGACATCACCATAATGCTGGAGATGCTTTCAAACAAGAAGCAGGCAAACACCACAGCCAAGCCCATGCACAAGGACATCATTCAGAAGGTAATTTCGACATCCTCTAGTTTTTCTCGAATTATTTTTAATATTTCATATAGTGCGACCACGTTTCCTACGACTAGAAGTGAGGCCGAGTCCAAAAGTTTGGAGGGATGCAAAATTGTCCGGGAGATAGTTATTTGGCAAACATCCAGTTATTCGGTGTTCTCTTATCGCTTGTTTTCTCTCAGTCACCCCTATTTTAACACTGGACTCGTTCAATCCGCATTTGCGCAGAGGCTTCCATGGTCGCAAGAAATGTGGTTAAAGAATACAATGATATAATAAGATAAATAAAGATAACAAAACAAAAATTATATTTGACATTTTTTTATTGAATTTTTATAAACTAGCAAACCTTTGAAATTTTTTTGCAATTTCTTTTTTTTTTTTTTTTTTTTTTTTTACTTTTAAAATTTGAAACTTATAAGTCTTATACTAATTTCACCACCCAATTATTTAAATTTTAATTCATCAGAAGACAAATTATTATTACTTTTTGTGGGATGAAACGATTATGATAGTTAAAGCAAATCATTTAAACAAATGTTTCAAAGAAGAAATTCATGTTTGACGACCGAGTTTTCATACTTCCACAGGCAAGACAGCTTTTGTATAAGACCCCTATGACGACTTTTAAATTTTTGTTGTCTTTTTGCCGATGTATTTAATTTTTTTTCCTATTATTATTTATTTTGACATAATTTTTATTTAAAAAAAAAAAACTAAGTACCTATTTTGATTATACTTTTCCTTATAGCGTTTTTTAGTCAATTTAGGAAAATAATCATCTTTTGTTTATATCTTTAAAGTTTTGCTAGTTTTAAAATGATGCTTGCAAAGATTGAAAAGATTCAACTTTTAAAAATAGATTTTTCTGTAAAATGATCTCATTATACGAATGTCTTTTTTTTTTTTTTTTTTTTTTTTTAATTACTGAACTGAGTCCGCGTTCTTAAATATTGCTTATGTATTATTTTTTGTCCTTGCATATTTTATTAAGTCACTATCCTGTCCTTTCTGCAAAATTTAATAGTAACTGGTTCACGTTAGAGAAATATTATATAGATAATTACCCACTCAGTGTGATAGAGAAAAATGATATCAAATATAATTAAAAGCTTAAACCCCTTCAATATATTTTCTAAAGACTTATCTAGAAATTTTGTAATATTTAATATATATATATAAGAAATCTAGAAATACTTTATTAGCATTATAAATAACTCCTACAACAAATAATCTTTTAGTCTTATGCTTAAAATGTTAAAACAATGGAATGTTAAAATTAGATCAAATGGGGTGTTAAATAGATTCCAATAAATTAATGTTCAAAAGTTTATAAATATTTTATTATTTAAATTTAATTTCTAAAGAATTTTAAGAATGAAAAATTATACTTTAAAATTCTAATTTAAAAATGTTTACTTTGGAAAGTTAATTTCCTATTTGGATCTAAGGTTAAAAATCACAAATTCATCGCAATTTACATATCAATTTAAAAATAATTTCTAAGTCTTCGATAATTAAAAAAAATGTCATTTGAAAAACATCAAAGTATTAAATTAATTGCTTAAAAAAAACTAATTAATTTTTATCCATAAGAAAAAATACCTTCTTGACAAAAGATTTATGAAATTTTCAAGTCCTTTTCTGCATTGGAAAATGTTAAACATTTCATAGTTTCAAAATAGAAAATAAAATAAACAATTCTCAAAAAATTAAAATTTTAAGAATAAGCAGTTATTTTAAGACTATAAAACACAACATTGGTCATATATTACTTATGTATGTAATACATTTTAAATATTACTCATAATGTATTCAACAACAAAATTTTAAGTAAACTAACTAACAACATTATTCTGCAATCTCTAACATGTAGGTGTCAAAAAATATCACAGTGGACAACGAGATGTAGGACTCCAACAAAAAGCTCATCACGAAGCTGCCCATGGACACAGAGGATATGCAGGACATAAAAAAGCTGCAGGACTCGAAGCACAAGGAGGAGGCTACCAAGGAGGTTATGGTGATGGTTATGCCGGTGGTTACGAAAGTGTAGGGGATGGTCATCATGTGTATTACAGAAGAGGTTAAAAGAAAAGCATATTAGAACTGATTTTTAAAAAAAAATTGTGATAATCCCAAGGTTTGTGGCATTCAGAAATTCGAGGATATTTTTATAACAGTGGCTTTGTAAAGACAGACACGATGAATTTGTTTCTTCGCCAAGAGATGATTATAGTTAATGCAATACTTTCACATACTTTTCTTCAGGACTGTGCTGTATTAATTTATATTTACTCATATGTTAATCAACCATAATATTTTATAGAGTATCGAGAGAAGTCATGATTTTAGTACAAAAGATAGCAAAACTTGATAATAATCAAATATAAAGTAGCATTTCAGCTATAAATTCGCATAAAATTGAGAAGTTATCTGATGAATTTTTTTCTTTAAACAGAAGAAGTGACTCAAGAGAGTGAATTTTAAAAATCTTACAGATCTAATAATTAAAAATATATATATTCTTTAGTTTAATGAAATTCAAAAAAATATTTTTTTCTGTAGGTAAAATAGTATTTTTTTCAATAAATTTAAAGCACTTTTCAATATTTCTTAAAATGTTCTATGAAATGTTCTTTTTTTTTTTTTTTTTAATAACGCATATAATTACAAAATGAATGTGATATGCACATTTTAAATTTCGATTTTAACTTGTAGAAATCTATAGCTATAAAATAACTATAAATTACAGCTATCTGACAATCCAATTCCTCAGATACAGGGTATTTCATAATATACCATGGAAAAAAATTTAATGTGACCCAAAATACTTTGTTTTTCAGTTCTAGCATTATGTTTGTTTTGTATGTGTTTTTTATGTCGACTCAGCGTGTACATTATCATGTAAATGATATGTATATATAACCAAAAATATTTCTTTGGTTTATATTATTTATTAATAAACATTTGCACAATAATAAACTGTTTATGACTTGCTCATTATTTCATTACAGTGAAAATATTCCTTTATTAATAATATTACAAATATCATAATTATTCCTCATTATAAAATAATATATATACATGTGAGTTATAGTTTGATGAAACATGAAAAATATGATGAAGTATGGAAGCAGAATTACACAAGTCTACAAAAATAATGTTGGCAAAATTTGATTTGATAATTTCAGCTAATACATATGTTTTGTGACCGAAAATGAAGCCAGATTTTCTCTATCACGTACAGAATTTTAGCAATACAGGGTGTCTACCAACACAATTTTTTTATTTACGGTAGAATTTAGTATGTTTCCATAAACATACTATAAACGTTACCGTATAATTACATTGGTGGAAGAATTACGTACGAAACTGTGTCGGTAGACACCTGTATTGACATAAATCTATACGTAAAGAAAGAAAAACTGGCTTCACTTTCGATTTCACAGGGATCAGCCAAAATTATCAAATCAAAATTTTAGATGTATACCTGTTTAGCTAACAGAATATATCGATACCAAGAGAAATTCACTAAACCACAAATTTAGATTATGAAAATAATGACAAAAATAATGAAAGAATAATTATTAGAAGAAAATGAGATTAGTAAAAAACAAAATAGGCTTTTACATGCGCAAATAATAATTTTTATGTAATTTTTTCCCTTACTTCATTGCTTATAAACTTACAAATGCATTATAGTAAAACCATAGTATTTAAATAGATTTAAAATAATAATAATAAATGAAAGAAAATCGTAACTAAACATATAAAACTAGATGTTATAAGTAGTGTAAGAAAAAAAATACTATAAAAAAAAAAAAAAAAAAAAATACTGTTGAAAAGGTTTTTTTTTTTTTTTTTTACACTACAGAATTTTTTTAGAATGGTAATAATAAATTTTAAAAGTGTAACTAATAATCTGCTAGAATGCGAACAATAACAGAGCAAGAACACATAAAGAGTAATTTTTCGGCAAAGAACAAATATCTTTCGTAGAAACCGATAGGGAAAACTTTAAATACCCTATATTAAAATATATGATGAAATTGATTATAACTGTTTTTAAAAACAATTATTAAAGATACTTTCTGCTTGTTGAAGAAAATTCAGGAAATAACTCTTCACTTTCATAATACACTTTTATCGCGTCTGCCAGCTATAAATTTCGTTAAAAATTCTCTTAAATTTAGCGTTCTTACGAGTCCCCAGTAGTCAGATACCTTCCTTTCTCTTCCCCATGTAATCCAATGGGATTTTTGTTGCTTTGTATTTTCCAGATATCTCGCTCAAAAATAAAGTTTTTCGAATTCTGTTTTTTTTTAATTCCATTCTTTGAACATGCCACTTTTCTTCTTACTAAGCAATTTTTTTTTTAATTAAATTTCAATATTTTATTTCATTAAGCAAACTTAAGGATATAATTTTCAATCTTAACAAGAAATATTTAACTTGTATTTTTTTAAAAATTGCTTAGTAAGAAAAAGTGTGGCATATTTAAAGAGTGAAATCCAAAAAACAGAATTTGAAAAACTTTATTTTTGAAAGAGATATCCGAAAAATACAAAGCAGCAAAAATCCCATTGGATTACATGGGGAAGGAGAAAGGAAGGTACCTGACTACTGGGGACTCTTAAGTAAAAGCCTTACTTAGGCAGTGTGTAACATTCGGATAAATTTGCAGATTAATTTTTAAACTGAAAATGCACGAGAATCACTATTAAATTGCTGCTGAAATTGTTAATATTGAATAGCATTTTCGGTTTTCTCTAAACAAGTCATATGTTAGAGTTAAGGAGATAGTGGAACTTAAAAGTCTTTTTTATAAACTACTACTTTAAAGTTGTGAAAATTTGTATATACATAGAAATGTAACACGTATAACTTAGAGTATATGAAAACCTAACTTGGTGTTGAATTAATATGACAAAAGAAATTTACATAAGCGTTAAAAACGGCAATATAAAAGATATAATATTCGCATACTGCAACTTCTGTAACAGTTAAGCGTAAACTGATCTTTCTATGCCCTGATTGACGTTTTTAAGCTTGATTTAAATTTACTTTCGTATAATAACTTAAGTGTGTTAAAATTTCTGGAAAAATATTTTTGTTTAATAAAATAAAATTGTAAATAATAAATTATTTTTTTTTAATTTGCTGTGTTAAGTTTTTGATCCAAGATGAACGTATTCTTTTCAAATCTACACTATTAAAATTCGAATGTATCTATGCCAGGCCAGGCTCTCTCAGAAAAGCACAGAAATTAGTAAAAGTCGGGAAACAATCCAAAGATATTAATGTAAAACCTCATGATAACTTTTAAATTGTTAAATATACGAAACTGATGCCAAAATATAAAAGGGGTTATGCGTTATCCATTTACTTATTTTTATTTATTTTATTTTATTTTATTAGCTATTTTATTTATCCACTTATTTATTAAGATATAAAAATAAATGACTCATAGCACATAAAAGATTATACGGAGGAGAGGAAGTGGAAGATTTTGGTAAATTTCCGATTTCAACTTGTCATATATCAATTTAAATAACTGTAAAATAAATAATTGTGCGTGCGAAGTGCGCTATTTAAATACGATGCCAAGGGCAGTGGGTTCTTAAGGTGGTAGAGAAAAATAGTTTCTGAATTTGCTTGTTGTTGAACAACTAATTTATCGATTTCAAAGATTTTTTTTCCGATGTTTATGTATATAAAGTGGTTCATATGAATATAATGACGACCAACGTAGCGAGCGAAAGCTGCTAGTATTATATAAAATGTAGTAAACGCGAGAAACAAAAGAGCTTAAGATACTGAAGGAAAGATGGACTAGATAAAACAAGGTAGAAGAACTATTTCTGTACATTCACTATTTTACATGCTTCGTTACGATTGTTCAGGTGCACAGCAATGATAAACTGAATTGCAGAGTGCTCGTTCTTTGTGCTCTGACAAACGAAAAAACCTAATCCCGCCGAGAGTCAAAACCCATTTCATTCTATGGGGAAATTTGTTTCTACAATTACTCATTACCTAATGCATTTGTTAAAACTCCGTTTTTACATTCAGAAAATTCATAACCGTTAAATTAGTATTCAATTTCGAAAAATTGATTTTTTAATTTTTTTTTTATATTTTGCGTTCAAAAATGTGAATTTTCATTAACCGCACTATTATTATTATTATTTTTTTTTTTTTTTTTTTTTTTTAAGTCTCAAAATGAAATACTAAAATTTTTCAAAATCAGTTTGTTAGAAATGGTTACTAATTTAACGGTTGTGAACTTTCTAAATCTGAAAACAGAATTTCAATAAATGAATTAGGTAACAAATTATGGAAACAAATTTTCCAAAGTCGGCGAGATTAGGTATTGTGCGCTCTTAGGTGAAGAACACTTAAATAATTTAGCTATTCTAAAACAGAGGCCGATTTGACGAAATAATTTAACTATAATTATGCAACTAATAAATTTTATGATAATTTGGCACATCGATACAATTTGTGTAATGCGATGTTTAAAAAACGCACTTAAATTGTTGTATACATTTTCATAACTTTTTCATAAATCTTTATACTAGTTTGAAAAATTAATTTAATATTTTGGTGTGGTTATGAATTTTAAAGCATTGAAAACTCAAAGTAGCATTCAACATAAGTTTATCACAAATCACTCATAAATTAAATAGATTTCTAAAAAATTAAACACATAATTTTATTCATATTTGTAAGTTGCGATGTCCAATTCTAAATTTCAAAAGTAATGAATAACTTACAACAACAAAACACACGTTTTTATTTGTCAGCTTTTTTTTTTTTTTTTTTTTTTTTTGCTGTCGAATCTGGAGAGACTGATTGTATTCGTCCAGGATGCAAGCAAAATTTATAAATGCGTCTCTTAGATTTCTTGTTTGTGTCCCTGTAAAAGGACGATTAAGTCGTACGCTCATGAAAATCCATACGGTTCGTACGACAGTTACTTATAAATATTTCCAAATTTCAACTAAATAGAATGAAGTGTTTTGATGCATCACATTACACTCATATGCATATGCAAATACATATGTCACTCAATAAATAACAAAAATGAATTCAGGATATACCTCAAAACACATAAATACACAAAAGTGAAATGTTTGGATTTTTTAATAATTAAAATACTTTTCTTACATAGCATATATTCAGAAAGTAATAATGAATGAGCTATAGAAATCTCTTAATTAATTAGATAATAACTATTAAATTAATCCACAGCCAAGTTACAATCAAATAGTTGTATTACGTTCCCTAGAAAATACATATTCTCTTTTTCGACAAGAGAAAAATCCTCAGATAACGCTGTGAAATCGGTTACATAGCTGCGTTGCAACTGTATTGTGCACGAGTTATCTCAGGGTTTTAGAATATTGTCACAATGAGTTAAAGAGGCTCTAAGCCCGATTCGTGGCCTGGAATTTTACCGCTCAGTATAGAATTTATCCGACTTTCAATTTAGACATATTCTTTTTTTAAATTTGGTTGAGGCAAAAAATGGTTTCAATTACGTTTAATTAATAGATGCAAAATTCCGTAGTGTTCCTTTAATTTTTATTTCAAATGAATAACAATCAGAAATCAATCAAAAAAATATCTCTTACAAGAGAAAACATTCAATCATTCAACACAATCGTTACAACTTTTTTTTTTTTCCCCTCGAGATTCAACTGGTTTTATTATAAATATCGTAATGTTTCTCCAGCACGTAAACCACAATAAGCAACTTTCCGTCTCTAATATAAAACAAATCAATAAATAAGTAAGTAAAGAAATTTTTGGTAAACCTCAATGTTATGAATTCAAGATATTCATCTTTTGATGATTCAGTTCAAGCATCATTTCAAGAACTAAAAATCTAAAACGTTTTGCTAATCCCAGTGAGTTCAATAATTTAAAATAATACATATAAACCTGAAAGATCTAAATGATATTTATACATTAGTATTTTATAGTTATTGTTAAACCGTATAAAGTATAAATAAATTTAAAACCCATTTAATTTTATTTATTTATTTTTTTTTTATTTATTTACAAAGATTCCTTAAATATATTGAACCTGACGAATTAATATATATAATGACCCTCATCTGTCATGAACGAATCCGGTTAGTACCGCTTCAAAACAGAAACTTTTGGCAGCCATTTTTTTTTTTTTCCGTTTGTTCAATTCAACTTACGGAAACATACATATCATTTTCATACATGTTTTGTATCGCACATATTCTTATTATTTCCTCTAAAACCTTTTATCCCTTCCGTGGAGGATCAAAATTGTGATGGCATGTCTCCGGACCACCTCTAGGGGTGTGTCCCAGACCGTCGCCAATTGCCCATCTGCGCAGCATTAGTGCGACGTAAAACCCAATCACCAATCACCAATCACCTCTAAAACCTTGAAAAACTTTTCAATTATAATGTTTAAATATCTAAATTAAATACAACGGATCACTGGCAATTATAAACATGAACTTATAAATAGAATTATGTAACTTCATGATTATAAACAACGCAAAACCAAATAAAAACAAACCAAAACTGTTGCCATTCAGAAAATACAAATTCCAAATGGACAACTCTTTAATTACGAATGAACGACTCTTTGACTGTTTCATTAAAAAACGCTTAAAATATTTCTAAAACATAGTAGAGCCTTAAAAATCTTAAAATAATTGTAAAAACGTATTAAAGCCTTCATTGTTTGTTTACATTTTAAGGTATGATTGGCGTCGAGTTTAGTACGTAAATGCCGCCAGTTGATTTTAGTTTTGAAATGAGTGTAAAATGATAGTTGGGATAGAATGTTTGGTTGGGCAAGTAAAAGTCACCAGTTGAAATGAGTATTGAAAGTAGAGTAGTCTAAGGTGATAATGTCGAGTCAAGGTAAAATGTTCGGTTGAGAATGAGAAAGTCCCTAGCTGGATCCTGGATATTTTGGCGATGTTGTGGATGAGATAGCTGGTTGGAGGCATCGACTAGAGGTGAATTTGGGTTAGCATGGAGTGTCTGTAGTTATTGGATAGTTAGTTAGAAAATTTGAAAACAGGATCTACGATAGTCTTAAAAAAGAGTATTTTGGTAAAATGAAGTGAATTGTTTTTTCTTTTTATGAGGACTTTAAATACGCAAGCGAAGTGATGACGTCACTTGCCGTTCGTAGATACAAGAAAAATATTTCCTATGTTAAACGCCCAATGGATTTTTCGTAAAAAATTATTAAAAATCGAGGAAAATTATTTCCCGATTTTAATCCCCATATTTAGGTTTAGATATGTATTAGTTATCATGTGCATGCGTTAGATTAAGTTGTTTTTGTTCTAAAATTGATAAAATTTGAATATTAAATTTCAAAACTCTAGATAAAAAAAAAAAAAACTTCCTTATTCCATTGAAAACATAAACATTTCATTTCAAAGGATGATATTTACACAATAAATATTCAACTACTATACTAATTAAAAGGAAAATGATAAATATTCTATCATAATTTGAAGTGAAATTTGTTTTCAAATGTCTAAATAAAATATCTGATATAAGATACTAATATGTTGCAGTGGAATAGATTTGATATCGGTCATCCTTGGCAGAAAAAAAAAAAAAAATATATATATATATATATATATATATCGCCAAATTATCTGGCGAATATAATTTAATTCCTTTCAAAAATCATGGTTATTTTAAAAACTTATATTAAGAGAGTAATGAATAATATGAAACAATATTTCACACAATACATATTACGAAAATATACATCTGGCATGTATATTTTCGTAGTACGTTTTTGATCGCCAAATACAAAAACGCCAAGGACAACAGAGTTTTGAAATTTAAAATTAAAATTTTGTCAATTTGACAGCAAAATAACTCAACCTAACACATGCACATAACTAATACATATATATACCCAAATATGGGGATGAAAATCGGGAAATAATTTTCCTCGATTTTTAATAATTTTTTACAAAAAATCCAATGGGCGAATAACATAGGAAATCATTTTCTTGCATCCACGGACGGTCAGTGGCGTCACACTTCGCTTGCGTATAAAGCACTTAACCTGTTAGTAGTCACTATAGACATCGCCACCTATTACAGATTGCGCACTTTTTATTTAACTGCCACCAAAAATTTTAAGAAGTGATGTGACCGACGTTTCTTCGATTTTATTCGCGTTTTATGTATATCAAATGTCACTTCTAAAAATGTTTGGTGGCTATTGAATAAAAAAATCTGGCAATACTAAAAGATGGGCGGCAAATCGACCAACTAGCGACTACTAACGGTTAATAGAACACTGGGATATGTTGTTGCTGTTGTATTGTCGGGCCTATATTTTTTGTCAACCAGCAGTTTTTTTATTGTCATTCATATTTATTGATCGGGTAGAATTTTTTTAATTTCAGAACGAAAATTATAAAATATCGAAACACATTTGATTTATAAACAAAAATTGAAAATACATTTAAATGATCACGTGGTAACCATCATGATCTAAACATTGTTTTCAAGATTTATCGTTCATATTCCGTCATTTTTGACGGGGTTATATACTAGTTTCTTGAGAATTACAAACAAAACAAAAAAAAAAAAAAAAAAAAAAAAACAATTTTTGTTTTTATTTTTATTTTTTAACAAAATTTCCAAATTAAAAACTTAAAAGAAAAAAGAATTTACTAAAAAAATATACATACAATAGAAATCAAACAATATGCATTCTCTAATAGAGCATATCCTTTCTATCAATAATAACAGTGATTATTTGATTAAAGGTCAAGCTCTATTTATCAATTCAAATAGCGACATAAATAATCCGTTGTAAATAACCGTTAAACATGTAGCCTCGAAACTGTGAACGGTTTATTCTTGCAATGGGATACGCTTCATTACATGAAGATTGAATGCATATAACAAATAACCAGATCATTATTCATTTTAAATAAACAAAATTATTTTTTAAAAATAAAGAAAATAAAATCTGTCTTTACAAAATTTAATTTAGTGCTAGGCTTCAAGCTTGTAGCTTTTAGTATTACGATAAAACCTTTTACCGACTCTTGAGCGAAAAGTTCGCGGCTTTAAATAGTGAATGTTACATCTAACATATAATACTTTGCCAACATAACACAATATAATACATTGCCACGTAATAAAAGTTTTGTCTTCTAACGAAACTTTTATCTATAAAATATCATAGCTTTATAAGCTTGAGAATATAATTACAATACGACATGCTGGATTAGCAGTAAAACTATTGGGTTGTTCGGAAAGTAATTTCTTTTTTTTTTTTTTTTATCAGATGATTTAATTGTATTTTTTCACACTAATTTCCCAATTAGGCAGCATTGCCATTATGTATTTTGACAGCTGATATCCGCGTTTGTAATGATCGATAGACGGCGCTTTGTGAACACTGCAGTTGTTAGTAAACATTAGCCACGTGTGTTCCAATATAGTGTTCTTGTTATTCTACTTAATATTCGTACTATAATTTCTCCGCCATTACATTATGGAAAATTGATTGCTTTTGGAAAAAATACTTCAGTTTATTCAAAGTTCGATCGGAAGTAGATTTTTAACTGAAGTTGAACAAATATTAATTTCAAATCATCTGATTAATTCTTTACTTCCATTAGCCGAAGCAACTGAAATTTTAAATTCGTCATTTGGAAATAAATGGAAGCTCAATTCTGGATTTCTTGATGCTTTGGATTTACACTGTGGCACACAAAAGTATGTGTTATCTTTTTTACCGTATTTATTCATTTATATTCAATAAATATATGTGAAACTAAACATCGGCTAGCAATGGCGGCTATATGGAATTCGAATTAAACCATGTTTATTGTAATTTCACCGTAGCCCACCAGAGGGCGAGCATTTCATTACAATCGCGGATAGCACGGCTTCTTTGTGAAAAAGTTTGTTTGATTTTATAGAATCGATTTTATTTGGTGCCCTATAAAATACGGAATACCGGAAGTAGGATTTCCGATAAATGTTGATTTTTTACTATCGAAAAGGGAAAAAATCTATTCAAGCAAGAAAAAGTTATCCAATGTGTATGACGAAGATAAAACAGGACACCTACGCCAAAACTGGTTTGCAAAATTTCGTTCCACTAAATTCGATGCTGAAGATGCACAACGTTTTGGTAGGCCGGTTGAAGCTGATGAAGACAAATTAAAGACATTGTTTGATGCAAACCTCTGAATAACAACTCGTGAGTTCGTTGAGATATTAAATTTATCAAATATGGCCGTTCATAAATACGTAAACGCCTTCGTTTAATTTCTAAACACGACATATGGGTTACAAGTTCTCAAAGAAAGCAATTTGCCCCGTCGCATTGACCTCTGTGATTTGCTTCTAAAATGTCAAGAAAAAGATTCATTTTTGGAGCGAATCATCATGGAAGATGAGAAGTTGGTTGTCTACAACAATGTTAATCGCAAGAGATCATGGAGTAAAAAAGATGAACCGGCTCAAAGCAATTCGAAACCCAATATTCACTAAGAAAAGATGATGCTGTCTGTTTGGTGGTATTTCAAGGGAATCACTCTTATGAACTACTATCGAACAATTCGGAAATATGGTATTATCAACTGGACGAACTGAACGATTCATTCGAAGGGAAAAGGCCAGAATTAATCAACAGAAAAGGTACAGTGTTCCACCAAGATTGTGCGAGACCGCACACAAGTGTGGTACCACACCAAAAGCTTTAGCAGCTCTGGTGGTATTTATTACTACATCCACTATATTCTCCAAATATAGCAACTTCGGCTCATTACTTGTTCCGATCACTACAAAAATTTTTAGACGGCAAAACTTTTACTTCAAATAAAGATATCAAAAATTTGTCAAAAAAGGTAAAAAAATTTATGAACTTGGAATTATGTTCCTGCCAGAAACTTAATAAAAGGTATTGATCCAAAATGTAGAACATATAATTTAATAAAATATTTATACACTATAAGAAAATCATCTTTCATTTTCACAAAAAAAACAAAAAAAAAAAAAATTTTACTTTCCAAACAACACATTACAATACAACAACAAAAGAGTCCAGTAATAGTAAGTGAGAACTTTTCTGATACTTACAACACCTTTGCAATACTGTTGATGATATGGAATAATTAGTTCCCATACCCTTTTAAATAATGGATAGGAAAAGTCCTAAAATGAAAGAAAACATTTGTCTAGCACAAAAATACTTTCAAGGTATTTTAGTAGAAAAGGAAAGATATCGTCCAGAATGTTTCTTATAAACAGGATCAGGAATTGTGAAAAAATTTCGCCGTATTCAAGCGTAATGATGCTGAGAGTCAGGAGGTACCTTAGTAAGAGTGTCTGAGAGGCAGAGGTTAAAAGTCAGGAAAATAGCTTTCCTGTTCGGATCTGCAGGCGTCAGAGATCAAAGTTCGTCTACAGGAAGACGATGAGCTGGTTTGAGTCACTTGATAGAAACATTAACTATCAGACCATTAATGAATGAAAAATGTCTTATCACCTCATTTGAGCATCTGTTAAAGGCAAAGGTCCGATGAGATCAATGTTCATGTGTGTAAAATATGTGTTTGAAACATGAAATCGGCTAAAGGTGATGAACCATATCTAAAACATTTACTTTTTAATAAGGAATGCATGAATTTACTAATCGTGTAACATTCTTTTCAATAGGTACCTAGTCAAATAAATCAGTCTTTAGCTTAACAATTGCGTGTTAACTGCTAGATGAGTCAGTAAATAGTTTGAATAAAAAACAGTTTTGAGTAAATTTTATGGATTTTAGAGCCAAATACATGGTTGTTGATGTGTTACAATAAATTGGTGAATCACAATTAGAAATATTTAGTTTTGAAATTTAAGAATAAATTGCTTATTCTTGCTTAATTGCTTAGGAGTTATTCAAGATCATTTTCTGCTTCCGCTATTTTATGGAAATCGGCGGTTTTGGGATTGTGAATATTGTATATTCTTGAAAAGACATCAGTCGTTCTATTGTTTTAACCACTGATATTTTATCAAATTTTTTCTTAAAGGCTCTTGATTGGTGAAAATTTTAAAATTCCGTTTTCCTAAAAGGTAAATCCTTAATTCCAGAAAATATTGCTAAAAGCTCGTTGTCATATGTGTTATATCTAGTTTCAGTGTTCTTAGAGATGAAACGTAAGAACTCTGAAACGTCTACAATGCATTCCTCAGCATATGCTCCAACAGCTTTATCTGAAAATCGCACATAACAGCAATTGATTTGATAAGGTCTGGATGACACCCTGTTTCAGATTTTATTTTGGTTTCTCAAATACATATTTATAGGCTGCGTGACAGTCCTCTGATTAAAAAATGATTGGGCGACAGAATGCATCTTGGAATTCAGTTATGATAAATGCCAATACACAACAGTACCGGCCACAGGAAAAGTAAATCATGTGCCTTATTGGTTCATCTAGATGACCGATCACAAAGTGGCGTTCAATAGTCAAATTAGATATGGATCAAAGTTCGATGCCACACCTGAATTACATCAAGAAAAAGGCATCCTAGATCCAGTGTAAATTTAGTCGCTTAGCTGAAGCCTAAAGTCAGAAAGGCAGTCTACTTGCTGCCGCTGAGAAAATAGTACAGGGCACCTGTGTAGTATTCAAACCTCGTTAAAACGTGTTACAAAACATTCAGCGGGGTTACCTGCTATGTTTAAGCAAATGTTATCACACTGTTTCCACGGACACGCTAAACATTCTGGCAGGGCTTCCCTCCTTGTTTCTTAGTGCGAAGTCAGAGCAGGCCAACGTAAGCCTAACAAGATAGGTAAAAGCGTTGAAAGCACTAATCTAGGTCTGGAAACGGTTTAAATTGGAGTTTCTAATTTAAGCGAGAAGATTTCTGGAAATTTCCTTGGTCTTTAGATTAGAAGGCGGAATTGTCGAGTTATTTTTACACTGACGGTTCAAGATGGAGGATGGCAGAATGAGCTGTGCGCTTCTCAGGATCTCCGGCGGGGATATCGTGACAGAGTGCCAATATCGGCTAACTCTGTCAGCAGCACTAACCATATCACTGTTTTCGTGGCCGAAATCTATGCGATCATGGAAGCGATCTCAGACGCAGTGTTCTGAGTTCTTAGTGAGATAGATGTTTACTCTGACTCCAGAGACAACGCTTTAAGTGTTTTACAGTCTAGTGCCAAAGAACTGGGCTGTATCTGAGATTAAAGACCAGGTGAGTAGTAGTAACATCAGGGTTACCATGCATTGGATGAAAGCCCACGTAGGTTATCGCTTCAATGAACTTGCAGATAACACGGCAAAAATAGCCACAACGAGAGGTAAGGTGGATCTCACTGTGAGACATAGCCCAAAATTCTCAAAGCGAATTATCAAAGAATGAGCTCTGGAAAATTGTCAAAATTCAGAATGACTCTACTAAGGGTTGATTCCCTCATGAGGTTCAATCGAGTAAACACACGAAGACTGCAAAGATACTTCGTGAACTAGCTCCTTACCAGTCATGGATCATTCGGTATCCACCAACACCGCTTCTTTAAGAAGAATCCTGCATGTATTTGTAGGAAAAGCTTTAGCTCGGTAAGGCAGGTGTTGTTCGGTGCGCCCGATGACTGTTCGTTAGGGAAAGATATGATTGTTCGTTAGGAAAAGATATGACTGTTCGTTAGGGAGATACTTTCCGCAGATTTCCTTCGTCGAACGCAGCGGAAGATCTGCCTAGACTAATACTGTAGGAAGGGGATCCCCGGTAATCATGTCGAATCTTCTTCGCCGCGTACTAAACCTGCTTAAAGGCGGACGCAGAATGTCCGAAGACAACCCAACACGACTCCTGCAGAGGTAATCTTGAATTCTTGAATGCAGAAAGCTTCAGCTCCCGTCTCGACTGCTTAAAAAATCAAGTTGGGTTTTTACCTCGCCCGTTCTAGAGTTTTTCTCAAATGTTGGTCCACAAACCCAATCAATCCTTCCTAGCTCCATGCGAACGAGACATGGTGACGTCTTAGACCTTCGGTGATGTATGACATTGATATTTGCTTCTTTCCTAATGCTGGTACACAAAGATCCCATATGGGGCTTTTAGCCCCGGAAAAAAGGGCAGGTCCAAGTGTCTTGAGTGGGACCTGTCACATAGCAGTTTAGCACTAGGTTATATAAAGCAAGTGCAGATCCACCTAGTTGGTACAGTTGACGCGAATCGGCTAGTGTGGTGAATGCCGTTGGGAGCGGAGCTTCCTTATCTATCGAGAACGATACGAGCGTCCTCGAAAGATAAAAATGCCCATTCCGTTTGCAAACCGTGGAATTTACGGCACCTGATGCAACCGGACTCTACTGACCAGCCTCTGAATGGTCTGAAGACTACCGGGCAATCTTCGTAATCTTTGTTTGCCGTCCGTAGCTGGGCTATCTGCTAGCTGTTGTGCGGTAGTCGGGTTGCAATCGTAGAACGTTCAAGGCTACAATTTATAAAACGGCTGTTACTTTCAGGACCGAATAGGATCACAAGAGCCAGGGACGGATGCTGGTAGGCGCTGGCTCCACCCCCTTTTCCTTATTTTTAGTAGAACCAGGACCTTATTAACGCGAGGCACACGGTGCACGTGTCTCGGGTCTTGAAAAGCACAGGGGGGGGGGGGTCTTAAAACTTACTTTGAAAAGACCATTTTTGCCTTTTTGGCCCATAAAAATGGCAAAAAGTGGTATCATAAAACGCAAATTTTTGTACTTTAGTCTCTTATACAGGTATAAAACGTAACTTTGCTGATTTTTGCACAGTGCGAGGGAGGGGTGGGGGTCCATGAAAATATATATACCCTGGGTCTCACAGGAAGTTAATCACGCCTTGAGTAGAACCTAACACAGTGTATAAATGAGGTTGTTTACTAGCAGCATAAGGCAAAAAATTACGATAAAAAATTTAAATTCTTAAGAATCGACAATGATTATTAAAGTTTGTGGTTTTGGAAAACTCTCAGTAACCTGGATTTGATTTCATCATACCATACTTGATTTGTCTATGAAATGTCCCAAAACTAATATTTTTTCAGCGGCGAAAATGCATTTAGGTAAATTAACAAATCGATTGTTATCGAGAAGCCGTTTGAACACAATATTAAGATGTTCAAATGTTCTGCAATCTAGGAATATGGAATTAACAAGGCGTCAATGCATACAAAACAGTAGTTGAAGTGATCTGAAATTCGATCTACAAAACTTTGTAAGGATTGGACAGCATTGCGCAAACAAAAAGTCATGCAATGATATTCATATAAACCAAAAAGCTTAACTATCGCTGTTTTGCGTATATCATCGTTATTCATGGAAATTTGATGATAAGTTGGTAAGTCTTTTTCATATCGAAAGTTGAAAAAACCTTTTTTACCACGCTGATTTAAAGTAAATCCTGTATGCATGTCGAATGAAGCATTGTTCAAGGGATTATAAATACAATAAGAGTGCAGTAATTGCCACATGGATACCATGTACCGTCTGACGTATGAATCACGTGTAAGGCTCTCCAAAAGCTTTTCTATAGAGAACAGATGTATTTTCGTACCAAACAGATAAATTCAGTTTTAGCTGCAGCTAATTTATCCGGAGTTAAAAGCAGAACTTTAGCAACAATAGGAGGTCCTTTTGCATGAATTATATGTGCGGCATAATGAGAAAGTGAATTGTTAGGCAGTTTAAGAACACCTTCAAAAAAATTATACCTTCTTAATAAAGAATCAAATTGTTCAGAATGGTTTAAAGCATCAGTTTTAGGAACTGGATCTAAAGAAATTTCATGGTTGAAAAAACAGTAGTTAAACTAGCAGTGGGAGTGTTGTAGATTTGATTTCTTTTTTTACACTATAAAGATGCAAAAAATTGACTTATAAAATAGGCCAAGTTACATCTGTTATTGTGAATGTCAAGGGAAATATGTACCATCAGTCAAGATCCCAGTTAACTGATCATTTTCCAAAAACATCAATATTTGGGCCATTTGCAACAACTAAATTAAAAAGAAAAATTGGCTTTGATCCCTCAGCATGCGTTGGTGGCAAAACAGAAAGATCTGCACCTGTGTCTATAAGCGCAGGTTCATACTAATCGTATTTTCAAATTCACTATAGCAACACTTTGTGCATCCGAAGCCATTCGTAGCCACCCGACTCATGCTTGACCAGTTAGTTTTCTGATACAAAAGAACATGATTGAGAACATCCGTTGCACTTTCAACAAATTTAGCATACCAATTTCGGAGGAATTATACAAAAGGATATGACATGTCCAGAAAAACGTGAAGCGGATTCGTAACTGCAAAAGAAGAATTAAGGGTGGGTTTTAAAATTTATTAATTCGTTTTAACTTAACACTTAAAAGATGCATGTCTAGGTAAGAATTTGGAAAAATATATATATATACTTTTTGTTATATTTTTACTATGTATATGACGTATTTGTTATTTATAAACGTAACATAACGAGATTTACTTATATTATTTAAATTTACCAAAGCCCCTTTCATAGTAAGGTATAATTAATATCTATCAGGGATTTACAGGGTAGACAGAAATATAGAGACACATTACTTGGTATAAATGGTATATTCTATGGTATATTTCCTAGTATAAATGAAAATTGTGCAAAATATGTTTTTATAGGGTTTTAATTTTCCTTTTTTTTAAATACTAATTTTTAGTATATCATGTGCTGCAAAATACAAGGAGCATAAAAGCAATTCTATTTTACATTTTGTCTTTTAAAATAAATTATAAAGATATACCAGAGGTGAAAGTCTTGGTCATATGAGTCTTATGTGCAAAACATAATCATAGGTGATCCCTCCACATAGGTGAAGTGTGTCAAACATTAAACGATGTAAACGGCAAATACAGTTGAAAAGTATTTCATAATCTATGTGATTTGCATGATTTTTTTTTTTTTTTTTTTTTTTTTTTTTTATCAGAAACTAGCAGGATTTGCCCAAGTTGCTGATCACTATACTGAAATAATTTTAAACTGAATAATTTGAATGTTTAAATAAACTAGTTGGCATAGGTGGACTCTGCTCAGTTCCCCATCATATTTATATTCTCAAATTTCTAGTGCGAGACATATTATAATCATGTTAAAAAAATGAATTTGACCAAAGCTTGATACAGTGACAGAATGAAATCCCCGCCTAATAGGCTATCCACCGTTCACCTCGATATATTTATCTTACTCTAATCTATTAATTTATTTTATCAGGGTCAATTCCGTTGTTTAGTTTTCATGCTACTATTTCCAATGCAATAATCCTCAAAATTCATATTTATATGAAAAATTTACAATTTCGCTATGTTGGTAAAATCGTAAATTACGAATCATTTACGAAATTTTCCTATTAGACTATTTGTTATCAATCATGTTCAAACAAATATCATAAATGTAATTTTGAAGTTGTCAAATGTATTTATGATCCTCAAAATGGAAGTTTATGCTCAATTTTGCCTTATTCTGACATGTTAAGTAAATCGTAAATTCCAAATAACTTACGAATTTTTTAAATTGGAAAAATCATAGTACATGATATTCATGCCAGTATCCTAAATAATATTTCGAAAGTGGTTTGACATCTTTACAATGAAAATATCCCTCAAGATTGACGTTTATGTGAATTTTTGCTCTATTCTGCCATGTTAAGAAATTCGTAAATTTCCAATAACTTGCGAAACTTTTATATTGCAAAATTCATAGTCATTAATATTCTTGCCAGTGTCCTAAATAATGTTTCAAAAGTAGTCTGACATCTTTACGATGAAAATATCTCTAAATATTGACGTTTATGTGAAATTTTGCCTTATACTGTCATGTTATCTTGCCAGTGTTGAAAGTAATATTTTAAAACTGATCTGACCTCCCTGCGACAATTTGTTCTTGAGATATCGTGTACACAGACTAACAAAATAACGGACTAACACACTAACAGACACCCTACAGACAGACACCATACAAATTTTGTCATTATCGGATTCCTCACACGTGAAAACGTGTAAAAAAGTCAAAAAACCGAGGTCGAAAATTTTCACGATTACCTAAGTTCCCCATACCTATAGTATGATGGGGAACTAATATATTTCAATTGACGACTATTTTCAGCAAATGAAAATCATATATTCTTTAACCACATTTCTTGCGACCATGCAAGCTTCTGCGCAACTGCAGACTCAACGAGTCTACTGTTAAAATAGAGATAATATTTTCGTTGAGAGAAAACAAGTGATAAGGGAACGCCGAATGACTGAATGTTTAATAAATCGCTACCTGACGGCGAACTTCGCACCCCTCAAAGCTTTTGGACTCGTCCTCACATGGAATTTTGAGAAGTCATAAGGATGGTGAAGGAATACGTGCGCGCAGCGCACGTGTCTACGCTGCCGAAGGCAGTGGGGACCCGGTACGACATTTTTCCCGATCAGAAATTTTTTTTCTCTTTTTTTATCACATGATAAAAATTAATGCAATTTTGAGAATTCATTAATTATTGTGATTCATTTAAAAATAGTGACCAGCGAAGCGGGCGTAGCCTGCGAGTTTAAAATAAACCTGACTCTTTTCCTTTCTTAAAGAAAAGAAGTCAAATTTCTTTACCAACTACAAGAAATCCATAATTTCAAACCTCTTGTCTCATAACTGAATGCCCAAGATTGCATTCTAGGTGGATATTTTTTACATGATTAAATCATTTTTTAGAATGGTTTAAATATAACTTTGTAAGAGAAACAGAAAAACTGAGTTCACACAATCAAATAAAATAAAAGCTTAAAAAAAAAGTCTGGAGTGACACCACTTGACTTTACGAACATTAAGTAATTAAAGGTTGCATAAATAAATTAAAGTAAAAGAAGCCATTAAACTAGCGGATCTGCAAATCAGGTGCATCAACCTCCTATTTGCATCAACTGATCATTTATATTTATTTCATATCACTTAAAATATTTATATATATATATATATGATTAACTCGCTACATAAACAAATATGTTTCTGAGGGGGACTGCCGCCCCCCTCCACCCCCACCCCCATTGTATCTGTCTGTCTATATCTACGAGGGCTATTTTTTTTCAACCTCCAATAGGCTATAAAAGAAAAACGGGTAAATATAAAAAAATGATTTTATAGCCAAAAGTAATGTAGATTAAAGGTTACTTCTCTACATAATCACCTTGATGATTGAGGCATTTGTCATATCTGTGGACAAGCTTTGAAATACCCTCTTCATAAAATGTTGCCGCCAGTGACTTCAAGTGAGTTATGACGGTTTCTTTGAGCTCCTCGTCAGTTTAGAAGCATTGCCCTCCAAGCCACTTCTTTAGTTTCGTGAAAAGATGGTAATCACTGGGCACTAGGTCGGGACTATATGGTGGGTGTTCGAAAATGTCCCATTTATCGTCTGTAGCGACAGACTTGCGTCCTTGACCTCCTTCATCATGCACATCAGTTCGGCCATCTTTAAATTTTCGACACCATTCACTCATAAAGTTGTCTCTATACACTCGACTCATTCTTCGATAAATTTCCGCTGCACTATTCCCTTCTGCCTGCAAGAAACGAATAACACTTCGCAATTCACATTTGGCGGGAGAATCAATAAAGACAGCCATGTTTACTTGACTGCAGCTGAAAACGAATTAGCGTGTTGCACTCGACAGTGACAGAGCATGTAGAAGAGGAGATGCGCTGTCACATGCTGCGCACGCCAGTCACCTGCCGCATGTCTGGCCTTCATACCGTGCGATCGGAGGTTGAAAAAAAAAACAGCCCTCGTATTTGTACATATGTGTATACTAGGGATGTGGGCTTTCCGGAAAATTTTGAAATGGAAAATTTTCTGGAAAATTTACTGAAAATTTTCCGGAAAATTTTCAATATCTAAATTACGAAGGTTTTTGTAAAATAAAACTAAATATATTAAAAGCTACAAGTAAACAAAACTATTCAAAGAAAAGTATGAATAATAATTCAATTCAAAAATGAAATTAATAAACAAAACACAGAAATTATGATTTAATGGTTTATTAAACATGTATAAAGCTAGAAAGTTATAATTTTTAATGACGGTTTTTGCATGTATAATGGTTGAATAATCTATATAAAAAAAGGTGTCTGTAAACATTTTGTAGCCGTCAGAGACCCTCACATATCACTGCCAACAGCTGAACTCCATTTCATTATATAGGGAAAATTTTTATAAGAATTGATGATTTTTTTTTTTTTTTTAATTCTGTTTTCATTATTAAAAGAAAAATCTAGAAAAATTAAATTAGCCTTTGTATTTCCCAAAATTTATTTATTTAATTTTTAATACTTCATACTGAAGTTACAAAGTGGAAAAAAATGATCAGTTTTTTTTTCTTTTTACTTTATAATTTCAAAATAAAACATTTAAAAAAAAAAAAAAAAAAAAAAAAAAAAAAATGATTTTGAAAAACAAGAAAAAAATTCACAAATGCGAATTTTCTGAAAGTAAACAGAATTATTAAAAAAAAAAAAAAAAAAAAACAGGTAATTATTATAACAAATTTCTATTTAGATTGATATGGGGTTTGGCTTCTAGTGGCAGAGCAATCATACAGTAGTCGGCAGCAAAATTATTGAAGCACACATCCAAATTTTTCTTTTTCTTTCTTTCCTTTTTTTTTCTTTCTTTAGTTTGATCGCTAATTTTTATCATGAACTTACTTTTTTATAAACAGTATAAGACTAAGATCATGAATCGATAAATATTTACTAAAACAGTATTAGGTGCACATCTTTTAAAAAGAAATTATTGCTAGTGCATCAATAATTTTGCTGCCGACTGTGCAAGAGGTAATTAGTAAGGTATGGCTCAGACCATGCAAGGGTTCATTTCATCAAAATTCTTTTGATTTTTACTTTTTTTTATTTGTTCTATTTTTAAGCATAGTTTGCGAACACAAAATTATATTTTTTAATAGTTGGTGGTGATGGATAATGGATGTAAGCCTCTATTAAAAAAAAATTAATCTGGAAGTTTGAGATTTTTATTTTTATTATTGTTGTTGTTCAACTTTAAATGTAACATCCACTATGAGATTTTTCAAGTACAACTCATTTTCGGATATTTTAAGCAAATAAAGAAATATTGAGTTCTTTCAACTAAACCTCCAGTTACAAGATATCGTGCCATTAATTTTATCTATTTGATTTCCTTAAATTTTAATCAAAATCTTGCTGTTTATTTATTTAGGCAATTAACTGTATTTCCTGTTGCTTGCATTAAAAAAAAAAAAAAAAAAAACTTTTTTTTCTACATTAGAAATTTGTTTTAAAAAGTGATTTAAAAAAATATAATTATGTTTTTATATAAGATTTTTCTCTAAAATTTTCAACAATGCCAATTTTGTAATTAAAGCATTTTTTTTTTTTTTTTTTTTTTTTTTGAATATTTAACGAAGATTATGACAATGTCCTAACTTTCTGAGTCACTCTCAGAACCAGAGACCATAAGGTGACCTAAGTCAGAATTGCTGCCTGAGTTTGAAAAACATCGGCGTATCATCATTTATCAAATGAATATTTTAAAAAACAGATATACATGCTCAGCAGTATAGTAGTGCATTAATTTATCAATATATTCTTTTTTTTTGTAATGTTGCCAAATGCTTTATAATTAAATTATGTTCTTGCAAACTTATTGATTGGACATTTAAAATTCTGATTAGCAACCACAGATCTCTTATATTATAATAAATAACTTCTTTCTCGAGCAAGTTGCTCAAAACATATATCTGGTAACTTTCTAAATGATAACTTTAATCAGAAACTTTTGTTTTTCCCACTGTATATAAAATTACTGTGGCTAATAAAAGAAAACTTAAATATATCATGCAAAAGATTTACTAAAAAAATTGTTTTTTTGGTTGGAAAATTTTCCGGAAAAACATAGTAGAAAATTTTCTGGAAAATTTTCCAAAAAAGAAAATTTTCCACCCCACATCACTAGTGTATACTGTACATATTTCCTTGTAACTCATAGCCTTGTGTTAACACCTTGTAATTCATAAATACTTCTACCAAATTTAATGACAAATGATTGCATAATTAATTGTAATTATTTTGTGTTGCCCTGTAAACAAATTGCCAAATCTATGTTCATTTTTTACAGAAATCGTGCTTTAAATATTCTAATAATATATGCTTATTTCATTGTGTTTAATGAATTGTCGCCATGTTAAAATGTACTTATAAGAAATACCATCTATAGACTGTAATGGTATGAAATTCTTTTATGTGTTCCTGTCCTCTAGCCATAGTAATTATATGCACCAATAAAAACTTAACAACTAATTTATTGTAACTCATTTATATTTAAATAAAATTTAACATCATTTGGATGATTACAGAGTTTCATCGTAATTCTTGTGTGTATTCCTGTAAATAAATTATTATTTAGTCTATACATATCTTTTGTCTAGAGGAAACATGTGTTTAAGCATCTTAATAATGTATGCTAAGTATGTTGAATGTAAAATAACATTTTCTTAAATTAGTTTCTTAAGTAATTCTAGTCTAAATAACATAATTTGAACATTTTCAAGAAATAAAATTACCAAAATTTAAAGTAAATCAAAATAAATAAGAAATCAAATTAGATGAAGAATCCTATATCAGATTTTCTTTGTCTTTTACGTGCCATCACTAAAAGCAATAAGATACATTTTTAATTTGTTTATTAATGTTATATAGTTATAAAAATTATGAAATATATAATTAAATCTTATATTACTATTTAAACATTTTTATTAATTATTTTGAGATATTAATACTTTACATTATATTTGTGGGATAAGTTTAACTAAAATTATTCTACTTTTATCTTTTATATGTTGTTTCTAAAAACAACAACAATAAATTTATATAACCTACTATTTATTATATCACATAATCATTTTATTTATTTTTTTAATATTAAACAATTGAAATAGTTATTAAATTTAGATATTCATAATTATTATACTACCATTCAACTATTTTCCCTTTTCAGAAATTTATTTTACTGTAACATTAAGACTTTTATTATTATTATTAATTATTTTGAGTCACATTATATTTGTATATGTAAATTTAACTAAAATAAATAAGGTATTAAATATAATTTGGACTTTTAGACGCATTGAAAAGCGGTCCACTGTGCCCCATGTATAGGTGGTCCACTGTGCCCCATGTCCAAACAAAACAAATAATAATATTAAAATTATATATGGACTATAAATATGCTAATAATTTTTATAAATTTAAAAACAACAATATCTTACCTTTTCTTAACAACTATCCAATACTTGTAGTCATTTGTTCAGTCCTGATAAAATTAAAAAAAACTTCAAACATAAAAAATTACTTTGAGCACCTCAAAACATAAAAGTTGTATAAAATGGCTACCTTAGCATTTACCATGTGGTTTTTTGGATGTATACAAGTAGTACCAAGCTACCATCTATAAGTCTCAATATAAACTAAAAGAGTTAAATAGTAAGAGATTTAAATAGGGCTTGTCCACTGTCCCCCTAGGTCCACTGTGCCCCAGTCTCCCCTATATTATCAACACTTTCCATCTGTACGCACTCGTTGCATGGTTTAACCTTCAACTTACTTTGCCTACATGGTCTCACAACGGACAGACAGAAGGACAGAAATACAAATAGGCTAAATGAATTCATAATTACTCTTAAACATAGTTGGAGTGTGTTAAAACCGTTAACTCAAATGAAAATGCAATTCAAGCAATTTCCAATTGTAACCATTAATGTATCTGAATATTTTAGTGGGGACCTGTAAATCTTACCGCTAAACATACCATGTTCTAAAAGAAACACTCCTTTAGTATATGAATAATAAAGCTCGAATTTCATTTTGACTTGCACAGAACAATGTTATTTAAAAATGTTTTATAAAAATGCCCTTTCATTGGCATTCTTTGGCTGTCCCTGCATACAATACAGTTATGATAATTATGCCATTTTAAAAATAGAACATGCTATAGTGTACTTTAATAACATGTATTATTTTGAAACATTCTGAAAATATTTAACGACCGCTGGAGGCAGACATAATCAGATAGAATGATTCAAACTAATATTCTTAGAAATTGTTAAAAATATTTAATAAAAAATCTAATGTGGTCACCACATGACTTTCTTATACATCCATTGAAATATGCATATTGTTATGAAAACAAGGAAATTTTTGTGCGAGATAACTGATATGTAAATAAACAGGCAGTTTCCAGTCCACGAACATTCCTAAAAAAAAAACCCTAGTTTAATCACAAAAGTCACAATAATAGGATTATACATACCATCGAAACAAATATAGTAGTTCTTTCAAGAATGGTACTCTGCGGCTTATTACAGAATTTTTCATTGGCAAATGCACAGCTTAAAGTTCAATGAAAATCATCTGCATATAGATGGTCTACTTTTGCTCTCTTTGGCGAAAAGAATACATTTTACCAAACAATTAACTCAGTTGAAATTGAGAAAGGGTTTACTAATTCTGGCTATCCTGAAACAATACCTGCCGCCAAATTTGATCGCTATTCTCGCCAAGTAGCCAAACTTGTAGCCAAAGCAGATTTTGGTCATGGCATCTATTTTTGTGATTTGGCGACCGAATTTGGCAAAAATTTATAGTTTAGCGTTGGCAAAGTTTTGATGCTCTACTTCAATAAGAACAGAGTTCTGGAATTTTCCAGAAATATTCATTGGTTAATAGCGTAGAACTAAATTCTTCGAAAGTTTTAAAAATGACTAAACACTATAATAAAAAAAAAAAGAGTAATTATTGATGATTCTAGACTACAACTTGCTTAATATCTTTACGTGCTACTTTCTGTACGATATTACAGTAAAAGCTGAATCAGATGGTAGTTTTTTCCTTTCCACGATGATGAGCGTAGACTTAGTGTCAAATTAGGCATTCAAATGCGCTAAAAAGGAGCAATTTAGGATTACTAAAATTTGGAAACTCTAACTTCAATACAAGTCAAGTTCTAAACTTTTTTGTAATAATTCATTAGTTTCTAGCGCAGAACTATCTCAAAAATTCTAGAAACAACTGGCAATACTCACGATGAATTCAAATTTGATTCAGACTTCGAAATTTTTGGTTACTCCTGAATTAACGAAATTTCTACTTTGTAGTGTATTTAACAATTTTTATTTGATTTCTGTAGCAAGAATGACTATTTCATTGGATTATTTCGAGAATATTCATTGATTACTAATTTTTGTAGCACAAAAAAGAGTTTTATTCATCTGTTTCCTGAACTCATTAAATAAAGTGCATTCATCAACCAGAACCGGCTTATGTCTTAAAGAATTACTTTCTACATGCAAAAAATGTCGGCAACTTTCATGGCAATATCCTTACGGGCTCTGCTAACCAGCTGAATATTCAGGGGTGGCGTCAGAAGGGGGGCCGGGGGGGCACAGGCCCCCCCGTCGGGGAGTTCGTGCCCCCCCCCCATCGGGGCAGATTCTCAAAATCTGTCGGGGAAAAAATACCCTTTTTCCCCCTTTGTTCAGCAACAAAATATTTTTTTCCTTTTCATCATTCGGAGTTTGTCTTTCTATCCCCAGAAAAACTAATGGCATGCAACTGCGATGGCTTTCCTAGCATTGATATACTATGTATATTCCTCTTCTATGTCAGTTGGTGGGAACGACAACAGGAAAGAAAGCGGCGAGTATTACTACAAGGAATCACCCATTCCTTATCTTCTAAAATCACACTTGGGATGCTTCTGTGAAGAAGTCGCATTTTTATTGCCTATTATCCAGCTCTCTTTGAAATGGACAAAAAGCATGTAGGCTATGTATGTTTCCATTTCCCTTTTTGTCTGTGAACAGCAACTAGACCACACACACACACATGATTTTTTTTTTCTTCCCTGGAAATTTTTAAGAATAAGATATCTCTTCAAAAAGTACATCGGAAAAAACAATCTTAATTCCCCCCTCCCCTTAATAAGAACAAAAAAGAAAGAAATTTCATTCGAATAGATCACGAAAATATAATTTGCATATTGATTTAAGTCACATTTCCTTTAATTCTACTAATTCTTATTCAGGATACTGTTTCCAAATATTGTGTGTCTATGTCGGCTGATGTGTCGCTTTTGCTTTAGAACTTAAAGACAGCTTTAACAATGAGAAATGAAATAAGTAAAATACCTTTTAATAAGATTTGTTTTTTGCATTCTATTTCTAAAGAGAAAATTCTTTTAACTATTTGTGAAATTTTACAATGATAATTTGTTTAATATCTGTCAAATTCAAAGCATTAAAATATTTCCATGTAATTAAGAGTTGTTTTAATAATTATATGAAATTAAAATTGTTGTATTTATTTTACATCGCGACAATCTGCATCACCAACAAATTAAAAATGAATTTATCTTTTTAAAATTTACTTTTAATTACTTTTTGCTAGAGAGTCACGGAACAAAAGGGAAAAAAAAAAAAAAAAGGCAATCGGGGAACAATACAACTTTTACCGATTTTTAATGCTTGTTTGTATGAAAATCAAAAATTTCGGAAACAGTAAAGAATATTCTTGCTCTTGCTCTATTTTATCAATTCAGCCGCTCATGAATGTTTATAATTTATTATTATCTTCAAAAGTCATATTGAAATTTTTCATTCAGCATTTTTTTTTTTTTTTTTTTTTCATAAAAAAATATTATCCCCTTCGTGGAAGATCAAAATTGTGATGGCATGTTTCCGAGCCATCCTTAAGGATAGGGTGAATCCCAGACTGTCGCCAATTGTCTATTGAGCAGCACTAGTGCAACGGTAAAACCCAACCAACCAACCAACTATAAAATATATTAATAATTATGAAATAATTCAGCCAACGACTGAAACATCTGTCGGTTCAATTTATAAATGTTAGAATAGTGAAAAACTACCTCAGAACTTGCAGTGCAGAAAGCAGGTTGCAAAATTTGATTATTTTAGGGATTCACAGTGCAAGATCAAAGAAATTAGATTTAGAAAGAATAGTAACAATATTTGATAAAACCTATCCCAAAAGCCGAATTCAGTTACAATAATACGTAAATGGATTTTATTTTTTTAAATTTAAATTTAATGTGTATGCAGGAGATTCCCAGAAATCCACACAAATTGGGAAAAAATTATGTGTATTTTGGAATTTTGTGAAAATTAGCATTTATGAAACGAGATTCTGATACTGTAATGCATACAAAATGAGGAAAAATACAAATAAGTATGCTTGGAAAATAATTAACATAATTAAAAAATTAAAGAGAATAAGCAACTTAGTAAAAAATATGCATATAATGAAATTTAATTTAATTTTTTCTTGAATTAAGAAATTAAAATTTATCTAATACAGTAAGATACAAAATTTTACTCAACATGTGATACAATATAAGCTTCTATTATAAGTATATTACCTTTTATTACTTTTTTTTTTATATATAGACAAAAATAGTTTTTTATTTTATTTATTTATTGTTATTTATGAACAATTATTATTTCTTGTTTATAGCATTAATGCATTTAAAATTTATCATCAACAGAAAGTAATCTGCATAAAATTGACTTTCTGTGTTTCGTGAGATTCAATTTCTGATGAATCATTGTTAATATCAGTGCTATCTTAACCTTTTCATATTAACCCTTTAGCCGTGTCGAGTTTTTTAGCATATCTGTTTAATAACTCATAAAATCAATACTATGTGAAGTAGTAATAAAGCATATTAGTTTTTGAAATCAATGGATATTCAGTAATCTTATGTCCTAGGAAAAAATATCATATTTTTCCAAAATTTGCTGCATTAGCCTCTTATTTCAACTATTAAAAACGGAAAAAGCCGTTTGCAACGGTTAAAGGGTTAAAAATTTTACTGTCGGTTTGATAGTTACATTGGTTACAACATGCGGATTTCTGGAAGTCTACTCCATTTGTTCATGAAGTATTTAACATTATGAAGATTAAATAACGTAATTTTAATATTGATGTTGTATGATTATGAGAAAATTATACCTTAAGTGCATATTTAAATCAGCATATTGTAAGTAAAATTTGAACATTTAAGAGAAATGTAATATGTATATACTTGGTTACAAATGAAATGTATACCATGTTAAGAAGGAAGTTTTATCTGACATTTGTTGGATGTCTTTGACTCTATTTTTTCACAACTATGCTCATGCTCTAATATGCATGATTTACTTTTTCTTTCTTTTTTTATATACATATTACATATATATTATTTTAGGAGGGTAGGGAATAGCTCGATACATCGATGAAATGACACGGCGATTAAGTGAAAACCTAACTTTATAAAAACAATCTACCTTGAATTTAATACTCTAATTTTTCCATAAAATCTCTAATTTTCAGCTGGAAGAACACTAGCTGATAAATTATGAAATGTAAATGTGGCACTGGTGATGAATTTAATTAAATGTAATTTGTCTTTAAAAACTCCAATTTTCAACTGAATTTAGGAGTTTTTTACTGTGAAATCATAATCATTATTTTTAATTTTTGACAAAACCATTTAAAAATTATCAATTGCATTAAAGACGGTCTATTCGTTTGGATGTTACAGTGCCTCAAACACACAAAGGCTTCAAACTTATAACCCCCTCCTCTTTCTTATCTTAGTTGGTGTTAAAAATAATACGGTACGGAAGCACTTTAAAAAAACGGACAAACAAACAAAAAACTAGTATGTTGTGGCCACCACAAGACTTTCTTCTATATTTTCCTATATACATATTCAATCAGTAACAATATTTAAAAAAAAAAAAAAAAAAAAAAAAAAAAAACGATTTTTTTTCTAAGTTTTTTTTTTTTTTTTTTTGCTAAAAGTAATACATATTCAACAATATTAAAAAAAAAAAAAAAAAACGATTTTTTTTTTTTTTTTTTTTTTTTTTTTTTTTTTTTTTGTTAAAAGTAAAAAAAATCGATAACTTTGTTTTAAATTATCACAGATTTATAGTTCAACCATTCGTTTTAAAGGTATTGACGAGATCTTTCGAAAGATACCCATCTTGAAAATTTACCCCCCCCCCAGGGGGGGGGAACCGGTGCCTCCACATGCACAAAATTTTTTTAGTAGTTAACTACTACTATTATCAATAATTCATATTAATTTTACAATCACAAGTTTAAAATAACGCTCATTATGTACATTTATACGAAATTTTGTACTATACTGCCATGTTAAAAGTTTACATAAAATGCGATCACAGCGCCATCTGCTGGGCGATTGATCCCAAAATCTAATCAGCACCATTCCATGTCAGGGTCCAACTATATACCAAGTTTCGTTCAATTTCATTCATCGGTTCGTGAGATACGGTGAAAAATACGAAATTTTGCGATCACAGCGTCACCTGCTGGACGATTGATTCCCAAATCTAATCAGCATCATGCCTCGTCAGGTTCCAACTATATACCAAGTTTGGTTGAATTTCATTCATTGGTTCATGAGATACGGTGAAAAATACGAAAATTTGTCCTATACTGCCATGTTAAAAATTTACATAAAATGCGATCACAGCGCCACCTGCTGGGCTATTGATCCCCAAATCTAATCAGCACAATGCCCCGCCAGGGTCCAACTATATACCAAGTTTGGTTGAATTTCATTCATTGGTTCGTGAGATACGGTGAAAACACGAAACCACAGACAGACACACAGACAGACATTTTTTAAAAACTATCAATTCGTGTTCAGGACATCCCAAAACGTGTAGATCCGTCAAAAAACGGAGGTCGAAAATTTTTGCGAATCCAATACTTTCTCTATATTACATATCGAAGAAAGTAAAAAAATACCATTGTATATTTGACATAGCGGATAGACACTGACAGGAAGGTGCATGGTGTTAAATATGCCTGTAAAAATGTTTCTACATATAGTGCCCCCCTGTCGGGGAACCGGTGCCCCCCTGTCGGGGAATTTCTGACGCCACCACTGTGAATATTCCTCAAATAAAGTGTATTCGTCGACTGGAACCGGGTTATGTACTTTCTGTATGCAAAAATGTCAACAACTTTCATGATAATATCATTACGGACTCTATCTATGAGCTGAATATTCATTAAATAAAGTGCATTCATGGACTAGAACCAGGTTATGCCTTTAAGAATTATTTTCTACACGCAAAATGTCGACAACTTTCATAACAATATCATAATGGGCTTTATCATTAGCTTCTTTCGAAATCTCTGTAGTGGTTGGTTATCAGCAAATATAGTTACCCTCATTCGTCACTGATTCTGTCACATTTCAGGCTTAAGAGATAGGCTTAAGAGATTTCCTTGGACTCAGTCTTCTAATTTTCATACTTTAGTTAATTTTTAAAAATGTAATTGGTCCGATCGATAAGCTGTTTAAACAGACGTATTCAGAAAAATTTCGCCTTTCATTTGGTACATTATTTGTAACGAATAAATAATTACTTTTTTTTAAATTAATTAAAATATGAAAATAAAAGCTTTAAAATACATACATTTAAGTTTTTAGTTGTTGCCATTTTTTTTTTTTTTTTCAGCATAAAATGAAATATGCTTTCCAGAAAAAAAAAAAAAATAATAAAATAAAATAAATTTGCTCATGCATATGAATAAAATGACGTCTAGAAAATAATAATTTTAAAGGTAACGAAGAGATAAAGAGAGTGAGAAAACTTTGCACGGGCTTGCTAGCAAATGAATTATTTAAAGTAAGAAATAAATAAAATGAAACTATTATTTTTAAATGGGCGCCTTAATCGCCCTACAACAAACTAGCATATTATAATGGCCAAAACCTTTGTATTTTTGGTCAGTATGAATATAATTCTTGTAAATATCTCCAAAACAGAAAGTCACAGAATGACCAAAAAGGGAGGTGTACAACTAGATGTTATAACAAACCTATCTACCAATTTGTAACATTTTACGAGCAACCATTTTTGAGTTATGCAAGATACGCATGCACACACACACATACATACAAACAGGCATCAAGAAAAATCGTGTAAAGTCGTAGATATCAACAACATGCAAAATAAAACTATTAAAATGTGGTTTATAACAGGCCCGCCCAACCCAAAACACTTGGTGGGCTGCATTGGAAACTTATTTTATTCATTCGGGCCGCACCGTATGTACAGTCATAAAAAAGTCTTCCCCCCCCCCTTTTCCGTCTAATTTCACTGTAAATTAGTGTAGGTTTATAAAAAATGTCCCTTACACAAACCGGTGGTGGTACTTTCTCTATTTTTAAAAGGGAACACTCCATAATAAATTTGAATAACATGCATCAGTTTCAAGGAATTCCATGAATATTTACGGAGGGTTAAAGTGCGGATGGGTGGACGGACAGACAACAAACAGACAAACGAACCGAAGTCATAATTACTTTTCAGCTTTGTTAAAATTGATTGTTCCGCAGATGTTACAGGTACTGGCTATAACAAAATATTCCTCAAAACAATTACATATTTGAGATAACTACTGTCTAAGTTATTAATATAGATATATTGAATTTTCTGATTTAATGTGGACTTATCGCCTTCAGCTTACAATAATAAAAAAATATGTCTGCGTATGTGTATCTGTATAACTATGCATTTAGCAAATACACGCTGCAGAATCACAAAAAATTGGCATATTAGTACAAAATAGTGCAATGGAGTGGTCATGAAAAAAATAATTCATAATTTTTATTAGTTTTTTTTAACATTAATTAAAATATTAATTTTAAAGGCCTTATCTTTGCTATTCGAATAAATCTATTTTTCAAAAATGTGATTGCAAGAAATTTTGGAGTACAATTTTCCAGAATAATTGCTTTACAATTTTAACTGTACCACGTGACATGGTGGTGAAAATAAAAAGAGCAGTTTTTTTAATTTCTCCAACTTTAAACTAATTTTCAGACGTTTTGGTAATTGTCCATGGTTACTGCTCTCGTCTCCAGTTAAAAATCTAAGACTGTGCTTGACAAATAAAAATTTTAGATAATAAAATATTTATTTAAATTCATTTTGAGACTTCCTTCGACAATTAAAAACATCTGTTTATGAAAAAAAAATTCCATTCAAAAAGAATTTTTTTTTTTCCTCCCTATCATTCTATTTTTAACTGAAGAACTAAAAAACAATTTTAATTTTCCCTTCTCAGTCCATTAAGAAATAAGAATTTTAGTCAAATTTAAATTAATTAGATAATTTTATTTAATTTTTCTTGCTAAAACCTTCTTTTTATTTCCAGTTGTCTTGGAAAACTGTGTTTTTACGCTTTTCAGGGTGATGAATCAATTTCGCACACTATCCAAGTTGTAAAATTAATAGGGCGAGATATCTAGGAAAGTTTTACTTTATTTTTTAATAGAACCACAAGAACCATGTAAATAGGTGTAACCATGTAAATAAATGATTAGAAAGGTGAAATTTTTATACGTAAATTTGTCTATGTCAATATTTGATTTTCATAAGTTAATTTTTGATGTAACTTTTTACAATTAAATAATAAACATTTTTAATCTGGGAAGTGTTGAACAAATGCAAAACCTAGAACCACATGTCCTTTTATAAAGTAAATATTTTCCGATTATAATCTAATATTTCATCGATAACGAAAAGGAAAAAAATATTTTAAATTGAATTCCCAAATTCGGCATATTTGCATTTTCGTTTTACAAATCAACCTACTTTGTCTTATTGCATCACCTGAATAGTTTATTACAAGCAGGAGAGGAAAGGGAAATTAAGCGGCACTTTTATTTCAAAAGAATGCTTTCATTAGTTAGAACAGACAGTGAATTTTTGCTGAGGGTGGGCATATTTCTTACTAATTCTTGCTACTTTAAAAAAGCCCTTTAGCAACAAGCTCGCTTCTAAACGATGTAGGAAAGACATACTTGCTTCACTAAGCATGTTTTTTCGTGGCGTCTCATGTGGCCACATGGCTTCGGACCGATATTATAAGATCCAGTTTAACAAAGCACATATTTTTCAAATGGTAACTTCTCGTCAGACGCCTTTTTTTACCTGGTGCCTCTGCCTGTGTGCGCCGCACACATTGCATATTGGGGTGCACCCCTGTTTATCTAGTTAAAATATTTTTTCTCCTTAATATTTTTTTACAATTTACTTGTATGGATCAGGTTATATTGAAATTTAAAAAAAAAAAAAAAAATTATTTGAAACTTCCGTAAATGTAAAATATTTAACTTTCTCTATCAGAACTTTCATATCAAGATGCTATGTTTGAATATAATTGTGAAAAGGGTCAACAATTATACCTCTAAATATCATTTTCATATCTCATGAAGTAAAACTGATAACAGAATGTATGATCTTTATATTGAAAATATATTTTCAACAGGAAATAGGCCTTCTTATACAAAATTTGAGTTTACCCAAACCTAACAAAAGAAGCAAAAACTCATTCCAATACAATCAAAACCTGCAGAAAGAAAAAAATAATATGAAACTTGAACTGAACTCATAGATTAAATCAAATATTGTTAAATAAGATAACCAATGCTATGTAGAGTTTTGATCAATCCTGTCGAACTCAAAAACTTTGTTTACACTTTGCTTTTTTCCTGACAGGTCACAGTGCATATGGATATAAAATTTTTTGGTTTAGACCTCTCATTCTTTTGAAACATTGCATATACTTTAAGCAATCATGTTTGCTTTTACAATATTTTTCATTTTCATAATGGTTTCCTTTAAAAATTTACAAATTTTTGTTGATAATAGTTTATGGTAATGTATTCATATTATTGGTATTTTACTCATATTTGATTCACGTAGTTTTGTTCTGCATTTTAAGCAGGTCATTTTAGCATTTTGTTAGAAAATATTTTTCTGTTTTACATGGCAATTTTATTTATTTATTTATTTATTTTTACAATATGTTATAAAATCCTAATATACATGTGACACATGTTTAAAATGTTTTTATATGTGTACAGTCGGTAACAAAAGTAACCGAACACTAGCAAAAATTTCTATATAAAAAAAGTAGAGTTAATACTGTTTTGTTAAATAAATACTTGTTGAATCATGTTCTTAAACTGACTAAGAATATGATTCAACAAGGATTTATTTAACATAACAGTATTAACTCTACTGTTTTTTATATAGGAATTTTTGCTAGTGTTCAGATACTTTTGTTACCGACTGTATGTGTGTGTGTGTACGTTGTAATAAAAACATATGTATAATATATATATTTATTTACTTTTATTTGATTCTAATTTATTTACTAGTTATTTTACAGCTACCAATCAGAAGCCAATTTTTAAAAATAAAACCATTTTTATAGAACTTTCAGCTATTTTCAATAATTTAATAGCACATTTTTAAAAATACATCAAATTCAATACAAATATAATTACTAGTATCTAAATATTGTCTAACTATTAATGCTTATAAAATATTATTCAATAAAGTAATCCATTTTAGTATTTATTTAAAAATAATGATAATAAATTAAATTCTTTTTTTTTTAAGCTATTTACTTTTGCAAAGCAGTTTATACTAAATATGAGAACAGCAAATATTGTATTTAAACATTAAAACCTAAATTATTTTCATTATACTAAATTCTTACATAACCTATTTCACAACTGCTTGTTGATCAAAAATAAATTTAGATAAAAAAGGAAACTTTATCAAAATAGGCATTTAAAACTTTGAACTTGAGAATTCACAATGAAAATATACATAATTATATACTTTTATTTACAAATATCACATTGTTGTTACAAATAAAATCAGTTCCGTATATACAGTGAATGATCCGCTGGGCCTAAGTATCCAGTAGCTATAAGAATAACATCTACTAAAGTCCATACACCAAGGCCCCCAAAACTGAAAAGTTTTCCAATTCCTTCCTGCCACATTCCTAAATAAAAACGATCAACTCCAAATCCACCAAACACAATGCTGAAAAGAAAAAACAATAATAATAACTTGAATTTTTTAATTTAAGCATTAAAAATGTTCACTAATAAACATAAAAAACAGATTGGGAAAGAGGATGGAACAGATTAAAAAAACAGTGTGTATTGTTTATTTTTTCCTTGCAATCAAATTATATATTAGTTTTTTTTTATGTTTTAAAAGGAAATTATACCTTTATTAGAAAAAAAAAAAAAACAGTAAAAAAAAGCACAATCAGAAAAAAAGCAACATTTTAATACGGTTAACTCTCTGTAATATGCAGATTTATAATACGCAAAACCAGCAGTGGTAACTTTTTTTTCCCCATTACACTGTATCTTTTAACACAATAGATAAGAATGTTAATATTTCTATTGGGACAAAAAATTATTCATTTCTTCCCAGTTTGATGATTTTATTGCAGTTCTTCTTTAAAGATTTTTGAAAAATCAAAAGAATCTTATTTTGATAGCCGAAATTACATTTTTGCATAATTTACAGAATAAAAGTTTCAAACCCAAGTGCACAGTACAAAAACAAACAACCATAATCTGGTGTGTCACTCACACGACTTTCTCTTACCCTGAAATTTAATACCGTAAAGCACTGTTTATACATCTTTCGTTCATAAGTCTTTTACATTTATACGTCCTTTTAGTGAAGTCCCGATTCATTCCTATTCATTTTAATGCAAAAATTCTTCGTTTATACGCTGTTAATATTGGTTATACGTCTTTTCCACTTTACTAAAATTCCCAAAATTTCTCGACCTGTCATTATTTTCCATTCTAAATAAGATGGATTTTTCCTAGAAAGCATCTTAAATGGAGGAACACAGGAAAGATCAAAGAATCAATTGAATTCACAGTAGAATGTTTTATACTCATTGACAAGCAGTAAATCAGACGAATATTAAAGATTTTTAATGTTATTAAATAACTATCTGTATGGACATAAATCATATGCTTATTATTAAAGATGCGCAATATATATAATTAATATTCAAAATGTATTCATATAGTTCTTAAGAAATGTAATATAATACTCAATATATACTACACGTAATGAGTACCCAGTCATGCATTAACAGTATGATTTTTCTCACTTTTAATAATAAATCTTTTTTTTTTGTAATAAATTATTGTCTTAAAAAAAGTATAATATGCATTTACTAACTTAAAACTTTATTAATTAGTATTTTCATACAAATTTTGCTTAAGTGTCATTAAATTTGTAGTAATCAAAGTGGTATTATTAAAATTTCGATTATACGCCTCTTCATTTATACGTCTTTTACGTCAGTCCCTTGAAAGACGTATAAACGGTGCTTTACTGTACTATAAATAAAGGTTGGAGATTAAGAGGTAAGATAACGAGTACTGTTATGTAAACCTATGTTAAACAATTCAAATTAGGCTTCACAAGAATTTTATTTGTAATTTCATGAGCTTATATAAAAGTTCGCACATTTTCAAATGCCATAATTACGTCATTGGCGTGCAAATTATCCTGTTCCATTATTTTCATTTTTTGAAATCAGACATTTCTTTTATGCTTTAGGATATCGTATGTCGTAATGTCTTGATTAATGCAAGTATTATCACTAAATTTTGTACGATGCGCATTCTCTGCTACACGTAACCACTCTTCATCTGCATTATCAGCATCATTATCATCATTTTATTGCCCTTCTGTTTAATATTGTTCATTATTTTTCCACAGGTAACTGCATTTCACAAAACAATTTTCTGGACAACTGAAGAGGTTATTTCCTGCCATGCTGAAATTACAAAATGAATAGATATGGTCTGGAGGCATGGCATCACAATTTTGATACTCCATGGAAATGGGGAAGAGAGTTATTTTAGGATATAAGAAGTAATTCCAGTTTGTATGCCATATGGAATCTCTTGACCTTCAGAAAAAATTTTTTACAAAGTCAGGAGTAAAATTTTACAATGATGAATGCAGGAAAACGACTTTTTGAAGCATGATACATGTGAGTTTAGTTAATAATATTTAAATATAATTTGTGCAGGGACCATAGAAATAAAACAATCAATGTGGGAATACGATGGATGCAGGAACGATAGATCGGGGTTTCATTGTATTAAAAATAGGCTTAATTTATTTCTGTACATTTCAAAACACATACCATTCTGAAAAATGCTTTTTGTCTTGTTTACATTTGGAATCCATGGCAATTGTTGCCGCTCACCTTAGTTTGGCTATATGCGCAACCTTGGCGCGCATCTCTTGTTCACTTGCATTCCCGCTTTAGCGGAGTAGTTGTATTGTTTTTCGTTATAAGAGTAACTTCTCTCTTGTTCATCTTGTTCGGTGATATGGTTCACCCTTTTTATAGTTTGCGCTGACTATGGTGCCAACATATTTGAATACGTTAATAATACATCATTTCATCTATAAATTGTATATATGTAAATAATACTTTAATTAAATGTTTGTGAAGTAATAGCTTCAGAATAGTAATTATTAAATTGATACAGTCCACTCATAAAGTATCGTCAACATTTGGTCTAGTAGACCCGGAGAAAGATCAATCGTAATATAATGAAAAGTGGTGGTGCTCATTGATGAAAATTAATTATGGATAAAAATTAATTAGTTATCCTAAATCGACAACGTGGAACTTTGAAAGGCCAATTGACAAAAATATCAACATATTTAGAGACTGTTAGTGACGAGAATAAAGACATTATAACTCTAGAAATAAAGGATTATCTTCAAGATATAGCAACCAAACTGGATAATTTGAAAATCCAGTATTACGAAATAGCTGATGAATCGGAACAAACTGGAAGTTCAATTGAACGCCTTCGCAGAATTGAAAGAAGAGACAGAAAAATTAGAGGTAAGGCTTCGAAAATTCTTACTCTCTAATAATATTAGCAAAAATGAAAATGAAATTACTTCAAATGAATCTAGAGTATATAATCCTATTATCAATTTTCGTTTACCTGAAATTCCATTACCGAAATTTAACGGACAATATAATGATTGGTTTAACTTTAAAGATCAATTTATAACCTTAATTGATCAGAATGATAAACTTTCGGACAATCAAAAACTATATTATCTAAAATCTACACTTAGTGGAAGAGCACTAGATGTAATTACAGAAGACGATTCATATATGTCACTCTTTAAAGCACTAGAAGACAGATTTCAAAAATAAAAGAATGATTGTTAATTCTCATTTAAATGAGATATTAAACGTAGAGAATCTGTCTCAAGATGTAGTTAAAAATTTGAGAACAATTACAGATAGTTGTCAAAAAAATATTCGAGCACTCAAAAGTATAGGATTGGAAATGAATCCTTTTACGGAGGCCTTACTCATAAATGTGGTTCTTAAACAAATAGATAAAGAATCCAAAAAACAATTTGAATTATCTTTAAATTCTACAGAATTGCCAACATGGGGTGACTTCATTAACTTTTTACAAAAAAGATGCTTGGTGTTAGAAAACTTACAATGTGTTTCGAATACGAAACCGAAATTAATGAATTCGGAAAAGAGTACTAGGATTAAAACTTTCTTTTCTAAAAATGATTCTTTTAATGATCAAAATTGTCCCCTTTGTAAAAAAAATCATTCCTTGTCAAAATGTGGTGAATTTTTAAAATTAGATGAACACGAAAGATTCCTAACAGTAAAAAAATATTTGTTATGTATTAATTGCTTGAAATCCAATCATCAGGTATCAAATTGTAAAAGTAATAAATTTTGTAATATGTATTCTAAAAAACATAATTCACTTCTACATCGAACCTTGCCGGGAACAAAAAGTAATAATTTTCGATCCAAATCGCAAAGTCAGACGGCGGCACAGATAGACGCCGCCGCGCACCTGCTTCCATCAAATGATTCATATCCTGAATTGCAGAAAGAAAAAAATAATGTTTCGATGGCATTATATAACGAGATTAATGATCCAATCTTAAAAAGTAAAAAACATATATTGCTGTCAACTGCTATAGTTTATTTGGAAAGTAGCAATAAAAAAAAGTTTCCGGTTCGTGTAATTCTTGATAATGGTAGCCAATGTAACATATTAGAGAGAGAACTGGCTAATTTATTGAATTTGCATAAAAGGAAATGCGATATTCATATTTCAGGAATTAATGGTAAGATGACAAATGTGAAATGTTCAGTACGTACCATTATTTCCAATAAAGATGATTCATTTAGTGAACCAATTGAATTTTTAATTACACCTAAAATAACAGAATTCATTCCTTCACACAATATAAACATAAGAAGTTTAAATCTACCACATGATCTTGAATTAGCTGATAGTGAATTTTGGAAAAAATCTAAAATAAATGCTTTAGTTGGTGCTGAATTTTTCTATGAAATATTAAAAGCAGATAAATTTAAAATAGGACAATTCACCTTTCAGAATAGCGTTTTTGGACATATCGCTGCGGGAACCATAGACCGCAATGTATCTGAAAATACTTTTTGCGGTTTTACTGCATGCAATGATTATCTTAATGAAAACATTCAGAAATTCTGGAAAATAGAAGCTCCTGAAATTGACTTACGTCCAATTAGTCAGGAAGAACAATTGTGTGAAAAACATTTTTTAGAAACTTATCGGAGAGATAAATCGGGAAGATTTATGGTAGGCATGCCTTTGAAGGAAGATGCTAGTGTTCTTGGGGAGTCTAAATCTATCGCAGAAAAAAGGCTCAAGCAGTTATGGAATCGTTTAGAAAAGAATCCAACAATGCGAAATCTTTATTGTGATTTTATTAAAGAATACACTAATTTAAATCATATGACAAAAATTGTTGATAATTTAAATGAATCTAGCTGTTATTATCTGCCCCATCATGGTATTTATAGGCCCGAAAAATCTACTACGAAGCTTTGCGTTGTATTTAATGCTTCGAGTCCGACAACTAGTGGAATATCATTAAACGACATAACTTATAAAGGTGTCGTTAATGAAGATTTGTATGAAATCATGTTACGCTTTCGACAACACCGATTTGTGTTTTTGGCCAATATTGAAAAAATGTATCGCCAAATAATGATTACCAAGGATCAGAGAAAATTATTAAGAATTTTATGGAAAGATAATGTGAACTCAGAAATTGAAACCTATGAACTTAATACCGTAACATACGGTACCGCTTGTGCCCCTTTTTTAGCCATTAGAACGTTGAAGCAATTAGCCCTTGAAGAAGCCGAGAAATATCCGAAGGCATCCGATATTTTGCTACATGATTCGTATATGGACGATATAATAAGTGGGGAAGAATCGTTAGAATCTACTAGAGAGCTTCAAAAACAACTTATACACTTGGTAGAAGGCGCTGGAATGAATTTACATAAATGGAATGCAAATCATATTTCCTTACTTGACTTTTCTAAAGAGACGTACCCTGAGTACACATTCTCTGATAAGGAAACCAAAGCCCTAGGGGTTGCCTGGAAACCCAATTTAGATGCTTTCACATTTAAAATAAATTTGTGTCAGTTAAAGTTTATGACAAAGAGAAGCATTTTATCAGACATTGCTCGTATTTTCGATCCATTGGGTCTCATCGGTCCTGTTATTGTCAAAGCCAAGTTGTTTATGCAGGAACTATGGAAATTAAAATTGAACTGGAATGACCCTATTCCAAGCCCTATTGCTCAAAATTGGCTAGAATTCGCCATTTCGTTAAAAGCTCTTGAACAACTTAGAATAAATCGCTATGTTTTAATTCCTGAAGCACAACAAATAAACTTACACGGATTCGCATCGTCATTAGCTTTTGGAGCAGCCGTGTATATTCAGTCTATTCATAATTCTGAAATTGTCTCCAATTTGGTTAGCAGCAAATCTCAAGTTGCACCTCTAAAAACTATCTCTATTCCTCGACTCGAGTTATCTGGTTGTGTTTTGTTATCCAAATTAATTGTGAAAGTTTTGAAATCTCTGAAATTACAAATTGACAATATTTATCTCTATTCAGACTCTTGAATAGCCCTTACCTGGATCCAAACCGAGCCTTGGAAATTGAAAACATTTGTTGGCAACAGGGTTGCCAAAATTCAAGAACTTTCTGAAAACTTTAGATGGAACCATGTGTCCTCTGCTGAAAATCCAGCTGACTTTATTTCTCGAGGTCTAACTGCCACCGATTTAATGGATAATCAGTTATGGTGGCAGGGACCAGACTTTCTAAGTAAATCTAATAATAATATAAACAATGACTCTGACTATCTGTCCCCCAGTGATAATAGTATTGCTTTGAGTGAATTGAAAAATAATCTACAGTGTGACTCTAACCCTGCCGTGTTGTGTGGATTAATTCAATCTACGGATTCCCCCCCAGAACTTTTATAATGATTTGTTTTCATTAACAAATAATTTTTGTAAATTAATTAGAATATGTAGTTTTATTTTTAGATTTATTAGGAATACAAGAGCAAAGGTAAACAGAGTGATTGGACCACTCCGAAGCACTGAATTACACGAAGCAGAATTGCATTTGGTTAGACAGGTACAGTATACACAGTTTGCCGCAGAATTGGTCTGCTTAGAGAAAAAGAAGCCTGTGTCAGGTAAATTAAATTGTTTTAATCCAATTTTAGATTCTCAGGGACTCCTAAGAGTGGGTGGAAGGCTGGAAAATGCCAATTTAAATTTTGATAGTAAACATCCACTTTTGTTGCCCCACGATCATAAATTATCTTCCATGATTATGGAACATTTCCATAAAAAATTCTTTCATGTAGGATCAAGCCTTGTTATACCACGTTAGAAAAAAATATTGGATAGTTAGTGGGAGATCTTTCGCTCGAAAAATATTTCGTAACTGCATAATGTGTTATAAACTTAAACCTTTAACGGTCAGTCAACTTATGGGAAATTTGCCAAAGGAACGAGTCAATGTGACTCACCCATTTTATTGTACCGGTATAGATTTCTGTGGCCCTTTTTTAATTAAATATTGGGGTCAGAGAAAAGGAATCTATAACAAAATTTTTGTTTGTATTTTTATTTGCATGCCTACTAAAGCCGTGCATCTAGAGGTAGTTAGCGATTTAACATCCGAAGCTTTTATCGCAGCTTTAAAAAGATTTTTTGCTAGAAGAGGCAAAGCCCAAACATTATTCAGTGATAATGCAACAAATTTTGTTAGTGCAAATAACGAATTAAAAAGGTTACATAGATTAGCTACGCAGCCTGATGAAAACCTTACTAATTTTTTAAATTCAGAGAATATTAATTGGAAATTTCTGCCACCCCGTGCCCCAAATTTTGGAGGGCTATGGGAGGCAGGCGTAAAATCGTTTAAGTATCATTTGAAACGCGCAGTAGGAAACGCTAAGTTGACATATGAGGAATTCTTAACCGTTGTTTGTCAAATTAAGGGAATCCTCAATTCTCGACCCCTTACCCCCCTTTCAAACGATATCGAAGATTTGGACGTCTTGACTCCCGGCCATTTTTTAGTTGGTTGACCCATCACAGCGGTGATCGAACCCGAGTTCTCTGGCATTCCAGATAATCGATTAGATACCTGGCAAAAATTAACTAAAATAGTTCAAGGGATATGGAAAAAATGGCAATGTCATTATTTAAATACGTTACAACAAAGAAACAAATGGAAATTTGAAACAAATAACATTAAAAATGGGGATATGGTATTATTAAAGGAAGAAAACTTGCCCATATGTAGTTGGATTTTGGGTAGAATAGTAGAAATTATTCCAGGAAAGGATAACAAAATACGCGTAGTTTCGGTTAAAACAAGAAATGGGACATATAAACGACCCATTTCAAAAATCGCTCTTTTACCTTCAGAAAAGTAAAAAAAAAAAAAAAAAAAAAATGTTTGAAAATGAATAATGTCTTTAGTTAAACATAATTTGCTTATTGTATTTCATTTGTATTATTTTATTGTTTACAATGTTATTAATATTTCTCTTGTATAAGTTTTATTATCTAAATTGCATATATAATATTTTCCTATAATTAATTGTAATTATGGTATTACATATTAGAACTGTAATTTTGAAACAATGTTTCAAGGTGGGCCGGTATATTGCCGCTCACCTTAGTTTGGCTATATGCGCAACCTTGGCACACATCTCTTGTTCACTTGCATTCCCGCTTTAGCGGAGTAGTTGTATTGTTTTTCGTTATAAGAGTAACTTCTCTCTTGTTCATCTTGTTCGGTGATATGGTTCACCCTTTTTATAGTTTGCGCTGACTATGGTGTCAACATATTTGAATACGTTAATAATACGTCATCTATAAATTGTATATATGTAAATAATACTTTAATTAAATGTTTATGAAGTAATAGCTTCAGAATAGTAATTATTAAATTGATACAGTCCACACAAAGTATCGTCAACAGCAATCATTTCCAAAAATGGAATTTCGCCATGGTCACCAAAAGAAAATTGCCAGAATTAGGTGGTGGACCAATGTCTGAGTTGTTTCATTCTTTCATTATGATTTCATTATCAATAGCAATTTTTTTTTTCGAAAGCCCAACCCAGGTGGGTTTTTTTTTTTTTTTTTTTTTTTTTTTGTGGTGGTGGTTGGGGGGGGGGGGGGGGGGGGGTAATTGGGTTTTTTTATATTAAAAATAGAATAACATTATTGGGTTTGAATTTTAGTTCAAAAGAACAGTTTTACAAGGAGAGGTCACGACATGGAAAATTCATATCGGGACGAAATTCCGCAGGATTGTAGTATACTATGAGGGTAACAACATATTAAAGCAGTAGGACCCACTATCCACAAAATTTCGAGAAAAAAGCATTTAAAGTTTCAGTAATTTTTAAATACAAGTTATTTCGCAAGCGAGAAAGCGCCCCAGTGGTGTGATCCTAAAGCGCAAGTCTGCTAGCCAGATGACGTGGGTTCGAGGCTACCTCGAGACTAATTTTTTTTTTTTTTTTCCTTCCAAAATTTGAAAATTTTAATAAAATATCACTTAATTTTTTTGAATGTAAAACAAATAATTTTTTTTATTTTTAATATTTATAACTTAAAAATACAATAAATTTCTATAACTTAAAAAATAAATTTTAGTTTTATTTTAATTGTAAAATAAGGTAAAACTAAAGAAACTGTTTTTGATTATTTATTGAAATATTTTATTTTATTTTAGGTATGCTTGAAACAATACTAAATTTTGTTTTTTAAATTAAAAAATAATAATAATACAGAGAAATGATCATTTTAATTGCATATATAATTACTATCCAAATTAAATAATTACTTCTCCAATCAATAGAGTTTCTTGAAAAATTATAGTATAGGATTACAATGCTATTAAATTATTACAGGTAAAGAAATGTTATCTTTAAATGTAGATTCTAAATGTTAATGAACATTGTTTCTTTTTCGATAACGACTTCCTTTTTTTTTTTTTTTTTTTTATTCTTCCTTGCACAAAATAAAATTCCACCTGCCCTTTATTATTAACAAGCTAGAAGCGTTTATGTAATTTATACCGATTCAAACAAAATCAGGAAGCTCAAACCAAGATTTAAGCAACACCTGCTAACTATTTTACACTTTGTTTACAGCTTGCTTATTTTTTAATTATTTAAATATTTGTCTGTTTTTCTTTGTTTCTTATTTAGGGTTTTGTAAAACTAAACTTTATTTTTTAAGTTATAGAAATTTATTGTATTTTTAAGTTATAAATATTAAAAATAGAAAAAGTTATTTTATACTCCAGAAAATTAAATAATTTATTAAAATTTTCAAATTTTGAATTGAATTGTAAAATAAAGTAAAAATAAATAAAATGTTTAGATTACATAAAAAAGTTAAAGAAAAAAAAAATTAGTCTCGAGGTAGCCTCGAACCTAAGTCGTATGGCTAGCAGACTCGCGCTTAAGGATCACACCACTGGAGCGCTTCCTCGCTTGTGAAATAACTTGTATTTAAAGATTACTGAAACTTTAAATGCTTTTTTCTCGAAATTTTGTGGATAGTGGGTCCTACTGCTTTAATATGTTGTTACCCTCATAGTATGCTACAATACTGCACAATTTTGTCCCGATTTGAATTTTCCATGCCGTGACCTCTCCTTGCTAGACTAAAAGAAAACTCATTACAAAATAATAGTAATTAATTAAAAATTAAGTGACCATCATATTCTTGATGTTTGGTTTGGTCTAAACTGTAAAAAAAAAAAAAAAATCTTATTTCATTCTATTCAATATTTTATCACAGTATTTTACCACAATTTTGAATTTATTTATTTTTTTATTATTACGTTATTTTGTGTACAATTACTAAAACTAGTAACAAAAGAAAATATTTTAAATGTACGTTTTTCATATTACAAATAATTATGCATTTTTACATGGTTAAAGTTAAAAAAAAAGTACGTGAAATTTTTAAAAAATTTTTGTTAATATTGATACTGACATATTTTATTCATATTTGAAAACTTATTTAATAAAAGAATACAAAACAAAGTTATCACTGCCTGCATTTTACATTTACGTGTCAGAAGTTGGTCCAGGTTTTAATTTTTGGAGCTCATCTTTGTGGAAAAAAAGTTAGTGTAACACCTTCCATTTTATCAGTCATTTTATATGTTTGTTATCAAGTTAACAGTGTTTCATTGAATATAGTTATAGATAACCATTTAAAATAATTCTGGAAAAACAGGAAAATTTTATAAAAAGATCATTTTTATAAAACCATAAAAAGTCTTTTAAAAAGGCTGTTTTAATGAATTTGAAGTTTGTTAGGGGCAACAAAAGAACCCCATTTTTTTGCCTGTTCAAACCTTACAAACCAATATATTACATTTGTTAGTTATGATTAGACTAAAAGAAAACTCATTACAAAATAATAGTAATTAATTAAAAATTAAGTGACCATCATATTCTTGATGTTTGGTTTGGTCTAAACTGTTAAAAAAAAAAAAAAAAAAAAAAAAGAAAAAAGAACCTCTTATTTCATTCTATTCAATATTTTATCACAGTATTTTACCACAATTTTGAATTTATTTATTTTTTTTTATTATTACGTTATTTTGTGTACAATTACTAAAACTAGTAACAAAAGAAAATATTTTAAAACTTCCATGTACGTTTTTCATATTACAAATAATTATGCATTTTTACATGGTTAAAGTTAAAAAAAAGTACGTGAAATTTTTTTTAAATTTTTGTTAATATTGATACTGACATATTTTATTCATATTTGAAAACTTATTTAATAAAAGAATACAAAACAAAGTTATCACTGCCTGCATTTTATATTTATGTGTCAGAAGTTGGTCCAGGTTTTAATTTTTGGGGCTCATCTTTGTGGAAAAAAGTTAATGTAACACCTTCCATTTTATCAGTCATTTTATATAAATGTTTGTTATCAAGTTAACAGTGTTTCATTGAATACAGTTATAGATAACCATTTAAAATAATTCTGGAAAAATGGGAAAATTTTATAAAAAGATCATTTTTATAAAACTATAAAAAGTCTTTTAAAAAGGCTGTTTTAATGAATTTGAAGTTTGTTAGGGGCAACAAAAGAACCCCATTTTTTTTTTTTTTTTTTTTTGCCTGTTCAAACCTCACAAACCAATTTTTTACATTTGTTAGTTATGTTTAATATTTGTTGTTGAACCCTAAAAAATTTAATCAAAACATTACTTTTTTTTTTTTTTTTTAAATATATCATAACTTACAAATACAAAAATGGCTCGTAATTTTGTTCATTTATTCTCATCTTTCTTTTTTCAAAACTGTTCTGTTCAAAAGAGATATTGCAGATGGTTGAAATGAAAAGAATTTTTCTAACAAAGTTAAAAAATAATTACATAATTTCATTGGCATATATAATATATACTGGCACTAATATGATACACTGTGTTATGCAGATATATACATAATAATTATATGTATAATTATTATATTACATATATAATTTATTTATAATAAATATAATAATGTCAAGTAATAAAATAAAAGGAAAAATAATTAATTTTTAAAAAGTGAAAAAATTTATTAGATTTAAAAAACCCAATAGGTTTTATTTTTTTATTATTATTTTTTTTTTTTTTTTGGTAAACACACACACACACACACAAAAAAAAAAAAAAAAAAAAAAAAAAAAAAAACGGGTTTTGGGGTATGTGGGTGGGTCTGAAACCCTGATAGCAATCTTAGCCAGTCAGGCTTCAATAAGAGCTTTGAATAATTTATTTATATTCATATTCACATGGTAGCCGCAAATGTCACTGTTGGTTGATTTATACTGTGCTTTGGGAGGCAAGAAAAACTCAAGAATTAAGCATAAAAAATGATGACCAAATGTAATTTTATGGTTGTCAAACTTTAATTTCTAGGTGTAAAATACAACTACCAACTATTAATTTCGAACTCTGCACTTGATGTTAGTCTGAAAACAGAGTAACAAGGACAAGGATATAAAAAACACTGAATACTGACACAAAAGAAAACTAGTTGGCATAGGTGGACTCTGCTCAGTTCCCCATCATATTTATGTTCTCATAAATTTCTAGTGCAAGACATATTATAATCATGTTTAAAAAAAAAAAAAAAAAATTGACCAAAGCTTGATACAGTGACAGAATGAAATCCCCGCCTAATTGGCTATCCACCGTTCACTTCGATATATTTATCTTATTCTAATCTATTAATTTATTTTATCAGGGTCAATTCTGTTGTTTAGTTTTCATGCTACTACTTCCAATGCAATAATCCTCAAAATTCCTATTTATATATGAAAAATTTACAATTTTGCTATGTTGATAAAATCGTAAATTACGAATAATTTACGAAATTTTCCTATTATTAGAATATTTGTATTCAATCATGTTCAAACAAGTATCATAAATGTAATTTTGAAGTTGTCTTATGTATTTATGATCCTCAAAATGGAAGTTTATGCTCAATGTTGCCTTATTCTGACATGTAAGTAAATCGTAAATTCCAAATAACTTACGAATTTTTTAAACTGGAAAAATCATAGTCTATGATATTCATGCCAGTATCCAAAATAATATTTAAAAAGTGGTTTGACATCTTTATTATGAAAATATCCCTCAAGATTGACGTTTATGTGAAATTTTGCTCTATTCTGCCATGTTGAGAAATTCATAAGTTTCCAATAACTTACCAAATTTTTATATTGGAAAATTCATAGTCATTAATATTCATGCCAGTGTTCTAAACAATATTTCAAAAGTAGTCTGGTATCTTTATGATGAAAATATCTCTCAAAATTGACATTTATGTGAAATTTTGTCCTATACTGCCATGTTAAGAAATTCGTAAATTTCCAATAACTTGCGAAATTTTCAAAGTAGAATATTTATAGTTACTGATGTTCATTCCGACATCAAAACTGATTTTTTAAAACTGGTCCAACATTTTTAAAAAGTTTCCATTTAATGCACATTTAAGTGAATTTTTGTCCCATTCTCCCATGCTAAGAAAATCATAAATTTCTAATAACTTGCAAAGTTTTTTAATTCGAGTGTTACAAATGAATAGGGTTCTTGCCAGTATCGAAAGTAATATTTTAAAACTGATCTGACCTCTCTGCGATCATTTGTTCGTGAGATAACATGTAAACAGACTAACAAACTACCGGACTAACACACTAACGGACTGACACACTAACAGACACCATACAAATTTTGTCATTTTCGGATTCCTCACACCTGAAAACGTATAAAAAAGTAAAAAAAAACGAGGTCGAAATTTTTCACGATTACCTAAGTTCCCCATACCTATAGTATGATGGGGAACTAATAATAGGGTGCAATGAATTACATTTTAATCAATAAATGTCATTTTAACTGATTTAACAGAAGTTTTAAAGAACGAGAAACCAAAAGCAATAAATATTAAATTGATGAAAGCTAATTCTAGAAATGAAGTGTAAATAAACAGTTAAATGAGTAAGTTTGTACATAAATTTTTCTTCAATTTTAAATTTTTTCTGACTGTTTTATATCCAGCATGATGTAGAATTTCTGAGCAGGTGAGATTTCAATCTTTACCTTTTGTTCCTATACCATTGTTCACGATCCTCTCGATGTTGTGATTTCTTTATGCCTTCATTCATCCTATCAGGCATTTTTTTTTTTTTTTTTTTTTGTTGAGTTGTTTTATTTGTTTGTCACTGCCAAGTGCAGAACCCTCAGATTTATTGAGCTAAATATGATTTTGGCTTACTTACTCAATACTATTTGCGTTCACTCACTATCATGTGAGATTTCGTTATATTAGCTTAATTAAAGAATTTAGTTAATGATCAAGTTTTCTCAGATGATCAAGTTTTCAAGTTTAGTTAATGATCAAATCCATCTTTGTTGATTTTTAATAAATGCTTTCTATGAAAACTGAACTATGGGCCGAAATAATCATTTTGATGTAAATTAACAATTAAAATAGTAAGTATATAATTTTCTTTTTAGTTTTAAATTTTTATATATTTGTCCTGTTATATAATATTTTGTTTGATAGAAAATCGCTGGGGAGGGAGGATTTTCTTGTTTTTCACTATTAATCTCAAATACAAAATCCAGAAAATTCCAAATTATTACAATACTGAAAAAACTGTATTTAGGGTCCTATATTCTACAAACAAATTTTGACATTCATATCTTTTAGAAAATTATTGCTATTAAATCAAACATTATATATATATATATATAAATTATCGAAATAAAAATTATCTATTGAATTATGATTGAATCTGAATATATTTTCTAACATATTGATTAAATGGACAGAAATATTAGAAGTGCTATTCTGCATTTTGGTATTAAAAAAAAAAAAAAAATCTATGATTAATCAAACTTATCCAGAAGTAGTTTAAAATCAAAACTAAATAACTATTAAAAATTGCTACATAAACACAAAATGTAAACATATAAATAAGTAAAATGTGAAAGATAATTAATTTTTATATTTTGCTATTTCAATAATTAACAAATAAAAGCAAAGGTATGTGGCTTATATTTTTGGCTATTTATAATATTTTCCTTGTCAAATAGAATAATAAAATTTGCAAAAAATAAAACAATTGTTAAATAAAATCCTTAAAATAAATTACCTTAAAAGTAAAGCTGTTCCCCAACTGTAACCTTTAGTCCAATTACAAAGAACATTTTTAGTAAAAACTCTGTTACCTTTAAAAGTAAAAATTAATATAAAAAAAAATTAATACAGTAAGGTTATTATATTAATAAAATGTATCAACATATATATACACTAAATGTTAGATAAATAATTCTAAAATGTTAGTAAAATTAGCAATGTAATATATAAAATTAAGGTCAATTTTCTTCCAACCTTGCACAGGCTGAATTCAGATATAGAAATATATTTAATTCTTTTTATGCATACTTTACCTTAAAATGATTTAGTTTAAAGGTACTTACTACTCATTTAAATTTCTATTTAATATATATATATATATATAAAATAATAATAATAATAATAACATTTAATATTGGGAACATAAATATGTTTTACAAATCAAGCCAGGTGCATTTTTTATTAATATTATACAATTCTACATTTTTTAAAACATTGCTATCTAATTTGAGTGCCGAAACTGATTTTTAGAAACATAGGATTGCTTTTCCTATTTATGAGAATTTTTATGACCCGAAGAGGGAAAATGATATTTAAAAAAAAAAGATAATTTTTACAAATTTCTGTTTCCCTTTTTACGATAAAAATATGGTTTCAACTTTTAAACAGTCAAGCCATTTTTAAATTATATGCGCTAATTTTTGGACCCCCTCCCGCCCCTAAAGATTGGTGATCACATGCCAACGGAAGCTTTGATTTTCAATCTTTCTCCATCCACAGCATAAATGTAAATATTCATTTTAAACTTGTTTTACTAGATTTTAGAACCTATAAAGGGATATAATTGTTCAATATTTCTCATTCATGCAATTTTTTTACCCCTCTCCCATACCGCTTCAATTTCAACTAGCAGTCAACGATCAAATATCCTGCAAAGCACAATATTTTTTGCATTATTATTACGATTTCTTTATAGTATTTAGTGTGTATTTTCTCCGTTTAAGCTATTTAGCAAATGTGTGCATCCAATATTAATTTAGCTTAAACGCGTATTTAAAAAAAAATTCCTATTTGCTTTTTGGGGGGATAGAAATATTCCTTTTTCCTTCTCATTTTTCTGTAGAAATCTCCCTATTTTTAAAGGTGCAAAGTTGGTAGGTAATGTAAAGTTTCCATATCTATGCTTTTTAATAAGAAATATTTTAACTTATTGAAATAAAATCTTTTAAAAAGGTGTGTCTTTAGAAATAAGGAAAGATAATAAAATTGCTAATTTCATTTACACATGACCATGTAAAAATTGGGATGCTGCCGAATCGGCTAATTTAATCATGTGAATTGTGAATGATAACAGCTTATTTCATTTAAATGATTAAAAAAGTACTATGTAACCAAATTAACTAAAAGATAAAAATTTTTACTATTATTACAGTCCTAAAAAAATTTTAAGATGTGCAATTTAGAATTTTTAAAATGTTTGTAATAACAAATTACAATTTCATTGTGTATGTGTTAATTTTCTTATTATTATATGTATTTCTTTTTTTATTATTTTTCTTGTGGTGGTATACCACAAAATGTTGACAACACATTTTGCTATCTGAAAGAAATAGTCTCATCATATAAAAAGTGGCTACTAAAGATATTGGTAGTACTGGCCACTAATGAATTTTTCCAGTTTTTCCCTTTAACCTTTAGAACAATGACCTTTGGTTTTATTTTATAACTGCACTTACTGCCATTTAATTTGTTTATAAATGCTACACAGTTTCATTATGCTTGCTGAGTAGAATACGTAAAAATTTTTCATCTTATTTTGTTAGCTGTTTTTTATATTATTGATGTGGGGGGGGGGAAGAAAGCGATCTGACGATCAATCGCATGTGTTTATTTTTCAACTGTGTTTTGCGGTAAAACCTTTTACTTACATGATTATTCAGTTTTGTGTCATAAACAATTTTGTCCCCTTCATGTCACTCACATTGCCTTTTTTTTTTTTTACTATTATTATTTATTTATTTCTAAATTAGGCCAAATGACTATACAGGGACCCTAGACCTGGGAGGAAGGTCCTTTGTGGTTTCTTTCTAAGGAGTCCTTGCTTGCACTCATGAGACTTTCAGAAAAAAACAACAAACAGCTAGGCAAGTACCATTACATTCTAGCCTATCACCAAATAAATTAAACAATATTTTAAATATTGGGAAATTTTCACAATTTTATATGATAAATATTTTAACAATAAACAAACTAGAGTTTACATGTTCAAATGTTTACATACCTAAACATATTACATGAGGCTTCACAAGACATTTTGATATGTATCTCTGACGTGGTGCACTTACAACATGGCAGGATGTATTAATTTGACAAATATGGTCAGAGTGAGGAGTTTGATAACAGTATCGACAGTTAAAAGTCTTTATAAAAGATTTATTGCCCTGTAAACACACACCAAATATATATATATATAAATAAATATTTTTAATCATGATTATAAAAAATAAGCAATAAACAGAAATTTATTATTTTATAACAGCAAAAACACAACAAAATAAGCATTGAGAGTTACGTTATTAAAGCATATACAATGGGCAGGGCCGGCTCGACCATATAGGCAAACTAGGCGATGGCCTAGGGCGCTCAAACCTAGAGGGCGGCACAATCCAGACAACAAGATCTATTTTATTTATTACTATCTAACGGCACTTTAGAATAGATAAAATGTAGTCTTGGGAACACAGCACTCATGTTGTGTGAAAATTTTAAACACTTACAATCTTTGTCTAAAAAGGACTAAAAGGTACATGTCTGTCATTAAATCTGTCCATCTAATTGTCAACAGCTTTACACTATATCTAAAAGTCACCGAGTCATTATTTAATGGGGCTGTACGTTGTTGGAACTATAAAGTTTTGACTTTCCATTCAAGGGTCTAAATTATACATCATGTTTTTTATAATTTTGAACTGACATAAAAAGAAAAAAATAATAATAATAATAAGATTTGAAGGAAGGTAGCTCTAACTAGACAGAAGTTTTAGCTCTTTAGACTAGGTGACTTTGTAGGGGCTATGCGTGGGGGCTTTTTGGAATTTTACAAAGTGATTCTATTATAGTTTCTTTTTCTAGTAGCTCAACTTAGTAATAAAATGTGAAATTTCGTTTTCAGTACAGTTGATACTTGAGACTAGCTGTTAACAGAAAAAAAAATTTTGGAGTACAATTTTGTAAGAGAAAATTAGAGAAAAAATATCATTAGCAAAGCAAATTAGGCTCATTTGAAAAGTTATTTTCGTCCGAATCCTACAGAAACACTATCAGGATAATAATTTGAAAAAACAAAAGATTTTTCCACCTGAATCTGAATAAGCAAAAATCTTGCTTCATCTTCCAAAATAATTAGTGAACAAACAATAGTTTGATATGAAAGAAATAAAGATTGAGGCTTTGATAAACAGAACATGGAAAATGCTTCCGGTTTCACTTTGAGTTTATGTATCCTTGGAATGTGAGAAAATTCTGTGGGGAATCTGCAACGAATAGACGACATGACTCTCTGACGTCATTCAAAGTCCTGACGATTTTATTTTATTTAACCTGTAGGAGTCTTCTTTTAACCCACAAACAGTGGAATGTAGCCTATCATAGCACACCTTTTTCCCACAAACTTTGAAAGCTCCGCCTCGTCCTAGTTGTCCATTCTCGACGAACACAAGTCAGATCATGTATAAAAAATGTTAATTTCCTATTAGAAAATAAGTGAAGAAAGTTTTTGTCAGTACATAACAAAAGACGATGCGCCAATGGTGAAAATGTGACCCAAACTCCACTACTAATGCACTACTAAAAACAAAATTTTTATCTTGGAAACTGTAAAAGTGATTTTGGATTTGATAAACAGGAGGCATTTTCAGAAGAAATTAATATTGCAGTATCATTCCCATCGGAGTCAGAGCCAGCCCGATTACGAAAAATGAAAAACAAGTTTAATTATGCAGTCAGCTGATAAATCAACAAGTGAGGCTAAACATCATTTTAATATTAATTTTTATATTTCTTTTCTTGATACAGCAAGAAATTTGAATGATGCGAAGTTCAAACAGACCAAAAAGATAAATCATGTTTTCTGATGCCTTTCTAACGATTGTGAGTCGTAAAAAAAAACTTTCAAAGTGATTTTGAAATTATGTAGAAGATTAGGAGATTATCTGACTTAAGGAGACTCTAAGGATGTTGATGAAAGTACACTACAGGAAGTTTTGAATAATTTTTGTGAAAATGAACTAGTACATTGCGTATTGAATTTAGTAACAGCAATAAAATTGTTGCTGACACTTCCTGTGGCCAGTGGAGAACTCAGCTTCATATAATTGAAATTAATAAAAACTTACTAACGTTCTATAGTGACGTGAGAACGATTTGTAGGATTATCACCATTATCAACAGCTCAAGATGAAGCTAAAACAATTCATTTGAAGGATATTGTTTCTACTACTGCTAAAAGTAGCGCCAAAAAAACAATAATATGCAATAAAAATAATTAGTTGATTATTTATTACAGTATATGTATGTGTATAATTGTCTGCGTGTCTTACATTTTTTTTAATTTTGTTTTATTGGGGCGCCACGAAAATTTTTCGCCTGGGGCGCCAAATTTGCTCGGGCCGGCACTGACAATGGGCAATCAAATTATTAGATTTTTTTTTTTTCTCAAAAAATGCTGAACAAAAACAACTGATCTTTACACATGCAAAGAACCTTAAAAAACTCACATTTTCCACTATCGATTTAGTCCAGAAAGCAATGAGGGAGACAACCACAAATTGAAGAAAAGCGCAAATACTTTGAATCACCTTGTATCATAAAAATCTGCAAAATATTTGTAACTTTAACACATTATTGCACATACTATGTGCAATATCTGTATGTCTTTTTGTGGGAATTGCACAATTAGTAAGGCACATATTTTTTTATTTTTTTCAAAAATTAATAATTCTTTGCTTATAACTAGAACGGATTTCTATAAAATTTTACAAAACTTGCAGAAAAATTGACAAAACATAAGAGAAACATTATCCTGAAACATAAAATTGACACATATATTATTCGCTAAGATATGTGCATTTACAGTATTTTATTTTATTTTTTTGCGCACAAGCAAACAATAATAAAATTTTTATTACATAGGTTTAAAAACTAGATATATTGGGTAACTTTTCTCAAAAGTTCATTTGAATAGAGTAAAAATTAAACAAATTGCTGGCAAAAGAACAAGCTAGATTTTAGGTATTTTCCAGAGATGAAATTTCACAAGGGGTTTTTCACATGCCGCATGTTTAACCAGCTAACGCCCGAATTAATTTTTCAAAATATTATTAGCCGATTATTTCACTTCTAAATTAATATAGACAACTGACAGTAAAATATATTAACTTAAACAATTCTTCTGATAGTTTTAAATTTAAAGCCTATCCTCATTCATTGATGTTTAGTGTTCTAGCAAGAAAACTTCGAGATAGAAAAACTTTGAGATAACAGATTAATTTCCTATTATATGTTAACAATGATTTCGAAAGTAAAGTATTATAATATATATTATTATTCAACTTGATTTAAGTTAGTCTACCTGTGCAAAAAGCAAACATATGATGAATGAAAAATGTGCGATGAATGAAAAATCATAAAATGACTATCCAAATTATGAAATAATAATTAATAGTAGGCACATAAAACTTTCAGGGATCATTTAGAATGACGCTATAAACTGTCACTAAACAGCAGAAATCATTCCAAGAAACCACAAAAAATATACGTGCCATTTTATTAGCTGTCCTCAAATGAGGACACTGGGCACTAACGGGTTAATTTGAAGATCCAGTTATTTTAATCATGTTGCAAAAGTTCTTTTTTGTGAAAACCTCTTAAGAATTAAAAAACTGATGACAAACTACATTGTCAAAATTAATATGAGAGTTCCAATACAGTGGAAGTGGATTGTCTGGCTCTAACATTATGAATTAAAGTAGCATTTTAGCAAAAGAGAGTCATATTTTAAACTTAAAAATTTATTAAAGGTAACAAGGCTGTATAAATATAAACTTAACAATAAAAAAATATTTAAATAATTAACAACAAAATATCGTTGGGATTGCCAGTACTTGACGTTTTAAAATCTATCTAAACTCATAGTTACTGCCATAGATAATTAAACTTTTGAAAAAACATTATGAAGCTTGAAAATTTAATTAAACTAATAAACAGACAATGGCCAAGCATAATATTTGATTTGAACATCGTTGGCAAACATTAATGTTCATTTAAAAGCTTCAAAACATGTTCAAAAAAAACTTTTAAGTTACTATTTTAAATACAATGTAATTGACTAGAAATACAAGACCATAAAAGCTCTTTAACTTAAACAGCAAAACCTAAGGAGTAAACAATAAAAACATAACTGATAAGAAACTAAATTTTAAGAGAATGAAGCAACGTTCATTACTCCTTTTATACTGAGAAACGGATTGAAGAATCAGCTACCTAAGCTATCAGCTAGGTGGCAGACTGCTCTTCCGGATCTACTGGAACACACGTAACGATCACCATGGTAACAAGACCATGTAGTGAGCTCAACGCCATCTGTGGACAAAGTTGACAACTCGTTCAAAATAACTATCGTCATTGATGTGTAAGTTCAAAAACATAAGTGTTAACATGAAATATAAAAGAAGTTTCTATTAATGTTTTTAACCTCAAAAATATTCAAAAGAAATATATTTAAGTTATATATTAATTCAAACTGAATTAAATAAGTTAATTCAAACTGAATAAAATATCTAGTTAAAAGATTTTAATTTAATTTTTTTTTTAATGGAGCATTTTAAATTATACTTATTAACTAAAAACCTTATACCATACCTTTCGGTTGTAGTGGCTTTCAAGGCAGATCCACCTTTTCATCAGCAACCATTCTGTGGCCTGCAGCAGTCGAAACTGAAGTTCTTTTTCGCTGTTGATGATTTTCAAGGAGGTGGCACCACACTTGACTTAATCCTGCGTGCAACTCGTGCCCGTTACAAGATGATTGATCATTAATCATTTCCCGGTAGAAAGCATAATTTGGATTGTTATAATTAGTGATTTTACAAGCTTTATCAAAATTTATATCAATATTATTTTCTTGGTAAACTTTGGTTAAGGCTGTGATCTTTGTCACCACAAATTAACTGGTAAATATTGGGATTTGGTTTTTTTTAGTAGTATTTTTAATTCTGATTGATGCTCCCTGGTCAAAAGGAATAGAAAAAATAAACTTTGGGGGGACTTTTTGATGGTTGGGAAAATAATTAAGTTTACTGATTCTTTTTCTATATAATTTATCTACTAAGTTTTTGTGATAACCTGCTTTAAATGTTTGATTTTTAATATATTTTAATTCTTTTCTTAAATCGGTAGGGTTGTTACAAATTAATATAAATTAATAGGTATGATATATGATTGCATTGCCAGGGGTCGATCCAGGTTTTAATTTTTGGGTCCCTTTTTTGTGAAAAACAAAATATTTTTGTGAAATTTTTATTTATTTTTGTGAAATATAAAATATTTTTGTGAAAAAGTAAAATATTGTGTAAATTTTTTCGTTTTTACTATCACTTTATGTAATATTTAATATCAAGTTAATAGTTTCGTTGAGCCAAATTAAGGCATTAATTAAAAATAATACTGAAAACATTTAATTAAAAGATCATTTTTGTAAAAAAAATCTTGTGAAGGGACTCATTTCATGAATTTGAATTTTGTGAAGGGTCCCTTTTCATGGATTTGAATTTTGTGAAGGGTCCCTTTTCATGAATTTGAATTTTGTGAACGGTCCCTTTTTACTATGGGGAATTTTGTGAAGGGGCCGCAAAAGGGACCCAAATTTTGCCTGGATCGACCCCTGATTGCACTAATCTTATATTTATATGGAGTTCTACTATGGTTGCTAATGATTTCTTCACTGGAGGTGGGTTTATGGTAAACAGTGATATTTGTACTATTTTGATATCATTTTATCTTTACATCCAACAAATTAATTTTGCCATTCATTTCAGATTTGCTTGTGAATTTTATGTTATTGTCAAATTGGTTTAATTTTTTTTTTTAATTTCATCGACATATCGTGTCCAGAAAACTATTTTATTTTTTAGATTTTCAAAGATAATTTTTTCAAGGATTATTAATTTGTTTTCTGCAACTAAACCTGATATGGGGGATCCCACTGTTTTGTTCAAATATTTTACCGTTAAATTAAAAAATCTAACAATTAAAGCAGGTTATCACAAAAACTTAGTAGATAAATTATATAGAAAAAGAATCAGTAAACTTAATTATATTCCCAACCATCAAAAAGTCCCCCCAAAATTTACTTTTTTAACTCCTTTTGACCGGGGAGCATCAATTATAATTAAAAATACTGCTAAAAAACATAATCTATCCCTATCAAACTAATCCCCAATATTTACCAGTTAATTCGTAGTGATAAAGGTCCCTCCCCCCTTCTTGAAACTGCAGGAATTTACAGAATCCCATTTAAATATCCTAACAATAATACTGGATGCTACATTGGGGTCTCAAAAAGGAAAATATCCACCAGATTAAAGGAACACAATAACGACATAAAATATGGAAAAATAACCACAGCCTTAACCAAAGTTTACCAAGAAAATAATATTGATATAAATTTTGATAAAGCTTGTAAAATTGCTAATTATAACAATCTGGATTACACTTTCTACCGGGAAACGATTGGAATCATTAATGACCAATCATCTTGTAATGGGCACAAGTTGTGCGCAGGATTAAGTCAAGCGTGGTGCCACCTCCTGGAAGAGCGTCAACAGAGAAGAACTTCAGTTTTGACTGCTGCAGATGACAGAGTGGTCACTACTGATGAAAAGGCAGATCCGCCTTGAAAGCCGCTACGACTGAAAGGTAATTGAGCTTTATAAGGTTTTTAGTTAATAAGTATAATAACCAATTAAACTTGTAAGTTATTTAATTTTGTTTAAATAGTTCCTATAGCACTAAACACTACAGAATATCTCTGAACTTTAATTTTTTTAAGATAGCCTGACATGAAAATCAACATTAAAGGCTAAATTTATAACAAAAATCTTTATAATAAATAAAAATATGTTAGAATTACAACTCTATAAAGGGTTTTTCACAAAAAAAGAAATTTTGCAACATGGTTGAAATAATCGGATCTTCAAATTAAATACGTAGCATGTGAAAAATCCCTTATGAAATTTCAACTCTGGAAAATCCCTAAAATCCAGTTTATTCTTTTGCCGACAATTTGTTTAATTTTTATTTTATTCAAATGAACTTTTGACAAAAAATTGCCCTTCAAACTATGTAATTTAAAAAAAAAAAAAAAAAAAATCTATCTTTCGTGCATGCACAGTAAAAAAATATCTACTATATAAATTCTCATATCTAATTACATATGTGAATTTTATGTTTCAGAATAATGTTTCTCTAATGTTTTGTCAATTTGTTCTGCATGCTTTGTCAAATTTTATGGAGGTCTGTTCAAATTATAAGCAAAAAGCTTGGCAAAAAGATTAATATTTTTATTATTATTATTATTATAGCTGCTTAAATAATTATGCAATTCCCACAAAACGACATACAAACACTGTATAGTAAATACAATAATGTGTTAAAGTGACAAGTAACTTTTTATGATACAGAGTGATCCAAAGTTTTGCACTTTTCTTCAATTTGTGGTTGGCACCCTAATTGCACTCTTGACTAAATAGATAGTGGAAAATGTAAGTTTTAAAAATGTTCTTTGTATGTCTGAAGTTCCAGGTCAATTTGTCCAGTATTTTTTTAGAAAATTCAAAAAATGTAACATGTAATTCTGTGATATAATGACTACTAAAATATGAATATTTAAAATAAATAATGATTTTACATGATTATTCTTATTCCAGACACTGAGATTTTTTTTTCAATATTTATTGTAATTTAATAATTTTTTATTATATAAATAGCTTAGAATAATAATAAGCAAAAGAATATAAATATGATTTTTATATCCAAAATAATCATGTGACTTTCAGTTTGTGAAAGTCACCATGGCCAAAATATTGCACTATGGCAAGAAAAATGACACAACTGAAAAAAGCAACATTTGAGAAAAATCAACTTAAAGATAACAATAAGCACTGACATAAAATATATAATGTATATAATGTTTCAGCTAGAAATGTGATGCTTTTTATGTACCCTCAGGCACTTCATACACCTTTCTTTATGACATAACATAATTTAATACAGCGAAAATGTGCTTTAGCCCATTGCTTGGTGACTTTTCAAAAAATCGCCAATTTGGCAAGGTGAGGTTGCCACATTTCATAGATTGATATTTTAACGACTGAAAAATACTGAGGTTGCCAACTTTGGCATCTTTATCACCAATTGCAAACAAAATGCCAAGCAGCGGGCTAAAGCACATTCCACCCTACACAATTTATAATGATGTTAGTAATAAAAAAAATAATTAAATAAATTAACAACCCCAGTGGCAGAAACAGTGCAGCATGGCAACTAGCTCTGCAGATTAATTTAGCATCTCAAAAATACATGTCAAATTAAAAAATACAAATATAACTTACATTATATATCTAGATTACTGTATTTGATGTATATTCTTAATTAATTTTCCTTGTATATGCAAATTTTACATGTTTTATGAATTGTTGTGTACGTTTTGTGATACCAGACTTTGTGCAGCACTCCTGGATTGCAGACAATTTTTGTTTTGCTGCAGACAGATACAGAAAACTCTGCTACTGGGTTAACAACTAGTTTATTAATGCTTAAAGTCTTTCAAACCATTTATAAGAGCTCATTTATTTCTGCAGTTTTGCTGAATTCTGATAATTTATGAAAATTCTTAATATATCACACAATTTTCTACTTTCATTAATTTAAAATTATTTCTTCATGGAGAAACTCTTTCAAAATGCTAAATTTCCTTTTTGCAACATCTTAATCTATCCCAGAATGAGTGTTTTCCTTTAAATTAAACTAGTATGTTGTGGCCACCACAAGACTTTCTTCTATATTTTCCTATACATATTCAATCAGTAACAATATTTAAAAAAAAAAAAAAAAAAAAAAAAAAAACGATTTTTTTTTCTAAGGTTCTTTTTTTTTTTTTTTGTAAAAATTAATACATATTCAATCACTAACAATATAAAAAAAAAAAAAATCGAATTTTTTTTTTTTTTTTTTTTTTTTTTTTGGTTAAAAGTAAAAAAAATCGATAACTTTGTTTTAAATTATCACAGATTTATAGTTCAACCATTCGTTTTAAAGGTATTGACGAGATCTTTCGAATGATACCCATCTTCAAAATTTACCCCCCACCGGAGGGTACTTCCCCCCCAGGGGGGCGAGCAATGCCCCCCATGCACAAATTTTTTTTCCTAGTTACGTACTACTATTATCAATAATTCATATTAATTTTACAATCACAAGTGTAAAATAACTCTTATTATGCACATTTATACGAATTTTTGTCCTATACTGCCATGTTAAAAATTTAGATAAAATGCTATCACAGCGCCTCCTGTTGAGCTATTGATCCCCAAATATAATCAGCACCAGTTTATGTCGGGGACCAACTAAATACCAAGTTTGGTAAAATTTCGTTTAAAAAAAAATATATACAATTTTTTTCTGTTTTTTTTTGTTAAAAGTAAAAAAAATCGATAACTTTGTTTTAAATTATCACAGATTTATGGTTCAACCATTCGTTTTAAAGGTATTGACGAGATCTTTCGAATGATACCCATCTTCAAAATTTAACACCCCCGGGGGGGGTACTTCCCCCCCAGGGGGAACCGATGCCCCCCCCCATGCACAATTTTTTTTCCTAGTTAACTACTACTATTATCAATAATTCATATTAATTTTAAAATCACAAGTTTAAAATAACTCTCATTATGCCCATTTATACGGAATTTTGTCCTATGCTGCCATGTTAAAAATTTGCATAAAATGCGATCACAGCGCCACCTGTTGAGCTATTGATCCCCAAATCTAATGGGCACTAGTTCATGTCAGGGTGCAACTAAATACCAAGTTTGGTTAAATTTCATTCATTGGTTCGTGAGATACAGCGTCCACAAAAAAATGATACAGACAGACAGACATTTTTTTAAAACTATCAATTCGTGTTCAGGACATCCCAAAACGTGTAGATCCGTCAAAAAACGGAAGTCGAAAATTTTCGCGAATCCAATACTTTCTCTATATTACATATAGAAGAAAGTAAAAAAGGATGGAAACCTCTCTTAATCTTTCATATTAAAAATTTTAGGTTTCTCATGTGTTGTTAAAACTTCAACTTACCTTTATTTATTTATTTACTTTTCTCTCTCTCTCTCTTTATCAATACATGAGTCGGCAAACTTAATCTCACTTTAATAATTTTTCTTTTATTTTCTCAATAAAAACTTTAAATTAGCAAAATAATGCCTTAAAACTTAGCTTGGTACAGTTGTGAATATTTCTACAATGCAAAACGAAGGAATTTCATTAAAGAAAAATTTAATGTTTACATCTGATGTGATAAGTTGTGCATTTTACAGATCATTGTATTATTTAGATCGACATTATAAAGATCTTTGGTTGTATTTTAAAAACATACCCAAACAATACATTCTATACTTTCCCTGTATTTTCAGGGGTCGATTCAGGCAAAAACTGCAGCCCTTTTACTGCTCCTTCACAAGATTTCGTTTCATAAAAATGATCCTTTTACAAAAATCTTTCCTGTTTCAAGTATTATTTTTAAATAATGCCTATAACAAAACTGTTAACTTATATTAAAGATTATATAGAATGATTGTTACAATATAAAGCTTTAAATGATATATATATATTTTTTTTTTTTTTCCCATAAAAACAGATGAAAATTTTACAAAAATATTTCGTTTATCACAAAAATGGCCCTCCAAAAAAATAAAACCTGAATCAACTTCTGATATTCTACAGTAATATTTATACATTAAATAAATGGGAATAATTTAAAGTAAATAAGCTTACCTTACATCTTGTTTCATTTTTAACTTCACAATTGACACTAACATCTTCACCATAAACACATGAATAGTTAAATGTACATTTAATACAAACACCTGATAGTGAATCACAGTTTTCATCTGTATGGCATGGATCAGATAAACTGCCTTCAGTGCTCATACTTGAAGGAGTAGTTCGATTATTTTCAGTTTTTAAATTTCCAGGCATATGTATTAAGGAATCTGGATGTAATTTTAAATGATCTGTAAATACTGATATGTTCTCAATATTTTCCACTTCCTGTGCCAACATGTGTCTTTTTGCAGAGTGGCGTAAGGCATGGGAGGAACTTGGAGCAAATATATTATCTGAAGAATAAAGAAAAACAACATGAAATATTTTACCTGTACACTGTACAATAATTTCGATTATAAATATCATGACAAATTGCTTAAAATATCAGATCTATAATTCCAAGATTCCAGACAAAAATACTTTTATTTTTACAAACTTTTCCATTTTATAAATGTAATCTTTTGTATTCTTAAATTCCTATATAAAAGAAAATTATTAAATTGGCATGTGTATTATTTTGAAAAGCTAAAATAAGCTAAATCACAATAAGGGCTTGTGATTTAGCTTATTTTTTGGATTAATTTTTCTCTAATTTTTTTTTTTGAACCTCTAACATAATGCTGCATAGGACAATCACACTTTGATATCTGAATTTTCCATGTTGTAACCTCTCCTTGTAAGACCATTGTTTATAAGTAGTATAATCAATTAAATAAGAGCACAGATTTTATGATAAATTAAATGAAATTTGCCAGCCATTTTGAAAGCTTTCAGTCTTTACTAAATCTACAAGAAAAAGATGTCAGAAAGTGTTTTGGCAAGAGTCACCTAGCGATTGAATTTCAACCACTGCATGATGCCTACTAGTTTTATTTAATATATGATTCATCATGTTAAACAACCTTTCCACAGAAGCTGTCATTACAAAAATGACCAGAATGAATTTGCCAAGTTTGTGCAAATCACTGTGCCCAATGTCAATGTTCCTAATGGACTTTCATCTGCTTTATATATTTTACTATCAAGAACTGACTTTATATAAAATGTGAAAGATTTCTGGTCTGAAACTGCACAATCCACATTAAGCAGTGGACTTTGACAACATCTTCTTGCAGATGAAGTAAAGAAGGTAAGCTTTTACACTAGCAGGCAAATTTCATGATTTCAATTGATTTATCATGAAATCTGTGTTCTATTTCATTGATTACACTTTTATCTTTCATCCCCTTGAAAAATTTGTTTCTTCATCCATAATTATTCATACTTTAGATTTTACAGAGTTTATTTTAGACATCACATTTATGTACAGGTTTCTCATCTTCACATTGTTTTCCAATACTGAAAACTTTTTTTATAGTGTGTGTATGGTTTTGAAAGGTAACTATCAGAACAAAGACAATTCTACCTAAGTCAGGGTGAAACTGACTAACACGTAATTCATAAAATTCTACGAGATCGCAAGAGCTATCATCCCTCCCTCCCCCCCCCCTTCTCAGAAAGAGATACCTAAAAAGCCGAGTTCAGCAGATTCTCTCCGGGGGCATTTCTCCTCGCCCCACGAAGATGGAAAAAAAAAAAAAAAAAAACACTGCCCATGAGCATGAGCCCCATTCTCTATTATCTTAATTAGCGAATATCTGATAAAGATTTAAAACAAAAAGTTATAAAGTTGTATAGTAAATGAGAAGTTTAACACTAAAATCGACTTCTATTTTAGTTGATACTAGACATAAAGGTTCGTCCTGAATTAGATTATTGATAAATATGTCTAATATGCATTAACTATAGTATACAAACGTTTTCTAGAATTTCTTTCTCCAATTCCACCTATGCACAAAACCAGTAAAAATACGAATACTACTAGTTCATTAGCAATGTACATTGACTATAAATAATTAAAATTTAACTCTGTATAAACAACTCGTCAGGAATTTAGGAAGGAACGGGAAGGAATATCGCTTTTGTTTATATTTTTGTAAATATTGACTTGACTTCTCACCAGAATGATAAAACTACTATGGAGATTTTTAACTCCAATCGCTTATCGCTTGCGAGTATCAACAGTTATAGTTACATTCAGGCTGAAACATTGTGATCACAAATAGGTAAACAATCACAAATCTGGCTGTGTTTCAATCCAAACGCAACATTTGTTTACAAAACTGATCGCAAAGTTGTGAGCGATGAGGGGGAAATTTGTGACTGCCTCGGAGCTCTCACAACTCGATCGCAGGTGTACTATCGCCTCAAAAAACATGGCCGCTGTGCTGTTGTCCAGTGTTGTCGAAGAAAGTAATAGTCACAGGCAAGGATATAATTTGTCTGTGGTAATAATCATTCATGAAATAATAATAAATAGTCCGAAACAAATAACTTATTATAATATTTCATTAATCTACAATATGAATTAAATACTATCCAACATAGCGAAACTCTTCTTTACTCGGAAGTGATATTTAAAGCTCTCATTGGAATTGAAAGATACATGTAAGTATAAAATATGTTATGGTTTTGTATGTTCATGTAAGTAAGATTAAATGTTTAACATTGAAATATTATTATGGATTATGCAGAAAATTATAATTGTAACATTTGTATATTTTATAAATGCTAGGCTTATTTAATGTAAATTAAACGTAATATGTCATGTTTCTGTAATTGTTTATTTACAATATAGAATAATATGTTCTATTATTTAATGAGATGACTATGATATTCGTTAAAACTTTACAATCTGGTATGATATCATTTGGATAAATATTCTTCTCGTTGTAAATAAAAGCCCGATTAGTCAATTATTTATTCCATTATCTATTTATTCTGTTTAGGCGAAAAAAAATAATAAGAAGAAGATGATGACAGCAATATTTCGTAAAACTTTATGATTCGGTGTAGTAAACCTTAAATATATTTTTTTATTGTAAATAACAGTTATTGCATTTGATTGTAAAAGCCTGATTAGTCAATTATTTATTTTATTATATATAAAACTCTAGTTGAAAATATACAACTTCATTGTTAGTGTTGAAAATGAGTTTTGGAGAATAAAAATATTTTACTGTCAAATAACTATACATATGTATAATTTATATCTGTAGCTGGTTCATTACATTTAAATTCAGTATTTAACTGTTTGTAAGCTTTAAATGAAAACTTTATGATTAAACACTATAAATTGCAAAATCTTGTCCATTAAAAATGGAGGAGGAGGGGGAGATATGCTGCTCTCCCACCCCTTCCTGTTACTTTGTTTATGGTTACATGCACGGATTAGGATACAGGATGGCAAACTAGATAGGGCGGTCAGCGTGGGGAACGGAGCTTTATTTTCCGCATTAATTCAGCCGAACAGAGTAAGCGATCCGATCGCCGCCTGGTGAAGTATCTTTGAAACTCATCGGAAGAAAGGGAAAGCCCGCCCCTTCGGCTTCAGTCATCCAACGAAGGAACAGCCAGAAATGCAAAAACGCGCTGATTGGTGTATTTTCGAGATTGGTCGCCCTCTATCTGCAAGATGAAAATTACTACCTTTCCGTAACATTAGTAATACATCCTATAGACTCTCTTAATCCGTGGTTACATGGTTACACAATAAATAGACTTTTTTTCTCCCCTTCAATACACTTTCTTCTCCATTTTTTTTATTATTATTTCTTTTTTGCTGTGTTTGAATTCACTGCTGCTAGATCTATTTTTTCCCAATTGCTTATTACTTTGTTACTGAATTTTTTCTTCATATACTACATTCATTTTAACTAAATAACTTGATATAGTCAATTGAATACAACACACAAGCATCAAGCAATAACCAATTAGCCTTGAATTAAAGCATTGTAGCCTAAAAGAGAAACATTAATATTTTTAATAGCAAAATTTTAAGTTTAAAGCTTACTAACAGCTAATATTAAATTTAAATATAATGAAGTAGCTGCAGCTATTAATTATACATATGCATTATTGTTTGATAAAATATTTTATTTTTCAAAACACAATTACAGCACTAATAGAGAAAGAATGTGGCTTGTACTTTTTCAACTATAAATATATATCATAAATAAAAAAAATTGACTAATCAGACAGTTACAGTTAAATGTGGTAGCAGTTATTTACAATAAGAATATTTAAACAACTTGATAAAAGAAATATGAAAATGATGATTTTTAAGATTTTTTGTACAGTTACCAACTAATGATAGAAATGTTCCTTCTGTTTTTTTAAAAAATCAAGTCATATTTTAAAAAAGTGTGCTATAAGTTTTAATTTGATGTTTCAAATTGGGAACGTTGGCCTGTAAAAAGGTTAAATAAGCCTAAAATTTATGAACTATATAAATGTTACAATTATAATTTTCTACGTAATCCATAATACTACAAAAAAGTAAACATACAAAACCATTGTATCTATATTTTTATACTTGACATATCTTCAAACGAGAGCTTTTAGTATCTTTTCCAAGAAACATAAAACTTTGAATAAACACCATAAAACGCTTTCATTCACAAAAATTGTTTTGGGTTGAAAGAAAATAGGATCTTTTGTCAAGCGAACAAAGTAGGCATGAGTGCTGCAAACAAACACTCATGCCTACTTTATTCGCCTGACGAAGGATCATGTTTTGTTAACATGATTATTATTATTTTTTTTTTTTTTTTTTTTTTTTTTACCTTAAATTCTGTTTTCACCTTCAGAAAATTCAGAACCATACTACTACTTGTTTTCACAATTTCTAACATTTTATTCAGCTTAAAAATACATTTAAATATTTTTTGTTTTTTAAACTCAAAAGTGAAACATTAATTTTTTTAAAAGTAATACTAATTGAACGGTTATAGATTTTCACAACATGAATACTTAATTAAAAAATGCATTAAGCAATGAGGAATTATAGAAACAAATTTCCCCATAGAATAACATGAGTTCGGCTTCTTGTCAGCAACTGACTTTCTGATTACCAACTCCGAATTTCCTACATAATATCCATTAACATGTAAGGATAAATTTTTTATGCCAACTATATGAAAAACGACAGAGCTGAGAATTTAACTCTGGTACTTAAGCAGATATTATATGGGAAATGCTGAACTGGTATCTGACAGGGTGGCTCAGCGATACATAATAAGCGGAGTGTTCGATTTCAGTTCCCAGCTCTGGCCTTTTTCACATAGTTGGTATACAAAATTCAATCTTACACTCAAATTTCTCTAAATAAATCATCGTTCATGAATGATTTAAGTAAAGATTACAGGGTCTATCAAAGTTGTGCTATCATTAATTTTTATATGTTTACCTGTTAAATCTGCATTTGTAAATACAGTGACATTGCCAACAGATGTCATGTAAGAAATGCCGAGTTTATAATCAGCCAAGGTGGCTCAGTGGTAGAACATCTGCACTGTAAGTGGAGTGCTCGAGTTTGATTCCCAGCTTGGATATTTTTCACATAGTTTGTACAAAAAAATTCAACCTTACACTTCCATTTCTCTAAATAAATATTCATAGGTCATGAATAATATTTCTAAGTAAAAATTACATGGTCTATGATTTAAATTTAAATACCTTATATTTATCCTTTCTTTAAACGAATATATTTCGGCATGTTTATCGCAGCCCTCTTCAGCACTATTTCGACGCTGAAGAGGGCTGCGATAAGCATGCCGAAATATATCCGTTTAAAGAAAGGATAAATATAAGGTATTTAAATCATAAATGATAATCCTGTAATATTATACCTATTACATGGTCTATCAGATTTGTATAACGATTAATTTTACACTGAAGCATCAGCAGGAAAGAGTTGTTGCCTGATTACCGATTTATTGATGTTCTGAAGATGCATCAAAATAGTCGATCAATCATAACATTAAAAAAAAAAACTTTTTTAAAATGCATAATACCTTAATACAACTGAAATTTGTTAACGTGAATCTCGAAAGGAAAAAAAATTGTTCATACTATCAATAACCAAACTTCATTTTGGTGGGGATAGTGGAAACAGTTCATGTTAATAAAGTTTGACTGTATATACCTAATGCATCGAAAACATAATTAAAATAGCATTTGAAATACATTAAAATTTTACTAAAAACAATCTCTTTTTACTTCCTTATACAATGTATAAGAAAGTATTGTAATCCTGATTTGCGAAATGGATTTTATATCTGACACTAGCGAGCTTCGCCCGCTAGCGGGTCAGTATTTTTAAATGAATCACTATAATGAATGAATTCTCAAAATTGCATCTTATCACTCATCAACATTACTCTTAAGAAAAGAAAAAAAAAATCGTGATCGGGTAAAAACTCAAACCGAGTCCCCACTGTCTTCGACAGCGTAGACCCATGCGCTGCACGCACATATTCCTTTACCATCCTTATGATTTCTCAAAATTCCATATTTATTATTACTAGTGCTGCACCGAGTAGCACTTTGGCCGAGTACCGAGTAGTTGTAAGAAAGAATAATTGACATGAAGAATTTCACACATCTTGAAATTTAAAAAAGGCTTTTTGAACACGAAATTAAGTTAAATGGCAAACAGCATGTTTTCATGAAACGTTTCAGATTTTTTGTAGTGTATATACACAATTAGGTTCATTGTTATGCTTGATACTTCCAGCTTAGTGGATTATTAAAACCATAATAACTGATAACGTGATAACTTCATTCTTTATTATATAGTCTTTCTCAGATGCGAATCAATCTCAGATAATTCTTAGAGAATATAAAAGTTCCTATACACTCAGACTTAATTTAAGATGCATGAAGTTCACATATGAAATGAGAACATTAAAATAAATATTTTAGATATCATTTCAAACATGATAGATTTCATTAATCTTCAAATTCTAGAAGAGTAAAAAAGATAGGTGGTCAATAGGTGGCCATAATTTGAAAAACAACATTTTTGATTATTAAAATATATTTTTAATAACATTTTAGTATAGTTACCTTTTTCATAATTATTATTTTTTAAATTAAGAACCAATCTTTTCTTACAGTTTTAAAAGTGTCTTACTTTTATTTGAACAAATATGTAACTAAAGTTTTATTTACTAAATTAGTATTATATAAGGGTTCTTTTATCTAAAATATTTTATTTTTGTCTGTTTTATAGATACAAGTTTTTATAAAAAAAAAAAAAACTTGTACATTACACGCATACAAGTTGGTTATACTCAAATTCTTGTAACTAAAATGGATAAGTTGATATCATGAATCGTCTCTATACAGAGTTTGGTGGCAATCTGCTTGCTCGTTTTAACTGCAGAAAGCTGTTTGCAGCAAAAGTTTAATGACTATGTTTATATTTTCATATTTTTTTTAGTTTAGTTATTAATAAACAACTCTTATGAATACATTTTTTTCAATAATACATAAAAATAATGAAATTCTTACAACTACACGGTATTGGCCGAATACTTAGTCCATATTTGGCCGAGTACCGAGTATATAACGAGTACTCGGTACAGCTCTAATTATTACTCATAAATTTCATTCTTAAGAAAAAGAATTACAAAAAAAAAAAAAAAAAAATCATTCAGCTTTGGGTAAAAACTCACACTGGGTCCCAATTGCCTTCGGCTGCGTTACAGCGTCTAGAATAAACAGTATGGCAATCGCCTATAACCGTGATGTTAAAATGATGCTACAAAAATTAAGCTTACCCAGATGTCGCTGTGATCGAAGCTATTGCTCAAATCGAAGACCTGATTGGCTTTTCCCAGTTTCGTCACGTGATCTAAGCATATAATTAACCAATAGGGAGTCTCGGTTTTGTTGTTGTGACACTGGTTTCGATTACAATGACATCTGGTGACAGACTTAATTTTTTTAGTGCAATTTTATTTGCCGCTTACCACACTGTTTATTCTAGACGCTGTAGCTGCGTAGACCCGTGTGCAGCACGTGCATATTCCTTCACCCTCCTTATGATTTCTCAAACTTCATTTATCATCGGGTAAAAACTCACACCGAGTCCCCACTGCCTTCGGCAGTGCAGACACATGTGTGCTGCACGTGCATGTATTCTTTCTCAAGTCAAACTTTTATTTTTAAGAAAAGAAAACGAAAATAATCCTTTATCATCGGGTAAAAAGTTAGACCAAGTCCCCACTGCCTTCGGCAGCACAGGTTAGGGGATATGCATGCTGCACAAATAGGTCCCAATATTTGCTTGGTCAACTATAATATTGACATAGAAAAAATTGTGAAAGCTTTCTTTTTTTTTTAATTATGGGTTTAAGTTTATAAATTTTAATATTCATTAGTAATGAAGCTTATAACTAAACAAACCACTTTAAAAAAACATTGCCCGCTTGTTCTACCTAGTTAGGATTTTGTTTGTTTTATAATTAGTTTATTCTAACTTTGAATTGAATGGTATAGGGTTCGAACCCAGGTTGTGCTCAATGGCCTAGCCATTTAGAATTCTCAATGCGGTCTGAAACTTACACAACTTGAGCTAGAATCCCTTAAAAAAGGTCATCATTAAAGGTACCTCAGTCAGACTCATAGCGTTATTAACACATTCATTGCCCAGCATGATTCAGCTGAGCTTCTCATTGGACACAAATCCGATCGTCGGAGATGACATGTACCAGAGAGCCACAAATAAAAAAATAGAAAATTTTAGAAACTTTTTTTTTTATTAAATAGTTGTCCTCAGAAAACGCTATGCCTGACAATAATAGAAGTAAAACAAGGAAGTGTCCCACCCTTCATAGATTTGTAAGAATCAGCAAAGCGAGCCTATAAAAAGTATGTATGTGTGCGCTCTATTTTACCAGAAGAGGAAGCAAACTGCCAAATGGCAACGAAAAATGTAAAAGAAAACACTATATATGCAACCTGTTTCTATTGTCTAGAATCACCTCAAATGTGTTTAGAGTGATTTAACGAACACCATGTGATATAGTATAATGTAATGTTTTCCTAAATATAAATTAATAAAAAGTACAGCATAATGTGTATATTTTTATGTTTTATATCCTTTATTTATATTTCAGTGCTTATTCCATTAAATGCCTTTTAAAAATCCTATTAATGCATTAGTAGTCGCATATCGGTCTATTTGCCGCCCACTGATTATAAATTTCCCCAACAGATCACCCCTTAAAAATAAAGTAAGAAAATTCTGTGTAACTAACCTTGAGTGGATGTTCTCTAACATAGTCTGTTTTTAAGTCATTCTTGATATTTTTTGAGCAGTTAAAAACATTTTACTTCTAAAATTGGTTATTTGACCGTGATGTGACTATTAACGTTGATTATTTTTCCCCCACTTCTAGTTTTTCAGAAAGGTTAGAGGTTTGCGGGAAAAGTTTTGCGCGAATTAAAGGCAGCTCATCTTTCTCTACTGGCTGTTGTTTACAACAGCCAGTAGTTGTTGTTTGCCAGTTTGCTGTTGTTTACAACAGCGGGGAATAGACCGACATGCGACTACTAGCGTTATAAAAAATGACGCAATTACTCTCATGCAGTGGCGTCACCAGAAAAAATTCCAAGGGGGCAAAACCTGAAAAAATATTTTTTTTTAATAAAATTCTGATAGCACAGTTTTAAAGTTAAAGAAAAAAATGCTAGTTAGAATTTTCCAGGGAGAGGCAAGTGAACCCCCTTGCTTCATTGTCCCGACGCCTAAGCTCTTGTGTTAACTTGAACAAGAGCGTCACCCATATCTGGATGATACGGAGATGAACGTGTTAAATTTTATCAACTCAAATACCTCCACATTGCCCTATTTACAGAAACAAAATTTACTGCTGTCTGCATCCAAGTGCTTCCATATCTTTACTATATAACTAATGATGTAATAATCATAATGAAGGAAAATGGATATTTGCCTATAATAATGAATGATAGTAAAGTACAGCTCTATAAAGTCGCCAAAATAGATACTACCAACACCAAATGGAATATCCTTACTGGTAACTTTTTACCACCACATTTTTAAAACAAGCTGCATTCATTTCTTATTAGTCACATATTTTTCCTAATACATCAAAAATGGATGAGAAACCAAAATCAATAAAAATTTGGGATTTGCCTGAACAGAGGAAGAATCTGTCAGTTTATTTCAAGCAAAACACATTTAGCCTAAAATTACTTCTTGTGCAAAAAAAGTCTTAGAACTAACATTTATTAAAAAAATTTTATACGTAAACTGTGTGTTGTCATCAATAAAATTTGCTTGGCAAGATTTGCAACATTATTAACATTTTCGTATGGTGAGATTTGCACCAGCGAAATGCAAAAGTACTGATAATAATAAACCTTATTTTTTTTTTTTAATAATTAAGGAATGTATCATTTGTCCCTAGTCATTAAATAATATGAAAGGGCCTGACAGTTTATCCAAAATTAAATCAATTTACAAAAGCTTTATAAGCTTCTAATTGTTGAAAATTACCTACTAAACAAATAAAATAAATGCTAGTTTTCATGTACTATGCAAATATAATAACTTTAGAATTTTTTAAATAAATGCTTAAATATGGATTAAATGTTAGATTAGTTGATGCGTATACATAACGTTTCTGAAGCTAAAAATATAAAAGATACAAATACATTAATATTTCTAAACTAAGTTTAAAAAAGCTGCATGTAAACAACCTATAACAAAAAAAGTTCAACTAATTTTTTTAAAAAACATAAACTGCATTAAACTTCATATATAAGTGTGAATATCCTTTTATTTTTTACTTTATCTCCCTCTGATAATACACAGGGAGAGACATTTCCAGGAAAATAATTACATTTAAAGATTTCTGTATTTTTAATTACGGATACGTTAATAAATAAATATAAACAAAGACGCAAGTATATGCTAGGTCACATGCTTCTCTCTAGCCAATCATCACGGTTTATCGTTTAAAATAATCGATGTATTGGAAACCGGAAATCACAAACTTGCGATCAGCCGTCGTCATTTGTGAGCGACTGAAATTGTTGCGTTTGGAATGAAACATTCATGGCGATCACAAATTTCGGATTTGTGATCACTCGCTTGCGAGCGTTGCAGTCTGGATGTAACCGCGAATTTGTCATTCGCGAATAATAAGAATATAAGAAGATAAGAATATCAAAAGAAAAAAAAGCTGAAATATTTTATTCAAATTATAGTCGATGCTTGTAAAAAAGCAAAAAATATATACAGCCGGCAGCAAAAGTATCTGAGCAGTAGCGAAAATTCCTATCTAAAAAAAGCACACTTAACACCGTTTTGTTAAACAAATCCTTGTCGAATCGCGTTTATAGACTGACTAAGAACTGGATTCGACAAGGATTTATTTAACAAAACTGTATTCAGTGTACTTTTTTTTACATAGGAATTTTTACTAGTCCTCGGATACTTTTGCTGTCGACTGTATACATACCGTGTTCACGTTTCTCTCCGATTATGGATCGTCTCTGCATCGAACTGAAGTGACGCAAATCTCTGCAAGATATAAACAAAACATCGGTGCTGCTGGCGTGCAGTTGAGTGCTGCGTCAATTTTCTGTGGCGGTATTTTATTTTAACGATATTATTTTATTATAGAAAAAAGGGGAGGCTTTTCTGCGAGTTTGGAAGGAAAATGGTGGTCAGCGTTTACGTTGAATATTGGTAAAAAAAAAAGCTTGTTAAATATGTACAGTTTTTATTCGCTTATTTCTATAATAAAAGTTATTATAATTTCCTTATTATTTAGTATTTAACCCTTTCAGGGGCACTAAGTAAAAATGATTGAACTTCCTTTTAAATATATATATATCATAAAGTAAACATCCCCTACAAGTCATATTTGATGAAGAAAAAAATTCAGCATGTGGGGATTTTTTTGTGGGTGGTGGCTAGGCGTTCTAGCCACTGTGTCTATCCACCTAAAAGATGCTCCAAAAAATCAAACTAAAATTAATTATCTGAGATAATATGTAAATTTGTTGTATTTAAAAGGTGCATTACAGTATATTTACACTACCAAATACTTTTGAATAAAAAATTATTTTTCATAAAAATATATAAAAGAAACTTCAAAAAATTTTCCCGCAACTTGTCCATTTAAAAAAGTCACAGGCACATCCTGCTTAAAGTTACTGTAGTTCTGACATCTCTATTTCAATTTTAGAAGTACACATTAACTTTTCATAAAAGTGGATAAAAAAAGTAGCTACTGCACACTTAGAGAAAATTTTCTAAAGTAGGTGGATAGACCCTCTAGCCACCGCCCCTGAAAGGGTTAAACTCTTACAAGTTAAATATTATTAAGCAAACAGATATTGTACATGTGACAGTATTAAGATTTTGAGCAGAAAAGTGTAATTTTATCTTGTTTCACTGTTCAGCAACTGGCAGTCTTCCAAAAAAAAACAACTGAAAAGTTTTTTACCTGTGCATCTTGCGTCCTTGAAAGCTTTCGTTACCTTTTATGTATTAGCAAAAAAAGATATGGAAAAAAAAAAAAAAAAAAACAGTAATAAAAGTTTATTTTAAAATAAGTTAATTATTTGACTCGGTACTGATCAGTGTACAAAATGTATGGCCGTAGCCAGAAAAAATTATTTCGAAGGGGGCACATAATATTGAATATTAAAAATGCGGTTTAATTTAAGGATTTTTTTTTTTTTTCGAATTTTCAGGGGAAAGGAGGTTAAATCATCCATTCACCCCTTGTTTCTAACTTTAAATGTGCAATTTAATCACAGATATCAAAACAACAACTCTATCGTTTTTACAGAAAAATCTTTAAATATTTTATTGATTCATAATTTTTAAATTATAAAATTGGTATAATTTTTTGTGCTTTTTCTTTCTCTAATATTTCAGTTTATATGTTAAAATTGAAAACAATAAAATTCTTTCAGATGATGTGATTGTAAAGACTTGTTATTAATTGCCCGACTAGTGGCTTAGAGTTTCTAGTGTGGCAGGTTGTACTAATTCCCAAGTTCAACTCCAGATTGTGTTTGTCAGCATATAGTTCAGATTTTCCCACAGATTTCTTTGAAACTGGCGTGAATACATGCTAGAATTTTTAAGAAAGTCATCCATATTGGCATTCCATATAGGTCTCTGTACCTCAATTCAGCAGCCTGTTTTATTCCTAGACCACCATTTGTTAATAATTGAAAACTCCAAATAATCTTGTTCTAATAACCTTTTATTTCTGATGCCTAGAAATTGCTTGTGTAATTCTTATTCTTGTATATTTTCATGTTATATTTTAACCAGGGTTGGGTTTTTGACGTCAAAAAGTGGTTTTTGACATGACAAAGGTTTAAACACGGTTTAAACCGTCAAAAACCTGTCATAAACCTCTATACCGTCAAAAACCTGTCATAAACCTCTATACCGTCAAAAACCTGTATTGTCAAAATTCAACATCTATAAATGAGCTAAAATCTGGTTAGAAATAGGATTTAGTAACATTTGCCATATACAAGTGAATATCTAAATATTATGCTGTTTATAAATTAAGAAATCTGAAAACAATTTGTAAATAATTTATAAAAAATTAGGTAAATATACTGGTTTATAATCTAAGAAATATATACAAAGTATGCATACAGTTATATGTTTATGTTTATTTATATTAATATTTATGAAATTCTAAAATTCCGAAGTTACTTATGAATTTTCACATAAGACATGAAAACACAGGAATACTGGATTTTTTTTTTTTTTTTTTCTTAAAGTAAAACATTATATATGTGGGCAGTAAATTAATATGAATTTGAAAATAATTATATTTATTATCTACATTTATTATACTTATCATTTATTAATGAATTTTTATCTGTTTATTATTATTATTGATTGTATAAATATTTGTACCTGTTTATAGCTTGGACTATTGGTGTTCGGTGTTTTGGGAGAAAGGCTGATTGACTACTCTAGTATCTTAGGCCTAAGGGGTATTGCCCTCCATGTGGGTCTGTCTACAGGGTCCTAGTCCGTATTTATGCAAGTTTCGGAGAAAAACATGAAAAACTCTGAATGGCTAGGCCAACGAGTGCGCCCTGGGATCAAACCCTACACCTCACGTTTACCAGCTTTGAGCGTAGTACCACTTGGCTGCTGGTGGGCCCTACAGCTTAGACTAATAATTATTTTAAAAATCTGTACGGGTAAATATTACATTTATTACAATTTATACATGTCCAGAAAGCATTCATATTTCTCGTGTTTCACGGTAATTATATGAATTTCAGACACAATTCAAGCATTTTTAACATTCAAAATTATTACTTTTTCTTAAAAACTTGCAATATCAGCAGTCATTAAGAAAAAAAAAAAAGTTATATTTTTCTATAAAATATTTAAATACAAAATATTAGGCTATGCATTTTTATTTTACTGGTTAAATACATAATACAAAAAGCACAATACTAAAAAAAATTGAACTATACAATGTTGTATTGCAAATAAAATGATTTGTCAATCAAAATGATCTATCAATGACATATAAATCATAAATTTTTAGAAGCCTAAAGTTTTGTTTTTATGTTAATCAAAACGTTATACTGTTTCTCCAAAAACATTAATATGTATTATGTTTACCTTTTAAAACATACTGATAAATCATATCTTATTGAAAACAACTATATTTTTAAAGTATCGCATAACTAAGTTTAACATGTGCTATATCAAGCACAGTTATAAATAAATTTCAAAGTAATATATCAAAGTATCACAGCATATTTTGAATGAACATAGAAATAATTCATAGTAAAATTTTAAAAGCCTAAAGTTTTGCTTTTTATATTAATCAAAATGTTGTAACAATGTGTTTTTGAAAAACATCATTCTATTTACTTTTCAAAAAATCCTTATGAACTATATTTTATTAAGCTAATTTTTCATACGACAATTAAATTATAAATGTAGGTTTTTGACAGTTTTTGACATTTTTGACAAGGTGGTTTTTGACATGACGGTTTTAACCATGGTTTAAACCGTCAAAAACTGTCACGTGTCAAAAACCTGCCAACCCTGATTTTAACTGCTTTTTTTAGATACTTAAAATGTATTGTCGATTATAAAATAACAATAATTCGTGCCAAATATAGTCATACGTGCAAAAAATCGGGCCTTTTAGCTGCCGCTTCACAAAATTCCACTTAATTAAATTGGCCCCTTTACAAAATGCATGTCTGCAAAATGGGCCGCTGCACAAAAATCAAATTCATAAAATGGTCTCTTCATAGGATTTGAATTCATAAAAATGGCCCCTCAACAAAATTACATGAGCAAGAAATATCAAACAATTCTATTTTTTTTAGAGTTTCTAGAATCTTATGAAACAAATTTAAAGTGAATATTGACATTTATGTTGTGGATGCACAAAGATTGGGAATCAGAAGGCTTCTGTCGTACATTTGATCATTGATCGTAAATAGGGTTTAATTTTTTTTAAACAAATAATATCCACTACTTTTTTTTTTAATGTATAATCCGTAATTTTTATATGTTGTCCCTTGTCCGTAAGGCCGTAATTACTGCTGTATTTCCGAAAAAACTATGGACAAACTGTAGTAGTTGAAATTTTGTAGTATTTAAGCTAAAATCTTTGAACTAAAGATTTGATTTTAATTTTATATTCAATATTCTTTAAAATAGTCATTTGCTAGTTTAATATACTTTTTTTCTTTTTATACAGTGGAATATGAGGTTATGCTCCTCGCTTCAAGGAACTCCAGAAGAAAATTCAAAATGTTGTTCCTGAAGCTAATGTAAAAGGAGCTGTTGGACGAGAGTGTAAGTACTTTATTTTTAGTGCAACCAAAATCGAATTTACGGTTACCAATTACTACCAAATAAATAGAATAAAAACTCCATTGTTCTTGGGTACTGTCAACATAGATTTATATTCTTAATTTGTGAAAATATATTAATAATTTGATATAATTCTATATCTAAGTTTAAAACAAAATGCTGAGGAATGGGGAAGTTGCACACGGAAGGAAAAACAATTTCTTTTAATTGTAATCGATAAAATCAATCTTGGGAATCCGAAAAATGCAATTAAAATCGTAAAATTATTTCAAATTAACTTTTAATTAACGTTTTAAAATCGCTAAAAACCAAAACAAAACCACGTGATCCGAAAACGCTCCGTGAGGGGATTGACGTCACAGTACACGAAGTGTGAATGTTTACACTCTTTTACCGCTTGCTTTCCTTTTTGTTCGCTCTATTCTAATCTGTATTTTATAGTTTATTCTTAAAATTTTTACCTTTTGTAAGAAATAACTTAAACCTTCCATAACTATACTATATCTTATATATATATATTTCTATTTTTATTTGTATAATGTCGATTTTGGATTTGTAAAAGAGCAATCGGATAATGTTCCGAAAATAGATGCTCTTTCCATATTTTCATTTTTGAGAAGAAACCTCGATTTTATTAGCGCATAAATATAAGAGTAGCTAAAGCTAAACGATCTAGATTTGTTCTGTATTCATATTTTGAAAATTATAAACGTCTTCATAATAGAATTTTAGCATTGCTTTAATATATTAGTAGTATTTTTTTACATTTCTCTAATTTTTTAGATGCTTGTATGTGAGAATATTTCTTTTTTCATAATGTATGCTTAAAGATTTAATTATAATTAAAATATTCATTAAAATTTCATAGTACATAAAAATATATTTTACTGATTATTTATTTTATTATTATTTTTTTTTTTAACCAGAATTTTTTAATTGTTATTTTATAAATTATATATGATTATTTTATAGAGCAGTCATTAATTATGTATTTAATATTTACTTCATGTTTTTGCAACGAAAAAAAAATTTTATTTTCAAATTGCATTATTTATTTATTTTTATTTTATTTTATTTAAAAAAAAAAAAAGTTTACTTTTTATAATTTTTTAAGTAATTTATATATATATATATATATATATCAATTTTATCCATTTATTTTTCCATTTAATTTTCTTAAATTTATTTGAATTATATTGTTCTACGTTGTTTACATTAGCAACGGCTGTTACACAACTATTTATTTATTTAATTAATTCATTTCAAAAGGAAAATATAATTAAATGTTTTTATCGGGAAAATGTTAATATTGCATAAAGGATTAGTCTTATTAAAATTTAAATTTAATAAAAACTTATTTATTATTTATTTAATGCCTTTGAAAGGAAAATCTTTTGTTATTTATTTATTTATTGTACTAATCGAAATGAAATGGTAATATAGCAGAAAAAGTGATTCCAATAAAGTACATGGTGCCAAAATTAAAGTATATTTAATAGATGCTGAGATACAGCTATCCTTAAAATCTTAGTTTTTGAATAATAGCAGCTTTCACCTCCTGATATGTGCACAAATTGAAGTGCCCATGAAAGACATTGCTGCGGGCAATAAGAACCCAGATCCAAAAAAGCAGGGTACACTGGAGGGAAAGAAGTTGCCGCAGGCTGCGAATAACCAAAACGATGTTAAGAGCGATTTCAATGAATTTATTTTTTAATTATCTATTTATTTATTTTTTGTTTATAGAATGATATAAAAGAAATAAAAGTTTTTTTTTTTTTTTTTTTTTTTTTTTGTCAATTTATTAAATTTAGCGACCAGCGAAGCAGGCGAAGACCGTCAGTTATAGTATATGTAAGGGTTGTTCCAGGTTTACTTTTGGGGCTCATTTTTGTGAAAAACAATTTTTTTATTTTTTTGTTGTGAAAAACAAAATACCCTGATATATTCTAAACATATTTGGATTTTACATTAAGGCTTCATTAATAAATGAATTATATATATATGTATATATATACACTGGTGGACAATTGCTAAGGACGGATGACAATAGCTTAGTTATTGTCATCTGTCCTTAGCAATTGTCCACCAGTGTATATATTGCGTTTGATTGCTGAAATTTACTGCAAATTTTTAATTAATTATTTAATACCATTCATATTTATAACTAGATCATGTATAACTTATAAGGTATTATTACATTTAACATATATTTCATGTGTTTATTTTATTTTAAAGTACTTTATATCTTTCCTATTGCTAAATGTTATTATTATTACTTTCTATTTCTATTAATCTTTTCTTTCTATTTTTAAATTTTTCCAAATAAAAAGGTAATTACATTATAAAAATAACTAAACGCGTTTCTATATATATATACATATATAAATAATATTAATATTTTTGTACGGAGACCTTCTTTTAATTTTATTTATTTATTTAGAATGATAAGCGCATGTAATTTTCCTTAAATACTTTTCAATTTCTCAAACTGCATCACTATAATGTTTTTAATTATTCACAATCTTCAGCTGCTATTTTAATAGAAATATTGTTAAGTTATAATATTGAAATGTATTAAAAAAGTTATATATATATATATATATATATATACAGATATACTGGCATCTTATAATTATAAAAGTAATCTAATTTAGGTTAATTTAGCATAAACTATTCTAGATTATTTAAGCAATGAAAATATGCATATTATTCAGTTAAATATTATTACTCAATCCCAATATTTTATTTCTGTACTCAGTCTATAATAATGATAAAATAATAATAAATCTATGAAACATAATAAAATGAAACAAAACAAGTATTTAAAAGATACATCTTTAGCATAGCATACTAAAAACATTCTTTAAGAAAATTCTATTGATCAACTATTATTTCGATTATAGTTTAATTTGGATTAATAACAGCAGGCGAGTACAAAAAAATATCATTGAAACTTGGTGTCATTTATAGAATGAAGTGATGTTTAATGAGTTCAAATAGTTTTAATATTTTTTTTTAAAGAAAGAATACAAAATTTCGCTGAATGCACGATTTTTCTTTACAATACAAGAGGGAGAAATTCAGCCGGCAGTTCATTTCATGGATAGTGACGTCACGATAGGTTTTATCACGTGATGCAGCGTTTTCCCGCCAACATGAGAACTACGTCTTTTAAAGTTAATTTATTAAAGCATCCGGTTTTCAAATATGCATAAAAATGGTATCAAAATGTTTGTATTTTCATGCTCTATCATTTACAAGTCAAAATGAAAAATGTGCAATTTCCCCATTGTGGTTGTGTTCTAACCACATTTATACACTTGGTATTACATTCAGACACTTGGTCTACGGGAAAGTTCTGTCATTTTGTATTAATAAAGTGGCACCAGAAATTTTTGTTTAGCAATATTTATATGGTATTTTATCATTTATCTTAAAAGTTACCCAAAAATATCTTAAATATTTTCCGTAAAAAATTTCTGATGTCAGTATTTTAATTCAAAAGTACAGAGCATCTGATGGGGTACTGGATATCAGCACTCCGGATATGGATATCCAACGTATATCCAAAGGAGAAAATTCAAGCTTAAACTCCCCTCAGATGAAAATTTTGCAACATTTTTTTTTTTTTTTTTTTTTTTTATCAGTTGTAGCTTGTAAAGGTAAAAAGGAAAAAACAGTTGGCTTCTGTGAAAGTCAAATTTATCCACTTTAGCAAACAAATATTGCCAAAAGTAGCTTCAGGTCTAAGAAACAAAAAAAGAATTTGCTAGGTTTTTCCATAATGATCTATAACATTCTCACCAATCTTTCCCATGACAATAAAAAGAGCTATTGATTGTTGTTTCTGAACAATTAATATTCATGCTCTGCAGTATACATAACTCTGTTTTCCTGTCTTTTGTTTACTGAGCAAAAGTTTTATTAAATTGTTTCGAGAATAAGTCATATAATGCATTTGCCAATAATGCTGTGCATTTATTGGCTAGAACCTGCCTGTTTATTTACAATCCACTTTTGCATGCACAAGAAAGTTGTTTTTGTGACCATATATTTATACTAGCAGACCCTCTGGCATTGCCAGTGCCATCTACCTATTCGATTTGGTTTCAAAGTAAAAAAAAAAAAAAAAAATTATATAAATTTGCACTTTTAATGGAATATCTTGCTAAAGAACCTGAATTTAGAATTCCTAATTGCGATGTATAGATATATTCCCAAACATTAAGATTATATTTCAAATAAAAGTACTTATTTAAATTTTCTAAAAGTCTGTACATTCAGATTGTTAAAGAAAAAAAAAAGTTTTTGTTCAATTATTTAAAGTGTTTGATTTTGTACATTAGAAAAACTTAATAACTTACTTTTAATTAAAGAATATTAATAAATAATCTAAAACATTCTTATCTATACAGAAAATAAAATAGTAAAAAGTATACAAAAAAAGAAAATATAAATTTGTATTACTTTTTTCTGTATTAAATAGAAGGAAGTACTGGATTTGTAAAAATTTTCAACTTCCAGTTTTGGGTGAATTTATGCATTTTGAGGAAACCAGAACCCATTTCTCCCATTTTTAGAAAATGTCTGTCTGGCAAAAAAAAAGTGTATCAGCTCTAGCTCAAGAACCAATGCACAGAATTTCATATAAATTTATATATATATATAGTTGTACTTTAATCTCCCCCCCCCCAACCAAAAAAAAGGGGGGGGAATGCCCATCAACTTTTTGTGCAAATTGCCCAGCTGGTGGTGCTGTTATACTGTGATTTCACCCATTTAAAGGAAGCTTATATCTGTTTCTATTGTGTTGTGTATAATTAAAAAAAGCTTAATATGTCACAGAGCCATTATAAAACATCTTTAATTGTATTGCATATCGGCCAATAGGCGAATGCTGTTATGCTGCAATTTTGCCATGAATGGGAAAGTTATATCTCAAATTCATTTGTGTATAATTGCACTAAACTTGGTATGTGAGGCCATTTTTATAAAACACTGTTGATTCAATTTTGGTATGTATCGGCCGATAAGGGGCAATACTATGCTGCAATTTACTCTGTGAATAGGAAGGCTAAATCTCAACATCTATAGCATTTAATTAATTGCACTTCATTTGATATGCCACATAACTAATATGAGAAGGGATGCTCCCTTAATTTGGGTGTATATCGGCCAAGAAGTGGCGCAGCTGTTCCTCACCTTCTATGATTCTTCACATGGCTGTATCTCAAAATCTGATGATTAAAATTGCCCCAAACTCCATTTCTAAAATCTTTATTGTGAGAAGCTATGATTAAGTTTCTTCTATGCATGTTAAACAGTATGCAGCATTATATAGAGTGATTTAGAAGAAAGTTTAGTGATGGCCATAACATACTCAAAATGTATATGGTAAAATACCTGATATTGAACTACTTAAACATTTGAACCTACTTAATCCCAGCGGTTTAGAAAATATTCAGACCTCCAGAAATTTCTCCAAACACAATCTATATTTTCCTGAAAAATGCAAAGATCTGTTTTGTTATACAAAGCCATTTATTCTGTGTAATAGGTGTTTAAAAGAATGTGCAGATATTGTAACATAAAAATACAGCTATTAGTTTATATTAAAAACATTGCAAAGTAGCAAATTGTTATTTTAAACTTGCGTTTTTAATTTATCTTGAGAAAATATTCAAAATTTCCTCATTTAGAGGAAATTTGCCCCGAAACTTGCTCAAGCGTTCAGACATATTCTGCACCCCTGTTTAATCTTTTACAGCCCTAAATCCACTTATAGTACAAAGCCAAAAATCCATAATCATCGGGACAGTGGTGTTTTCGGATTATCCGTATTTTTGGTCATGCCTAGAAAATATAATATTTTGGCTTAAGTGCTTGGATAATAAGCAAATTCAAGTAAAAAAATATTACAATTTTTAAATATATTCTGTAATTTTTTTTTTTTAATCAACTTTTAACAATAAAGAAATAAAATTAAAAATTAAACTTGAAAAAAAAAAACAGATTTATTGAAATATTTGCATACAAAAATTAGAGCAAGTTACAATAATAGAAAATACATAAGAAAAACATACCATTTTAAAAACATTTCCTTGGATTTTTTTTTTTTTTTTTTTTTTTACTTTAGGTTTTTTAATTAAAAGTGTGAGCATAATTGAAATAGAATATAGAATTTAGTTCTCAATTAGATAAACGTTTAAGAATTGTTACTATTATTATAATCTTATTCTCCCTTCTCTTTGCAAATGCCGGTTTTGAAGATTACTAAGAAATAAAATACTTTTTTCGTTCTTTATTTAGATAAATTTATTCTTAAAAAAAAAAAAAAAAAAAAAAAAAAAAAACTGTTGATGATGATTAAAGCCACCGAAATTGTCTGGATTTTCAGCTTCGTACTATACTTAGTGGTTTTTTGTCCATCAATGACGTATCTGCACTACTTTCATCATGTTTATTCTTAATACCTTTTCAAACATTTTCATCCTTCTGTAAAATCTATTTGTTATTTTTGTATGTATACAAAAGTTCAGAAATTTTCATATTAGTATTTATTTTTTCTTTTATAATAGCCTCTTTTGAAGTAACTATTAATAATGTTCTGGTGTATTCAAAACTGGCAGCTGGAAATTTTCCCAAATTTGATAAGGTCAGTGCATATATATATCCTTATATTTGATTCTTTCATAGTACTATAATAAATGTGTTTCAGTTATTAATATAAAAATACACAATATTAGATCTACCTGAAATTTCTGTCCATTTGAATTAAAAAATATAAATAAATAAATACCAGAAATCTTTGTTTAACAATATTTATAAGATATGTGACCAATTATCTTCTTAAGCATTTTATAATCAAACAAAAATTGCACGCATAATTTGTTTAATGGGCTCGTCCCAGCATTGTCTGCTGAATCATGTGATAAGGGAAAACAAAGAATTAAATTCAATTAAATATTGTTCTTAAGAACAAAAGTGTTAATATTTCGTATAAAATAAAAGTAATAGTGTGCATTTGTAAACAGCAGAATAATTGTATTTGTATAATTTTTTTAAAAAACACTTTATGTGTTTATTTTCATCTGTAACATGTAGTATGAATTTTCAGGTCATTCAATCACATTGAAATAATTTGATAGTGCTAGATTCACCAAAATCAATAGGGTTTGTGCTCTGGGGACCTATAATATGTACAAATTTCAGCTCATTTGAACAAAATGTTTAGATGCTATCGTGTTCACTCTCATGCATACACACTTACATGCACACATTTATCTTCGTAAAAATAGTAAATATGAATTCAGAGGACCTTAAAATGTGTAGAAACACCAAAATCTCAAACTCAGATTTTTGACATGATTATAATACTTTCCTCACTATAGTGTTTGGAAAGTAAAAAAGTAAACCTTGTTAATGTGAATCTCAATGAGAAAAAAAAAATTTCATGTTATCAGTAGTTCATGCTATCAGTAACTAATCTTTGTAAAATCTATACCATTTAATATTTTTATATTTTGACTAAACTAATAATAAATTGGCTTTAAAAAGATACCGGTATATGGCAGCATGAAACTAAATTTATTTCTGAAATATGTTATTTTGCCGACTTGTGTAAAACGACTTTAAAACAGTAGTCGACCACACGGTCGAAGAAAAGTACTCAATTTTCATAATTATTTATTAAGTATTTAGACACTTGCCAGAATAAAAAAAAAAAAAAAAAAAACTAATATTGATTGATTTATTTAAGGGCATCAAATTTTTAATTGTGTTACAGTTAGGAAGATTTATGTAACTTAATAATTTAGAGTTTAGTTGTTTAAAGCCATACACTTGTATCGTACATTACTAACCCTCTAAATTATAAATGTAAGAAAATTATACTTTTTTGTAATGTACAATGTGAACGTATATATCTAAAAGCCTTCAAGTGTAATTTATGTTCTTATTATAGCTTCAGGTCCGAAGAGGGTATACCTAAACTAATCTCATTTTGACGGGGATTGCAAAAATAATTCATGTTAAAAGTAATTCACGTTATGCGTGTTCATGTTAACGAGGTTCAAGTGTATTAGTCTTTTATATTGCTTTTATATATAAACTAGTTAGTTGTAGCGCGACTAAGGCACCCGTTGAAAAATTATCATTTCATTTTATTTATTTGTCACTTCAAATAATTCATTTGCTCGCAAGCCCATACATAAGGTTCGCACTTTATTAATCTTTTTGTTACCTTTAAAATTTAAAATTATTATTATTTCATAGATGTCATTTTGTCATATGCATGAGCAAATTTAATATTATATAAATATATTATTTATTTTTTTCCACGTGAAAACATATTTCATTTTATGCTGGGGAAAAAAAAAAAAAAAAAAAAAAAGGCAACAATTAAAAATTTTAAATGTTTATGAATCCAAATGAAAGGAGCGATTTCTCTGAATCTGTCTGATTAAACAACTTATTGATTGGACAATTAGATTTTTGTAAATTAACTAAAGTATGGAAATTAGTTGGCAACTTGCATTCACATGGAGTCCAAGGAAATCTCTTAGCCATTTTAAGCGTGACAGTCAGTCAATCAGTGATGAGCGTAGCTATATATGCTGATATCATTTTTAAAAAAATAAAATTAGCATGTGTAATATACATCTAAAGGCATATTTTATTAAGTAAACCAAATCATATTTCTGTTAATGAACTACTGTTTATCTAAATAAATAGGAAAGTTAGTGCTTAACTTATAACTGATTTTATAAAACTCACCTTTTCAAAGAATTATATTCAGATGCGTAACACTGCAATCACTTGAATATTGCCATTGCTTCTTCTTGACTTGTTATAACTATTTTAAACAAAAATATAAACAAAGTATTAAACTATTAAATAAATAAATTAAAATAAACCTTAACTTTACTTCGTGCTGTCGTTAACATTTTCAGCTGGGTTCCCAGCTCTCATCAGACGACAACTTCTGTTGTGGAGATCTTGAGTACTGGTCTTGTGTAGTCTCGACCATAAGGTGGCACTGCACTGTCGGGTGCCACTGCGCCGCTGTCGTTACATGCCTCCTGATTGGTAGCTATTACTATTGCTTCTCGGTACATTGCATAATTGTAATCTTCATAATCTGCGATTTTACTAGTTTTTTCAAAATTAATTATGATATATCATAATTAATTTAGGTCAGTTAGGTCTACTAACTGACATAAATAAATTAGACCATAATATAAAATTTACAAACAAAACTGAAACTAATAACTGTATAAATTTCCTCAACGTTAAAATAATCAAAAATAAAGATAACTTGATTTAGAAATTTATTCATCAACCATGAAATATCATTTCAGAAAATTTTAGAGAGGAAGGCTGATATTTTATACCAACTATGTGAAAAATACCAGAGCCGGGAATCGAACCCGGGCCTTCCGCTTTACGTGCGGATGGTCTAACCATTGAGCTACCCTGGCTGATTACCAGCTAGGCATTTCTCACACAATATCCGTTGGCAAAGTCACGGAGTCTGTAAACACAGCTGTATCAAGTGACATTAATATTCATGGCACAACTCCAATAGACCACAAAATTTTTTAATTTAATTTAGAAATTTATTCAATGAATAAATTCCTTATAAATACACTGCTCTTAGATCATACATTAATTACACTATCCTTATATGTTCCAATAAAACCCTGCTTAATAACGAACTTAAATTTATTAAAAACATTGCAAAAAAAAAAAGCAAATTACAGCCCTTCCATAGCACAAAAACTTTACAAACGTTTAAAATATCTAAATAATATAAAAAATGCTCAGAAAACCAAATCTATTTTCACATCTGCTATACCATACTGTAAAGGAGCCTCAAGAAAAATTACAAACGAAGTCAATAGACATAATGCTAATATCCCAATCTAACCAGACAAAAACATTTTCCAACATATTCAGAACAAAAAAGACCCCATCCACTTTAAACATACTTCCGAGGTTCATAAAATCAGCTTTAAAATTGAAGACAGTAGAAAGGCCAGTTACAGTGGCAGATTTAAGGGGTGGGGGAGCTAGGGGACTGAAGCCCCTTCCCCCCCCCCCCCAAAAAAAAAAAAAAAAAAAAAAAAAGTTCTGTATCCGCCATTGGCCAGTTACATAGGTATGACTAAGCTCCATATTAACGAACGTGAATCCGAACATCTTGCCGATTTAAGGTATAATAAACAATCCACCGCTTTCTCTAGAATTAATAACACTAACCCTATTAACCCTAGCACCCTTAAATTTCAAAAAATAACCCCATATAACATGCACCAATTTGCACTAAAATGCGAAGCTATTAAAATACTAACTACCAACAAAGACGTCAACGATAGAGAACACAGCATAATACCTGAGAATACCTGGGAATTGGCAACACCATCTTGAAAAAGTGAAGCAAAGTGAAGGGAGGTTACGAAGAAGGGAGAAGGATGGTGAACCCAACGGTGGTTTGAAATATATATGCTCAAATCAAAATGATGTTTTGTTAAGTAATTTTACAAAAATCTTTATTAAAGTACCTGTTTTTTCTAATGCCTATACTTTTTATTATTGAATTTTTTAATTAACTTAGGGCAGGATATAATACTCTATGTATTTCTAATGTCCAGCTAGGTTATGCAGTCTATGCTGTGCTCCACGTTATTATGTTGTTTTTTATGTCATGAGCTAAGTTATGTTTTATGCCGTGAGCTATTTTTTATGACACGAACCAAATTTTGTGATTGAATTTTTCAAAAATTAGACCTGGAAAAGTCAGGAAGTTTTATTTTTGAAATTGAGTGGGAACCCTGTAGGTAATCATTTTACACATTCAAAAATATCTGAAAAGAAAAAAGTTTATTATTATTATTTTAATTTGGAAAAATTTCCTACTGCTTCAAGTTTTAATTCTCTCCTATTTCTTAAAATAGCGAAGGATAAAATGTTCTTGATTCTCTATAAGAATTTTAAGAGAGGAATTTTTTTTCTTCCAGTAGTTAGAAATATGAATGAAATGTATCATAGAAATGTCTAATTCTGTAATGTTAAAAAATTATCAATGCAGAATTAGAAGATGCTGTCATTTATAAATGAGTTTGAATTTGTCTCTAAAAATTTTTTTTATGCTAAAATATATCCAAAGTATTTTAAAATATGTTTTTAAATAAAAACGATAAATACCCTAAGACAAAAAGAAATGCATTCAATTATACATACACGACATTAATTCATTATTCACAAAAAAATATATATGTATAAAAAAATTTATAAACAACATAGGAAATTGCCAGTAAGAAAGTTAATTTTCTAAAAGTACGAAAAAAAGAAATCTGCAGATGACAAATTACAATCCTAAATTCATTTTTTTATTGAAAATAATGCCTTTTATTTATTTGCAGACGACAAATTTCTTTCTTACCAATAGTAACATTGACTTTTTTTTTTTTTAACACCATGGATGACATTTTATATTTCCTGGTCATTGTGACAGCATAAGACTGAAAGAACAGCGATTTGGGAAAACTGTTTGCATATTTGAAAATAAAGTATGTTTATAAAATCTTTGGTTTTAATTAATAACTTCATTAATTAAGATGATAGAAATTTCTGACCAACTGAAAAGTCGACCTTGGACTATTCAGCACACATTAATACCTCTCATGATGTGGAGGACACTGCTGTTAGCAAGTAGATACAATCGCAGACAGAAGAGAAAAAAAAAAAAAAAAAAAAAAAAAAATGCAAGCGACAGTAACTTTTTTTTTTTTTTTTTTTTTTTTTTTTTTTTAATACATAGATTTATTTTAAATTAGAAACAAAGGCAGAACCATATGCGATTTACAAGCATCATTAAGGGTTGTTGCTTTGTTTAGCAATCTGTTATCTAGAATCATCTCATCCCAACCATTGTAGTTTATACTTCTATTATTTTATTTATTTATTTTTTTTTTTAAGAACATCTTCAACTCATTCTTTTATCTACTTTTAATTTTGAAAGAATCTGTAATTTCAATAGCTATTTTACAAGTTCTTAAAATTATTTATAACTCTTGAGAAAGAAAATTATTGTAGAATAAATTTAAGGAAATTGCCTTTTAGTAACTCATAAATATTTTAAATGTTTTCAAAAAATTTAAAAATCCTATTAAGATTTTAAGGAAACAATATAATTTTTAATCAGATTCCTGCCACTTCCTATTGTGTATTATTATTTATTTTTATTTTTGCTTTTTTTATTTGTTTCGCTTGCAAATATTCCTTAACATAAATTAATGTTAAAACAAGCTCTGTTTATATTTATCAGTGAAATAAATTTAACCCCTTCTCGGCTTTGCCCGAACTCTGCTCAGGAATACTGATCATTTTTATCAGACACATCCTGAGTATAGCTCGGACAATTTCAAATTTTACATATTCCTTTTTTACAGTTTTCCTACAACAAATAATTTGACTGTAAAAGAAATTTATAAGAACCGAAAATTTATGTAAATATTTAAAATAAAAATGTGTTTGTTAATAGAAATGTTAGTTATTTCTTGTATTACATTTTAGCTAGCTTGCGTTACTTCTAAAATCTGAGTCATTAGGCCCAGGGGAAAGCTAACTTTACATGTAAAATTTACTAAATTCATTGGAAAATGTACAATGCTTTTCATTGTTGACTCTTCTTATTTATTTGTTTATTATCTCTTTTTCTTTTAGATCGTTCAGATGGTGAAAGAAGTTAATGAGGGAAAAGATGTATCTGATCTCAAATATAAGTGACGATAAAAGAAAATAACAATATTTTTTGGCTGTAGTTTTATTTTTTGATTATGGATAAGTACTATGATGTTTCTTCTGTAAGGATTCTCTGGAAGAATACTGATGGCTTCCCTTTTCTATCTTCATAAAATAGAATTACAGCCAGTAAATAAATCAATTTTATTTTTCTTGTTTATGAATTAATCTAACTGTAATGTTCAGAACTGGCATTAATAAATCTTAATAATCCTCTGTCTATTGAATTTTAAGTATCAATATTTTCTTTAGCATACAATTTTACAGTTGGAAAATTGCATAGTCTTTTTAACTCATTCATTTTAAATGTACTATTATATGGCAACTGTTTAACTTATCGTAAAATAAGATTTATAACATTTGGAAAGTATGTGTGTATTACTACATATCTCAACCTGAAATTTTTAATAAATTTTATTTGCTCTCAAAATAAATACAATTATCATCACAGTTCAAAATTAACAGTTGTTAGTCATATTTTGCACCTAGAAATATCAGTTTGACAACCATAAAACTGTATCTAGTAGTCATTTTTGACGCCTAACTTTTGAATAGATTTTTAAAAATTTATTTTTTCTTTATAATTTGAAAAAGGTTTCTTTTTTTTTATTACAATTAGGAAATTATTACATTGTCAGTTTAAATGAATATGCACCAGCTCTATCAGAACTGCAAGTACAAAAATACATAAATGCTATTTGCATAATTTTTTTTTTCCAGATTTACATAAAATTTCAATTTTTTTGCTTTACCTTTCCATTTTATAAAACCTAAAAATATAAATTAATTTTAAAAAAAGAGGGAGACGGGGAGGGGGGGTTGTTAGTTCATTTTGTTTTGAAGGTGTAACTCTAGATATTTGAAGGATTTTAAATTAATTACATTTTTTCTACTATTTGTTCTTCTTAAAGTAATTTTTATTTATTTTTATTATTATCATGAAAAACGGCAGTTTTTCGAGTGACGCAAGCGGAAGGACAAACGGACGGAAAGCTGCGAACTCATATATACGCCTAGTCTGACATCAAAGAGATTTGTAAAAGCCGACACTTAATATCTCAGCAAATATGCCTTATTTTGTTCTGATATTTTCAAAATAATCTTTTATCGTCGGTCTTAATCTATCCTGAAAATTTTACGTTCCTACATGCAGTATGTTTTAAGATCTGAATCTCAATTTAAAGCCAAAAAGGAAAAACGTGAGGTGTAAGGATGTAATGAACTAAATTCATGAAAAAATATCTCTAAAACCGCACGAACGATTTTAATTTAATTAATATATGTTGTTAATGGGATCTTTCTGAATCGAGTAACGTTTTTGTTTTTTTCAGGAAAACTCTTGTTTTTTGTAAAAGTTGCTTTGAAAATAGAACTATATTACTCCGCCAAAATGCATGCTTTTATTCGGCAAAAATGTCGTAATTCGGTTCTTACTTTCAAGACACGTTGGTTGGCTGACCAACGTGAATGCAGTCAATAAATTTTTGTTATGAAGAATATAATTTTAATTTTAAGATTTCCCATTTCGTCAAAAAAGTATTTAGATAATATTTAAAATAAATGAAGAATTTTTTAATTATAGATATTCTATGTCATCATTATTCATAATGAATTAAAAATATTTTTAAAGCGAAAACATTTAATAAATCCCTCATGCACACAAATTTATACCATGGTCCATGGTCTTTGGAGCGCATGCGTACATCATACGGATGCGTACATCCTGTAGACACTAAGCTAATTGCTTTCCCTGTATTCGTCCGCGCCGCGGTGTTTTTGTTTAATTTGTTGATTGGAAATTGGAATTAATACGAAATTTTGCATGATTTAGACATATATTGGTAGTGCTCGGATACTTTTGCTGTGACCCACCGGTGTACCACGCCGGCGTGAACGTGTTAATCATAATTTTTATTAAATTAAAATAACACTGAGATATGAGAGCGAGAGTGTGAGCAGTGATTTTTACATTATTATTTTCAATGGGGAATTAAAATATTTATTCAAAAATTCCACCTACTTGCATGATTTAGTGGTAAGTGTTTTATAATTTTATATTCTTAAAACTTGCTTATAATTTTACGTATATGTAATTATAGGCTTCGTCTGATTGCACGGAAGTATTGTTATTTGTAAACAAACCATTGTTTACATTTTTTATAGTCGCTTTTTTCGCAAAATGTTACTCAGTTTTCTGTAATATGATAATTAAACAAGTTTTCGAATTCTTTATTATGTTTATTATTACTTTAATTATGTTGTTATTATTCGTAATATGTCACCTTTTAGCTTAGCAATTTTTGGAAAAATAAATTTAAATGTTTTGATTAGAGATCCTAACTAATCGAGATACTAAGAGATACTTCGATTACAGTCCAAAATTTATTTATTGGAATAAAATAGCTGTATTATTCTTTTCAAAAAACAGATTACGAAAAACTTTATTTTTGAATGATACAGCCTTGCAAAACGAAACAACAAAAATCCTATATATATATGATAACATGGGAAGGGAGAAAGGGAGCTATCTGACTGATTTACAGCCTTAATTAGATACATCACAAGTCTAGTGTAATGGGTAATTGGGAAATGTTGTATGTACTGTATTAATACATTATTGTATTAATACTGTATTGATACAATATATACTGTATTAATACAATATTGTTAAATTTTAAATGAATTTGAATGTCTTAGTTGTGTATCATAATAATCATTTATAATGCTTTTGACGGATATAGCTAAGGTAGTATGAAAACTACTTTATATCAACAGGGTTGCCACGCTACCTGGAGAACCTGGAATAGTCAGGGAATTTGAAAATTGACTATAAAAGTCAGTGAAAAGAAAAATCTGCCAATGCACGGTCATTTCCCCTCCCCCCCCCCTTTTTTTTTTCTCCATTAGCTTCTGCTATTTTTTTTAAACACCCCCACCCTTCTCTTTTGCTCATGTAAGGAATTTCTTATCTCGCTTATAAGCGACAAATGCTATCATTATATGCAACTTTTGTCATATGTAAATTTTGTGTTTACAAGTGGGACGTTAATTATTTTGCCCTCAACACAGTCAATGCTCAATATACGGTTAGACTGAAATTTTTTTAGAATATACCTGGAAAACCTTTTAAAAGTCAGGGAATTTCATTCTCCTGTTTGAGTGGCAACCCTGTATCAAGCTTATACTGTACTCTACTCTAAATATAATAATGCAGCACAAGCAGTATAAAGAAAATAAGGCTAAGCTTTACTATAGGGTACCTGTTGGCGATTCATGATGCTGTGATGAGATTCAGTGTATCGACACTTTTTAATAGTAACTTTTTTGTATCGGTACTTCATTTAACTGTCTTGGAACTTTGTTTTTCTTTTTGTGCCAGCCGCGCGCGTGTGTTTATTGTAATGCGGCCCAGCTGAATGATTTTTCTTTTTAATGCGTTTTTGAGGTATAAAAATTAATTTTTTGAGTGTATTTTATTATTTTATTTTACTTTTTAATAAATGGAATTATTTAGGGGAAAAAAGTGTATTCTAGTAATTGATGCAGTATAGATTTTCATGCATTTTCTTATTCATGTGCCATGAATTAGGAGTATCCAGTGATGTTTTTTTTTTGTTTTAATATCGGGATAGTGACCACTGTAGTACAGATTTTTTATGCATTTTCTGATTCATGTGCTATGACTTAGGGGTATCCAGTGATATTGTTTTAGTCTTAATATTGGGATACTGACCGCTGTAGCATGAATTTTCAGATTCGTGCATGACAAATTAGCTGCATCCAGTGATTTTATTTATTTTTTGTTTGTTTTGTGATTGCTTCTGTACAGATTTTCATGCATTTTCAGATTCATGCAAGGCTGTAATTTTGAAATTTTGGGGCAAATCTTCAAGTTATTTTAGATTATACATCATTTATAATGCTGAATTTTATGTGTTAAAGCTTGAAAGCTCTCTGAAATTTTTTTTTTTTTTTTGTTGTGAAATAGCTCAAATTTCTATTACTGTTTTAAATATTTTATTAATCTTTAAAATATGCTTAATTTATTTCAGTGAATTTCAAAACAAGCACCAGAGTGAAACAGTAATTTATTTTCTTGAAATGTATTTTTGATGTTTTGTAATGATTCAGAATATCGATTTGCAGTAATCGACTCATTCAGTGAGATGTACATCAGCAACAGCGATGGGCGCCTTATAGTAAAGCTATTCCAAAAATAAGCTAAATAAAACTTATCAAAAGCTTTCTTACTTAGTTTTCTTTTTCTTCTTCTTTTTTTCCCCCATAGCAGTTAATTGTACAAATGCATCTTAAAAATTAAACCCACTTTCAAGGCCTGCATTATTTATCATTAATAGATTGCTCACACTGTTTAGTGACAGTTTGTTTATAATTTCATTTCTTACCAAATTTATGCAACTGAAAACTATTTTCACAATTTGTCCGAAATCACAATGAAAAAAGTTCATCCTGAATGAGGAATTTGCACACATGGGGGATTTGAACAAAATCCTATTCTTATGGTAGTTTTAGGCCCATAAATTTCAAAAAGTTTATTAAAAATGCAAAAAAAGTTCTCATTAATTTAAAAAATAATTTTAAAATTAACCAAAAATCATGTGACTTCAAAAGGCTGCCTGACGTCACAGTTTATGATGCTTCAATGTTTACATTCTGTTAGCCTGGTTAGTAAGCAGCAATTTGTTTTAACTTTCGTGATTATTAATCGTTTATGTGATTTCTGAGCATTTCTTTTTCATCTTAGAATCATTCAATATCATTATCATCATTTTCAAATGTTTTCTTTTCATGGCGGTTGTCCAATGTTTTCGTTTCATAGGATCCTGTGGAACGCTAAAAAATAACTTTTGAGAAGCGTTAGCTGTTGTGTGTTGTATTAGTGCAAAATGGTACAATACAAATAATACAATATTTATACTACAATTTTTTAATATCAGTCATTATTATATCATAGAAAACCTATTTCACTGATTCAAGAAGCAAAGCAAAGCATGAAATCAAATGTAAACAACGATTACTTTAGTTTGTTGTCATAAAGAGTGACGTCACGATATATTATACTGCGTTTTCTCTGTACAGTAAATAGTGCGATGTTAAAATTGTTATAAATCAGACATTAGATTTCAAATAAAGAAAATGTATGTATTTATTGTGTATTTATTATTATTCATGTAATGAATATGTATGTATTTATTTTCTTACCTTTTCATTTTCTATTAGAATAAAATCCGAAAACGTGCAAATTGTCTATTGTGACTTTTTTGTGAAAGATTTTTTTTATTAAATGTAAAATAGTACTAATTTAGTTTAATGTAATTTTTTAGTATAAATGTGTGATCATATTTTGGATAACTGTATAGCATTTTGCATAAAAAGCGACTGTAGTGGAAACACTGGTTTGTTTATATTTTACAACATTTTTGTTCTTCATAACAGACGAAACATGTAATTACATTTTATGAAAAACTAATTGTAAGTTTTAAGAAAATAAAACTATATAGATATACCTTACCGCTAAGTCATGGAAGGAGGTGGAATATCCGTAGACATTAAATATAAACAACTCCTGCTACCAGGGATCACTCTAGAGCGTTTTAGCGGTACAAGTTGCCACAGGGTTGGCATAATACTTACTGTGCAATGGTGTAACGGGTTTTATCAGTTTTTACCGCCTTCATTTATCTCAAACACTTTAAGGATATATTTTAAAGTTTTTAGTTCTCAATTTCCCAATGTATTATTTAATATTTACTATGAAATTCCTACTTCTGCAATTTCTAAAAACATTTAAAAAAGAAAATATTTCCTTATTTATTTAGCTCTTATACCAGTTTATGTCATTTAGCATTGGCTCATATGATATTTAAAAAATAATAGCATTGTTTACATTGTACTGTTTAAAAAGCCCTGCAGGCTCCAAAAAGTTTTTAAAAAATAATAACATTTTAATTTAACTACATATAATCAATTAAATACAATTCGAGGCTGCTGTCACTGCTTGTTTTAATGAATTGTACCCACTAAATGTAAAAAAAAAGATTAAAAAAAAAAAGTGAAAGTATTAAAATGGTAATGAAAATATGAATATTGTTAATGGGTAAAGTGTGAAAAAATTTTCTTGATTCAAATGATATTTGTTAAACCTAAGTAAAAATTTTTTAGGATATCTTTTTTTTTTTTTTTTTTTATCTTCCCTAATTCCTTATTTTTTTTAAAATTTTGATTAGAAACTATGAGTAAAGATTTTTTTCTCTTAATACATTGCTTCAGTTATATGTCATATTTCCTACTAAATTATCCTTTTCCAAAATTATTTTATGTGTTCAATAGTGTGAGTAAAATTTTGCTTTATTTCAATACATTATTGTAGCTACAAAGTCAAAGTCTGAAGTTGAGTGGCTCATACTACCGCATTTATGATTGTTATACAATTACTTCTTATTATGAAGATATTATGTTGAATAAAAATGTTGGTAATAAATGCCTACATGGATTTTTTCTATAGAAATAGAATATTATTTATATTTTTATAATTTAAGTAAAATGATTGATAGTGTGGATATTGTGCATATATATACACATAATAAAAAACAAATGTTGTACAATAATGTATGAATACATAATAAAAATCAATTAAATCTTGATTTAAATAAAAAAAATCGATTTTTTTGAAAAAAATAAAAAAAATCAACAACCCTGTTTGGAAGTCAGATTTTCGAATAGTGTGCAACGATGTTAAAATTTATATTTCCAACGAATACACAATTTTGACTTTTAGATCCTGGAGAAAATTTTACAACTGGATACTAAATTTGAAGTAATTTAGTCAATATGCTTAGCAATTATACTTATTGGGACTTTTGAGTTTTTTAATGTTTTTTTTTTTTTTTTTTTCAATCTTAAATCTCTTGGTGATATTAGTTTTTTAGTGTAGCTCAAAATCTACTGACCAAAAGAACTGAAATTTCATAAAAGTATAATTAAAATAATTAGGAGCCAGTGAAATATTTGTTGCAAAATACTTCTAATTTGCAATTTAAGAATTTTTACTTAAATAATTTCTAAATATTTATTTTTTAGATAATTTTATTTAAAAATTTTTAAATTGTAATCTACAATAATATTTTTAAGTTGTTGCAGGCTTTAAATATGTAGATTCCCTAAGAATTTTCCCCCATAAATAATTAAATTACACATTCTATAAGGAATGGTAGGTATCTATTTTTCTCTCTCGATATTTGTTCAATCTGGTACATATAGGTATCATCTTTTTTTTTTTTTTTTTTTTTTTTTAAGGTCTATACATTATTATTAAAAAAAAAAAAAACTGCACAGCATGTGCAAAAATAAATGTGAAATTAACAATATTTATACATATAGTCACAACCACTTGTTAAAATATGCTATAATTTCACCAGTTATCGATAAAATTCACATATTTCAAGACTGATTTCCAAAATTCGCGATAATTTTACAATTGATTGCTAAAATGCATAATTTTTTTCATCGCTAATTAATAAAGTTTCTGCGTTTTTTAAGTTAAATGTCCCAAATACTCAATTATTTCGTCGATAATAGACGTAATTTGCACTTTGTTCTCAAAGCTGAATGCTGAAATACACAATAATTTTGCAGCTGATTTCGAAAATACGGGATTATTTTCACCGCTAACTATGGTGTCAATTTTTATAGTTAAAATTTACATTTAATTCCCAAATACCGCTATTATATCTCTGCTAACTAATAAAATTCACTGTATTATTTTGCGCCTAATCGATGAAATTCGTATTCTTTATAAAGTTTAATCTCCAAATACTCAATTATTTCGCCGCTAATCTATGAAATTTATGCTTTTCTCAAAGCTGAATCCCGAAATATGCAATAATTTTGCAGCCTAATTCGGAAATACGGGATCATTTTACTATTAACTGTCAAAAATTTATGCTTAAGTGCAACTAATTGCTAAAATACGATATTAATTCGGCGTTAATCGATAAAATTTGAAATCTTTTCAAAGGTGATTTCTGAAATTCACGATGTTTTGTGGCTGATTATTGAAACACGCAATCATTTCGCCGTTGCTTAATAAGGTTATTTTAATCCTAATTGTTTGCTGAAATAGGCTTTATCTCTATGTTAATGAAATTCGCCCTTTTTTGCAAAGACAATATCCGATGTATGCAATAAATTTGCTGAAATATGGAATCAATCATTTTACCGCTTATTTTTTAAAATTATGCAAAAGCAACTAATTGCTAATATAGACTATTATTTCACCCCAGTGGCAGAAACACCGTGACACGGTGACATAGTCGCGGACACAGAATAAATGCTTGCAGACAGTTTTTGTCTGCACTAATAAAACAATTAGTCCGTAACTTTCGAACACTCTTTGTCTGTCTCTGTACTAATAAAAAAAATTGCCCACAACTTTCAGACAGTCTTTGTCTGCAATTTACGGACATTTTTCGCCTGCGACAATGCGCTACCCATGTATGACGTCTTAGATGCTCTTTGGTAGGAACTCTAGAGCCCCCATATAGGTGCCTTGGTAGGAACACACAAAACAGTACTTAACAACGGCGACCTAAGCAGCCTATATCTCCCTTGATAGACAGCATATGCGTATTCTTTTCCCCTGTTACTAAGATTCTACGGGGACATAGAAAAGTGCTAATTTCTTTTAAAACTGCTCCAAAACTTCTCCTCCACTTCATAATTCACTTATAAAAATTTCTGTATCAAAACTAATACTTTTGTTATTTATACTGTGTTGTGTCAAACATTGCTATAAATATTTAATTGAATGAGTTCAACTTATTATTTTATAATTGTTTATTACTATAGTTCTGTAGTAAAATTGTATTTGTGTATTGTTGCACGAGATCACCACTATTGTTAAGCTCTCTCCCCCAAAGATTGCTGCTATCAGCTTCAGGCTTTTTGAGTGTAAGCCGTTCTCATCCCTGATTACAGGCAAATTTCGCAGACAGATTTTGAAATTTTAAAAGCCTGTCGCACACAGCTACAAAACTTTCTGCCACTGGAATTTCACTGCTAATTATTAAATTTTGTATGTTTTTAAAAAATGATTGCTGAGATATGAGATTATTTCACAAAACAATAATGAAATTACTTTTTTTATTATTTATACATTGCAGAAATACGCAACACAAAAGTCTATCTACAATACGGGATCGTTTAACCGATAACATTTACTTTTAATCTTTCAAAGTACGAAATAAGCTGTTAATTCATTACAAAACAACATAATATTTTTGCAGTGAATTATCGAAATCCCCAGTGGCAGAAAGTTTCGTAGCTGTCTGTGACAGGCTTTTAAAATTTCATAATCTGTCTGCAAAATTTGTGTTAATCAGTGGTGAAAATGGCTTACACTCAAAAAGCCTGAAAGGTGATTGGGGGGGGGGGGGGGTAACATCAGGTGATATCGTGCAACAATACACCAATACAATTTTACTGCAGGACAATATAGTATAAACAATTGTGTGTACTCATTCAATTCATCTCATTCAATTAAATATTTTATAGCAATGTTTGACACAACACAATATAGATAATTATAAATAATAAAAGTATTAGTTTTAGTTTTTATACAGAAGTTTTTTTTAAGTGAATTGTTATTCGAAAGTTGCAGACAAAAACTGTCTGCAAGCCGCTTTTCTGTGTCCGTAACTATGTTGCGGTGTTTCTGCCACTGGGTCGAAATCCATCGTTTCATGTCTTATTAACAAAATTTACCTTTATCATGGCTAATTGCTCAAATAGCGATTGTTTCTCTTTTTCACTAAATAAAGATAGGCAAATATTTTCGCTGCTATAATGGACGAAATTCGTGCTATTTCTGAAAAGTGATATCACAGATGTTAAATACATATATTGAGTCAAAAATCAGCGAGATTTATGCCTTTTTTTGGCGTATGTTTTCTGATTACATAATTTTTGCATCTGATTACCGAAATATATGCAATTTTCTCATCTTTTGAAATACTGAATCAATTTAAGTTGGACATTGAACTTATCACACAAATATCTTGGATGAATTTTGTTCCAACATTTATCTAGTTTCCAAGTTGCAGCCACTTGAAATCAGGCTGCTACTTGAAAATATGCCACAACGATAACTTTTAGAATACTAAACTGGTTCAGACAGCAGCGCCGACTTTGAAAAATTTCTGGGGGGGCTCGAACCAAGGCTGTAGCCAAGATTATTTTTTGAGGGTGGGGGGCATCACATTTCTAATACAAGGTCATCAAATATGGTGTAATAATGTACACACGCTTACCCAAGGAAAAGAACATATGCACACACAAACAACGACCTGATTAACACAGGGGCACGTGCCAGGGGCTCTTGAGTAGCAAAGGGCCCCAAAACTGGACCTGAAAATGCCATCATAATCTTTGCCATTTAGTTTATGTAAATCGAATTTATATGGCAGTAACTTTTGTAAAAATAGTTATATTACTTTGCATCGATGTTTCTGAAAACTTTTGCTCCTCATGCACAAACTATAAGTGTAGCACAGTAAAGGGAATCATCTTCCTCTGAACTCACCCCGCGCCCCATACAGAGACTTTCAGCCTCTCTTGTTTTTCTTTCTTTTTTTCTTAGTCGATTTATGTCCATTTTCAATTGCAACAACCTTATTTTACAGCTATGATTTTGGTAAGAAACTAAATAAGAAATAGAGGAAAGAATTTCTTGTTTAATAGAGAATCAGTATTCAAAATTTCTGGGGGGGCTGATCCCTTACAGAAAATTTTCTGGGGGGGCTCAAGCCCCCCACATAATCGGCGCCACTGGGTTCAGATCAAAGTTGGGGAGTGAATTTAATACAGTTTAAATATCTTGGAAAAGTTTGCTAGGCAACTTGCTCCACCATTTTGTTTCCAAGTGGCGGCCACTTAAAAATTTTTTATTACAATAACTTTTGTAATATGGAATCGGTTTGAATCGCATTTGCACAGTTGACATATTCAAATATCTTTGATAAGTTCACTGGGCATCTCAGTCACTCTGTCCTTTGTTTCTAAATGGTGGCCACTTGAAAATTATCACAATAACTTTTGAACCGATTTGCTTAAAACTCCATATGTAAATAGACCTCTTTAATAAATCTACCAAGTTCATTAATAAATTGTAGCTGTCATTTTGAAAAAAGATGGTGGCATCTTCATAAGAAAAGATAAATCAACCTAACCTTCCTATGAGCCGGAACGACTCGTTTTAATTTTTTGATCAATAACCTCTAAAAAGTAATGATATCAGTACAAAAACCCTTAACGGGTTAAAAGTTTGTGACGCAGCTACTTTATCACTATAAGAATTTGAAATATGGGTCTTAAAAATAATGATATCAAGTTTTAAGTGACGCTCTTCTATTAGTTAAAATATACATAGATTTTCTTATTTGATCATTCGCTTTTTTCTTTTATTTATATTTACAATGCAAACATAATATTTTTAACTTCAAGATAAGACAAATATATAAAATATACTCACTGATGCTTTTTCATTTTCATTTCAATTTCAAAATAACAGTTTTAAAAGGAATGATATAAAAATTCCAGTCACGCCTCGGTGTCATTTTAAAAGATTTGTTTTTAGATTCCATTAAAATTACCTTTGTTTTGTCTGATAAAGTATATTTACACATTCAAACAGTGCTTTTAATTTTTAAATATGCTGTCAAATAATCACACTTTCACTGAGTTTGCATTATAAATAAAAATTATTTATTTCAATAAATCGATTTGTCTTTTGCGTCACGCTATCCAAAACTGCAAGTAAAATTTGTGCAAATGTTTTCTTTGCATCACACTGTCTCTTTGCAGAAATTCTCACTTAGTTGGATACTATGATACAAAATAACATTTACATATATTTTACTCACAGTTTTGGATAGCGTGACGCAAAAGACAAATCGATTTATTGAAATAAATAATTTTTATTTATAATGCAAACTCAGTGAAAGTGTGATTATTTGACAGCATATTTAAAAATTAAAAGCACTGTTTGAATGTGTAAATATACTTTATCAGACAAAACAAAGGTAATTTTAATGGAATCTAAAAACAAATCTTTTAAAATGACACCGAGGCGTGACTGGAATTTTTATATCATTCCTTTTAAAACTGTTATTTTGAAATTGAAATGAAAATGAAAAAGCATCAGTGAGTATATTTTATATATTTGTCTTATCTTGAAGTTAAAAATATTATGTTTGCATTGTAAATATAAATAAAAGAAAAAAGCGAATGATCAAATAAGAAAATCTATGTATATTTTAACTAATAGAAGAGCGTCACTTAAAACTTGATATCATTATTTTTAAGACCCATATTTCAAATTCTTATAGTGATAAAGTAGCTGCGTCACAAACTTTTAACCCGTTAAGGGTTTTTGTACTGATTTTAATATACATGCTTTGGCATTTATATTTGTATCAGGGTTCTCAGCACAAACTTAGTTCCAAAATATTTTAAATAGTGATGATTTTTTTCCAAAAAAAAAAAAAAAAAAATGTGACTCTTAACTTAAGTGACTTACACTTTTTTTTAAATGTGACTAAAAGGCTATCTTATTTGATACAGTTGTTTTAGGGTACAAATTATAAATTTATTTATTATAATGTTAATAACATTAATTCTTTTGAGTACTATCCATTAATCTATTAATTTATATTTATCACCGAAATACATATACACCAGTGAATTTGCATGTAAACCAACATAATTCAACATTGGGACACTGCAGTCGAATATCATAAATGTCGACTATATTTATTTATTTAAAATATGAAATGACTGTTGTACATGCTAATGAGATAAAATGATTTCCTAAAGTATTTTTTAAAGAAAATGTTTCAAAGTGCAAACATGTTCTGCACAGTTTAATTAAAAATGACTAACCAATATCCTTTAAGCATTTTGAAATGGGCATTAAATATATATATATATATATGTTAATGATAAGGAATGAAAAACATTAATGAGGTATTTATTTTAATCAACTGAGTCAATCAAATTTGTCTCTAATTTTTTAGTATTTTTTGTTTTTCAGATTTCAGCTAATTTATATTTATCTTTGATTCTTCTTATATTTTTCTCTACCACTTTTTTTTACTTGCTCTTACCCATAAGGTAGAGAAAGTATTGTTTTTGGGTTAAATTTGTGAATGCGAGATTTTGGGGGAAATTGCAGGTAAGTAGAGTTAAACGTCTATAGATTGCAATAAACCAAATGAAACGAATATATATTTTTTGGAATAGAGATAGTTAACTGGGAAATTTTTTTTGTGTATGTAGGAGCCTCGCCTCCCCCCCCCTGGGGGGGAAGTCCCCCCTCGAGGGGAGTAAATTTTCATGATGGGTATCTTTCAAAGGAGCTCGCTAATACCTTTTAAAACGAATGGTTGAACCATCGATCTGCGATAATTTAAAACAAAGTTATCGATTTTTTTTACTTTTAACAAAAAAAAAAACTTAGAAAAAAAAATCGTATTTTTTTTTTTTTTTAAATATTAAGAATACAATAGAATTTTTTTTGGATATTTGGTGTTATAAATTTCAGGATAAGAGAAAGTCGTGTGAGGGACACACCAGATTATTTTTCATTATTTTCCTCTTCTAGTTTTTTTTTTTTTTTTTTTTTTTTTTTCCCCCCAAGTAACAGGTTTTTTTTTCTCCTTTACTCTTGAAGTTATAACTTATATTTCAAATATACACCTTTCATAGATGCCAAAAGTTCTATAGTCAAAGTAATTGATCAAGTTTATGAACATAGAAATTTGATGCACCCAAATACATTAAGTTTAGAATATAAAGTTCTTTTCAATCAATTATGCAACCTTTAGAAATAATTCTGTGTGAGTTTGAAAATGTGCTCTCAATGTCATTACCATGGGCTATTGAATAAATATTTTTACAATCTTAAAATTTTACAAATTATGAAGCCTACAAACTATTTAATAAATGGCAAAAACCTTACTCTAGGCTCCATTCTTAGTTACTTTCACTGGAGACAATATAAAAATACAGATCAAACCTAATTGTAATATTTATCAGCTCACCCATAATGATAAAGATCCTATTAACCCACTTGAAACAGGTGGTATTTACAACATTCCATTCTCCCGGCAGGGAAATAATAACCAGTGCTACATCGACATTACTAAGAAAAGGATCAAAAACCATGTCAAGGAACATGTTTCAGATATAAAATTTAATAGGAGTACTACTGCACTTGCTAAAACTGCGCAAAATGAGGATATTGATATCCACTTCAATTAACGGCCCTCTTCACTTACCGTCACCGGAAGCCCGTGTGATGTTAAAAACATCACTTCTTTTAAATGTTAAATAAGATCGTTTTCTGCACTTAAATGCATTGTTTCTCTCAGCTGGCTCAACTCACCCTGTTGTGTTTGCTTTACTGCAACACACACACAGGAGAAAAATTGGTTCTTCTTTCCTAGTGGTGATGTCATATCACACCATGCTGAGAACCAATAGGGTGATGGTTCTGACTCCACCTTCTGTTATTCCGGCAGTTTTAAATTTAGTTGGGTTTCAGCAGCTCTCAAGAGAAGAACATGGGGTGAGAAAGATTTGTTTTGCTTCTGTTTTAAAATAATGACCATTTTATCATTTGGAGAGAGAGTGCCTACTTATTAATAATAAATATATATATATTAGTTTATATGAATACTTATTCAAATTTTAAAAACCATAAATTTTTATATCCTACTTAATTTGGAATTACTAGTGTGGTTTGGAAAATAAAATTGATTAATTTTGATGCAGCAGATTAGTTTTCATTAACAAACATTATTTTTGTAAGCATTTTTCTTTTTACAGCATTCTAGCCAATAAGTAAATTGATTCCTCTTTTCTCTTATGTAAATAAAATTATTTGGATATATATATTTGACCTTTTGACCCAAAGAATAAAAAGGGTTAATGGCCAGAACGCAATGTACGCCATGAGGTTCTTTGATCCTCACTAAGTAACTTCTGTTGCTATGAAAATTAAAAATATTAATAAAATTAATTTAAAATATGGAAACATAAAAGGTAAATGAATTATTTACATCACATTTGGTGCCGGTTGTGTCAAATTGTGATCAGATGGGAAAAGATTGAGAAATAAAAGGAAAATGAAAGGAATACTTGATTATTGTTCTTAAGAATAAATGGTACTGTAGAGATTGTTTATTTTGAATAAGTCATTTTATTTTTATTGCTAGAATTACTGAAATTATTTTTAAAGTCATACATAACCAATAACATTTTTTTTTTGTGATTGAATATATACCAAGTGACCTATAAGACAATTCCCTGTTTCAAAAATTGTGATATGCTGGAACTTTGTACAAATGAAAATTTTTTTTTGGTTCAATATATTTTGAATAACTGATTAAATAAATAATAACCAACAGAACTTTGTATTGTTGGCTTAAAAAAAAAAAAAAAAAAATTGTAGGTATCTCTCTCTCTCTCCTCAACTACGTGAATTTATTATATGCAAATAGCCATCAACACATGTAAAAATCAAGAAATTTAAATAACAAACTTCATACATCTGTGTTGTTTTTTTAAACCAATATAATAGTTTCATATATATACAAAAAATAATGGCTTCTAACAAAGGATTGACAAGAGGTTTACCATTCAAAACTTTAGTAACGCCATTTTCTGGAGACCCTCATTTATTGGATTTTTTTATTGAACAAGTGAAATTTAAAATTGAGAACAGCAAATGGGAAGAATCCCATGCTTTGGCTTTTGTGAAATCAAAATTGGCAGATACTGCTCTTAAGTTTTATGTCTCCTCTCCAGCTTGCCAAAAAGCCAAAAATACAAAAGAGTTATTTAATATATTTAAGAAATATTTTAAGGTAGAGTCGGCAACTGCAATAGCACAACAATTTAACGAATTTAAGTTTGAGTCCGATGTCAATATTAATATTTTTGCTAATAAGCTTGAAAATTTAGTGAGAAAACGTTTTCCTGATATGGAAGAAAAAGCCCTTGAACAACTACTAATCGCAAAATTCAATGATCTCATTCCGCCCCACTTTAGAATTCATCTACTATCACAAAAAGCCACAACCTTTTATCAGATGGTGGAATGTCTCGAAAAATTCCAGGAAATTTATAACTTGCAAGTAAACCCTGTCTTACCAGGAACATCTTTTGCTACTATTCAAAACTTCAATCATAAAATAGATAGTGAAGTGATAGGTACAAACTCAGAAAACAATTTGACTAAGATTAACAATTCATCTTATAGCAAGCGGCCATACAATAAATTTCCACAAAATAAAGGTTCGCACACGATTCAATGCCAATGGTGTGAAAGACCTGGACATTCTGCTCAGAGGTGCTTTGCACTCAGAAAATTACAAAATAATAAGTTTTCTCACAGATATCGTAATGGGCAAACTTTCTCTAGACCTTATAGAGACATGTCACGGAGAGCCAGGGCCCCTAAAACATTTAAATCCAACTCCCCTCAAACCAAAAGTAGTCATTCACAATGACTAGAAGTGGAGAATGGTAGAAGTGACACTAAACTCCTAAATACAAAGAGTTCCTCATATAGGTCAGGTTTGAATAAAGTCAATTACCATAACAACTTTTCACAGACTAACTCAACATATTCTAATCTACCTAATAATTTTTTTGTAAATAACAATGAAATCATTCTGAGATCTCCAGACACACAGGCAAAGTTCCCTTTGTCATTAGAACGCAAAGTCAAATCTGTTGCGATACAGACAACATCTCCTGTACTGGTAACGTCCCCGAGTGTGGAGGAAAATGGAGACTGCATATTAGTTAATTCACTGGAATTCTTGTTACACACAGACAATGATCTGCCCAATCTCCCCATCATACAATTACTGTTAAACAAAACATTAGAGAATTTTCTTCTCGACTCAGGAGCTTCTGTGTCATTACTCTCAAAGCATTACTTCTTACAAAATCAAAACAAATTATATTACAAAAGAATTGCTTCAAGAGTCAAGATATCTACAGTAAACTCTATAGTCCAATGTGACGGATGTGTTTGCATTTCCTTTAAAATAGGGAAAACTTTTTACAAACACACTTTTTTTCTTATTGAAATACCAACTGAATCTAAATTTATTGGTATACTTGGCTTTGATTTTTTAAAATCCCATCACGTAGTTATCAATTTACACAATAACAAAATACAAATTAATGAAAATGCTTTAGATATTCTAGACACTGTACCCTCTTGCAGTCTTCTATCATCTGAATCTGATATGAATCAGGCATCACATAAGATAGCTACTCATATGGATTTTCCCCAAACTGGATATAAAAAATCTAAAATTGATGTTCATAAAGAGAACTTACCCTCTTATCAAAAATGTTGGCTTACCCAGAAGATTATGATTGATCCACAGGATACTATATATGTGCCTGTGCGGTCCACGCTTATTCCAGAAAATCAGTTAGTAATGTTTACATCGTCTAACAAGCATTGTCCACTTGTGTCCTATCCTTCTCTTATGGAGGTACAACATATCAAGGAAAATTCTACTAAACAAGAATTAATTCAATTTTTTATTCCTATGTATAATAATTCGAGCAAGAAACTGCATATAAATAAAAATACCGTTTGCGGATACATTTCAGAGATAGATAAAATAGAAGAAAATTCCTTGGATCTTGCAACAAATACACCTGATCACATGTGTAATCTAATTAAGGCTACACCAGAAGTTTTATCCTTAAGACAGAAAGAATTTAATGTAAATAATTTTTCTATTCAGCATTTAAAACCTACAGAAAGGGTAATAATGCAAGATATTCATCAGAAATTTAACTCTGTATTTTCATGTTCACTAAAGTCGATTGGACACACCGATCATATCACTCCACATATAAAATTCATTTCAGATATTCCCTTAAAAACTTACCCTTTTCCTATTCCACAAGCTATTCAAGAAGAGGCAAAAGATCAACTTGACAAATTACTGGATGCAGGGATCATTGAGAGAAATATCTCTGAATGGGCATGCCCAATGCTCATGGTTAAAAAGAAAGCTGTGTCTAAGGAGGATAAACCTTCCTTTAGACTGGCCCTAGATTTAAGGTTAATCAACTCTATGATTCGATGCTCCACTTATCCTCTTCCAAGAATTGATACGATAATAAATAACATCTCAAAATTTAAATATTTTACAACATTAGACTTTCCCTCAGCGTATCATCAAATTTCATTACCTAAAGAATACAGACGACGTCTCTCATTTACTACACAATGGGGAACTTATTCATTTAAAAGATTAATGTTTGGGCTGAGATCAGCCGCATCAACATTCCAAATGCTTATTGACACAATTATACAAGAGTGCAATTGTTCAGGCATATATGCTTACCAGGATGACATTATTATAGGAAGTGACTCTTTCCAGGAAACAACAGAAAAATTACAAACACTTTTAGCTACTCTACAAAAGTACAATCTGACATTGTCTCCAAAGAAATGTAAATTCCATCAGTCATCTATTGAATATCTCGGTTTCAGCATACAAAATCAAAAAATACATCCTATTTCTTCCAACATTACAAAAATTACTCAATTTCCTATCCCAGCAACCAGAAAACAACTAAAAAGATTTATAGGATTGTGTGGATTCTACAGAAAACTAATTCCCTGCTACTCGCGATTAATTGATCCTTTGATAAAATTAACATCTCCGAAAACTACATTTAAATGGACAGAGCAACATGCTGAAGTCTTTAAACAAATACAGAAAGTTTGTTTCTCTAAACCTTTTCTTTCTTTACCCGATTGGTCAAAACAATTTTTTCTTAATACAGATGCTAGCAAAATTGCTATTTCAGGGGTTCTTCTACAAGAAAAGGAAGGCATTCTGCTTCCGGTTAGTTACTTTAGTAAAACACTATCTAAATCAGAACAGCGATATTCAGCCATCAAGCTTGAGCTGATGGCCATAGCTAAGTCAGTCAGTGCATTTAAATTTTTCCTTTTCAACCGACCTTTCACCATTCTCAGCGATAGCAGACCACTCGAACACTATAAGAAAATTTCCTCTCCTGCTGATCTAACTACTAAATGGCTGATTGAATTATCAAACTATCAATACACATTCAGATATGTAAAAGGTAAAACAAATGTTTTGGCAGACTATTTTTCAAGAGAAGACTTTTCTGCATACACTCAAGATCTTAACTCAAACCCAGAATTAATTAAAGAGGCTAACAATTTACCCATTTCTTCAGCTTCTCCAACAATTGAACTCCATCATTTCAATGTCACACAAAAATCTGATAAGTCACTCACCTCATCAGAGCCTCATCGTTCTTCCTTACCTCAGTTGTTAAGCAACGATGCTGCTCCACTCAGTCGTTCCTTAAACAGCTCTGACGCAGATAATCTTATGATGGAAATCTCGGAAGAATGTTTTTTTAAAGAGCAAAGAGAAGATGACTTTCTGCTAAAAATTATTGTCGATATCACTTCGGAGAAACCTTCTCCTAAATATAAAAATTATTTTGTCCATCCGGACACAGGTCTGTTAATGATCAAACGAAAGTTTCACCAGCCTGAAAACTCTCCAAAAACAAAAATTGTAGTACCACAGAAGTTAAAACCTAAAGTATTAAAAATTTGTCACATGCCTCACTTTGGAATTAGAAATACATACAGAAGAATACTTAAACACTTTTATTGGACAGGATTATTTGAAGATGTAAAAAACTTTGTTCTGTCCTGTACATTATGTATTCAATATAAACCGCACAGAATTCCACCTGCTCCACTACAGGAAATGTTTGTTCCTTCTGCGCCGAGTATGTTAGTTTCCATGGACTTTTTGGGTCCTTTCTCTAATGGCTTCCATGTGTTAACATTCCTCGATCATTTTTCTAAACATATTGAATTGGTACCAGTAAAAAATGCAACAGCACAAGCTGTAGTTAAAGCCATTACGGGATACATTACTACCTTTGGTCGACCCTCTGCGATACTCTCAGACTTAGGCCCACAGTTCACAGCAAACATCTTTAACAACTTGGCACAGACATTGAAAATTACAATCTCCCATTCATCATCAGGACACCCGCAAACACAAGGCTCATCAGAAAGAATTAATACCAGCATTAAATCCTCAATTTCCACTCTTACCAAGGAAGGATTTGATTTTCATCAGGCTTTGATGATACACAAGAACCTGTATAATACCACCGTTCATTCTTCAACTGGATATTCTCCAGCCTTTCTGCATTTTGGCAGGTCAATAACAAGCATCTTTGACTTGTTTGAAGCTCCTCAGTTAGAAACACTGGAATTTCCATATGAATACCATAAATACATGGAATCAATGAAACAGATCTTTAGGCAAGTGCATCATAACATGAAGTTTTACCAAAACCAACGTAATACTAGACAACATAAAAAAGCAGTTCTCCGGAAATTCAAAGAAAATGATATGGTCTTTATAAAAACCAAAGATACATTTAAACCAAGATTCATAGGCCCATATTCAGTTCAAAAAGTAATATCTGACGTGTTACTCTCCGTCAGAGAATTCGAAAATGAAGGGGCTGAACCATTCACTATTAACATAGACCGTGTCATCCTGGCACATAAAAGAAAGCAACATCTCATTCCACAAACAATTCTGACAGGTCAACCAGCTGGGATTGTTCAACCGCAGTCTCATTATGATCTCAGACCAAGATGCAAAACTTAATTTTTGTTTTTTTTGTTTCCATTTTCACAAATGTTCTTTTAACATGTTTTGTTTTTAAGTTTTTTTTAGGGGACTTGATAAGCAATTCATTCACCAAAGTTGCCTGTTGTAAACAAGTATGATTTTGTACAGGTATATTTGAAAAGTTGTATTTTGTATATTGTCCTATTATATATTGTGTAGTTATATATATATATATTTTTTCTCCTGTGGCAAATGTTGAATATCTACAAAAACTTAGTGCAGTGTGTATTGTAGTTAATATGAATATAAATCTTCTGTTATGCTGATTTATTTTATATATTGTCTTATTTGTTAAATTTGATAACTATACTATAATTATTTACTGCTCAAAATGTACAGTATGTGTGTGTTATATGTATCGGAAACTTGCATATTTATATGTGTATACATAATTTTTCTTCTTTCTTTTCATATATTAATTCCTACACATTGTCATGTTTATAAATATATTGGGTTATTAAATACAATTTCTGGAAGCTTCCACACCATTTTCACAGACACAGACATCACTTATACAACACAAGTATACACTACATCCACACTATTACACAATCAAATTAATACACAATCCACACATGATATGTATATAAATGTGTATAATGTTTGATAAAATTTTTTGTTTATTGTGATTATTGACATTGCAGTTTTGTTTTGGTTATATCTGATAGTATGTTTATTTGAGTATTATTTGACGTTTATATTAAGTGCATTTTTGATTTTGTTTAGTAATCTAACTTGGTGGCCTCAGTAGCCACTCACATTTATTATTTCCATTTATAATATGTATATTCTTTAAATAATAATAATAATAATGGTAATGATAAAATAAAAAAAAAAAATCTTATTCGAATATTATACTCAAGTACTTGGAATGTCTTTTCCGTAATGTAATATTTATCTGTAAGATTATTTTGACATTTGTATTGATACTTATTTTGATTTTTTTTTCTCCTTCATAATAATGCTTCAAGAGGTCATCTGTAAATATTTTATACTGAAATATAACTGATTTTGTTTTATCAGTTGTTAACAAGATTTCTTTGACATTTATTTAGTATAGTTGTTCTTTCATGTGTATACTTATACATTGATTAATCGGTAGATGGTATTTAATATCAAGACTATTGGTTAAATATTTTTGTTGATATTGCACATCCACTGAAATTCTTTTGTCATGTCATACATTTTTTTATTCTCGTTAACTAATTATTTTTACAAATTTATAAGAAAGCAAGTTTTACAGCAATTAACATGCTTTTCAATATTTCTGTTATAATACTATTTTCTTTAAAAGGTATCAATGTTTTTTTACTCATGTCACTTGTTGATAAAAGCTGTGTCTGTTTGCATTTATAGATATATTTTATTAGTTGTCAATATCCTAATAAATATTGTTAGATATGTCACTGACCACTTTTGTATCAATAAAATCTTTTATTTGAGAATGTCTGTAACCACAGTGCTGAAATAGTATTGTTTTTGATGAAATGGTGTATTCCTCCCCTATTTTGGTAGAATTGATCACCTACCAGGGTAGGCGTTGATATTGGGTTTTTTTGTCGGAATTTTATTGTTTCAGCTTTACTTATCGATTTTGTATTGTGTTTGGTTCAGATTTTGTGTCACATGTACATTGTTCTCAAAATTTCCAAATTTTTTTATCAAGTGCATGTTATTAAGAGTATTGTAAGACCTTTCAGTTGCTTAAAAATTTGCTTTGTTACATTCATGCCTTTAATGGCCGTTCCTACAATATTATGTACTCAATATGGATATTTTTTTTTCACATGTAAGTAAAAAAAAAAAAGAAAAAAAAATTTGTAATCCTTCATGTAAATGTAGGTATGCACTCTCCATTCACATGTTTAGTCTTCCAAATTTTTTTAATGGTCGTTAGGGGTAATGTGATGTTAAAAACATCACTTCTTTTAAATGTTAAATAAGATCGTTTTCTGCACTTAAATGCATTGTTTCTCTCAGCTGGCTCAACTCACCCTGTTGTGTTTGCTTTACTGCAACACACACACAGGAGAAAAATTGGTTCTTCTTTCCTAGTGGTGATGTCATATCACACCATGCTGAGAACCAATAGGGTGATGGTTCTGACTCCACCTTCTGTTATTCCGGCAGTTTTAAATTTAGTTGGGTTTCAGCAGCTCTCAAGAGAAGAACATGGGGTGAGAAAGATTTGTTTTGCTTCTGTTTTAAAATAATGACCATTTTATCATTTGGAGAGAGAGTGCCTACTTATTAATAATAAATATATATATATTAGTTTATATGAATACTTATTCAAATTTTAAAAACCATAAATTTTTATATCCTACTTAATTTGGAATTACTAGTGTGGTTTGGAAAATAAAATTGATTAATTTTGATGCAGCAGATTAGTTTTCATTAACAAACATTATTTTTGTAAGCATTTTTCTTTTTACAGCATTCTAGCCAATAAGTAAATTGATTCCTCTTTTCTCTTATGTAAATAAAATTATTTGGATATATATATTTGACCTTTTGACCCAAAGAATAAAAAGGGTTAATGGCCAGAACGCAATGTACGCCATGAGGTTCTTTGATCCTCACTAAGTAACTTCTGTTGCTATGAAAATTAAAAATATTAATAAAATTAATTTAAAATATGGAAACATAAAAGGTAAATGAATTATTTACATCACAGCCCGAGCCAATGTTATTCTATGGGGACATTTTCTTTACAAATAACTTATTAACTAATACATATTTTTATATTCTGTTTTCACATTCAGAAAATTCCCAACTGTTAAATTGACGGACCTTTTTCAAAAATGTATTTTATTTTGAAATTGCAAAATGAAAAAAATTCACATATTGAAAATTCGTATTTTGCAGCTTCAAAATAAAATATAAAAAATTAAAAAAAATTTTTTTTTAAGAAAGGTGCGTCAATTTAACAGCTGGGAATTTTCAGAATGTGAAAACAGAATTTAAAAATATGTATTAGTTAATAAGTTATTTGTAAAGAAAAATTTCCCATAGAATAACATTAGTTTCGGCTTCCGGCGGCGGTGAGTGAAGAGGGCCCTTAAGTTACAAAGATCGCAGATTACGAAAACCCAACTTACGCATACTACTGGAAAACTGTTGAAATACTTAGTAACTTGGAATTTTGCAATGGCAACGAGCCCTGTGCTGACGTTGATTGAGTTTGGAGTCACCTGCTCAGGAATCGGCCAACTAATCCTCGGAGACAAGAGGATAAATCACTTACTACCTGAAGCACTACCGCTCAAGTTGCCCCTCTGATGATGCCAGGGGCCTCTGGTGAAAGTAACTAAGAATGGAGCCTAGAGTAAGGTTTTTGCCATTTATTAAATTTTTACAACCCTTTATATAATTGAATATTTTGTTTCCATCATTGCATATGTTATTTCAGATACTTTGCACCATATATGGTCTCATATACAATTCTAACATAAGAAGTAAAATGAAAATGCCTCTGATTAAAGATGCTTTTCTTTCATCTTATCTGTCAACATGTTTAAGGCCTTGCAAAACTTTGGCAATCTTAACAATATTACCACAACTCTTTTTTGCTAATTTCCATGAAATTAAGGAATTAGAAATGCTTTTATAATCTGTTGTGTTAGTTTTAGGTTTACCATTTTTTTCTGTTGATTTCTGTCACAAGTTTCATAAAGCATGTGCATGTGCCAAGATTAGGATTGCTTTATTGATGTATTTTATATTTCCAGAAAAAGACTTTCAATGCCTCTACAGCATTCTCACAGACAAAAATAACTTCTATTGTGCAGCTTTAAATAATAAACAAAGCCAAACAAGCCAGCTTCACCACATATATTCAATCATGGTTACTATAATGGAAGCTCCTATTTTTGGCTAAATAACAAAAAAAAAAATCCAGTTGTATTTGAACATTTCAATAAAAGTAGTTATCTTAGGTAAACTCTGTTTAGTTCCTTCTCATATATTTATTTTCTTAAATTTCTACTATAGGTCATACTATAGAACCTTGAACTTTGCTGACTAGTACCAGACACACCTTATTGGAGACTGAAATGATCCATTCACAATGCTACATTTTTCTCATTTTGATAAATTTACTTTATCGTAACTTGCTGGTTAATTTTGTTAGGATCAATTTCATATTTTAGTTTTCATGAAATCCCATAAGATTTCCAGTAAAATAATCCCTATAATGCAAGTTTATATAAAATATTACCTTATTCTGCCATGGAAAGAAAATTTTAAAAACTTCAAATAACTAAAGAAATTTTTCAAAATATTTTAAAGCTGGTCCAACATCTTTATGATAAAAATAATTATAATTTATCAAAAACATTTTGTCATGTTAAGAAAATTTCAAATTTGGATATTTTTAAAGCAGAACATTGAAATTTTTTGGGTTCTGATCAGTATCATAAATGATATTTTAAAACTAGTCCAACTACTTTATGATATTATATTAACATAATATCTATGCAGACTAACAAACGAATTAACAACAGATGGACACTGTATTAATTTTGTAATTTTCAGATTCCTCATACCTCAAAATGTGCAAACATTAAAACACAAAAGCAGAAGATTTTTACAAATACCTAAATTCCCTCTATACTTATAATAAAATATAATTTAAGCAACCTCCGAAAATTCTCTTGTATGTATATAGTATTCAAATTTAGAAGATTTTTGAATCTATGTATATTTATGCATAAATTGAAACTCAGTTGGATTTTTCCCACACTAACAAAAAACAAAAAAAAAATAAAAAACATAAGGGTAATTTTTCAAATTTTAAGAGAGTAATTACATTTTTTACATTTATGAGGCATCTTGCAACATTTTCGTCAGAAATTTGTGAGTTGGAGCTACAAAGAAGTCAAACTGATTTGAAGTTTTAGCACTGATTTATAAAGGCATTCTGTGATGTGGTAGCTAGTCATTACAAGTTTGGAAAGAAAACTTCGGGTTTTTCAAAGTTTAGTGGATAATTAGATTTGAATAAGCTTTTTGGAAATTAAGCAATGTAAAAATTCAAATTGATTCTCCAGTGCATAAAAGCCATGTCTAAAATGTATTTGGAATTGGGTTCAGTTCACTGCTGTCCAGTTCAGTGCAATCTGACTACAGTTCACTAATAAATATTAAAGAATTTGTTTTCTTACACGTAAATGCACGTTGGGATTACTTAATAATTGTTTCAATACACAGAGATTAGTCCTGTATTCCCTTCAATTCAAATGCTTCAATTAAATAAGTTATTGATTTTATCTTATTCTCTATATTTCTTTACCTAATTACACAGCAGGAATGGAGCAAATTGAAATTAGCCCACAAATCAAACTTCGCACATTTTGCAGATTTTTTTTTTTTTTTTTTTTTTTAAGTATTATAAATATGCAAATCAAACAATTATAGGTAGGTAGGGTAAGGGTTTAACACCGCACTAGTACTGTGCAATGGGCAATTGGCAACAGTCTAGGATATACCCCTAAGGATGGTCTGGAGACATGCCATCACAATTTTGATCCTTCACGGAGGGGATTCAAACAGTTATAGAAATCATTTAACTGTTAAAATGAAAGGTTTTTTTTTTTTTGTTTGTTTGTTTGTTTGTTGTTTGACCTAGTTAGACTTTTGCTGCTGTTTCAAAGTCAAAATATTCAAAATTTAAAATTTTTATCAGAAATGCAGATAGAATTTCTCAAGCTCTTATTGCTTAATCTGTTTGAAAATTTATTTTGATTTTAAGTACACAAAAAGCATGTGACAGGCTAAAAGTTAATTAAAATAAACAATATTTTTTCATATATTACTGCAGTGTATATGGACGTATGTATTTTTGTTTTTGTTTTTTAAATACAATAGAGAAGCAAAAGAAAGATTATGATAAACTTCAAAGCAATTATTGTATAATTTAAAGCAACTAAAAAAAGGAAAAATAATTGTGGGGTAAGACTCTGTGTAACTTTTTTTTTTTTTAATGGTACTTTGCAGAGTAAGAATTTTATGAACAAACATAAATATAAAACTCAAAAACATGAAATAATTACTTAGGTCAGAGTAATTTAAACACAGTACATCATAATGACTTTTTTTTTTCTTAATGAAAGGGCCATGCTTAATTAAGTACAAAATATTAATATGGTTTTAACAAATGAAAACTTTGTAAGCAAAATCGCGTTGTTATAGATATTTGGTTTGTGCGGTAGGCATTTGGTTAGTTGGAATAGTATAGGTTGGCCCGTGACACAGAATTTGTCTCCTTCATTAGCATTATATATGTTGTGTAACAATGGCTGACCTGTCATTAAAAAAAAAAACTAGTATGTTGTGGCCACCACAAGACTTTCTTCTATATTTTCCTATACAAATTCACTCAGTAACAATATTAAAAAAAAAAAAAGAAAAAAAAAAACTAATTTTTTTTCTTTTTTTTTTTTTTTTAAGTAAAAACAAAATCGATAACTTTGTTTTAAATTATCACATATTTATAGTTCAACCATTCGTTTTAAAGGTATTTACGAGATCTTTTGAAAGATACCCATCTTGAAAATTTACTCTCCTCGAGGGGGGGGGCAAGGCTCCTACACATACAAAATTTTTTTCCCAGTTGACTATCTCTATTATAAATAGTTCTTGTAAATTTCATAATGATTACTGAAAAATAATTCTCTTTATGCACATTTATACAAAATTTTGTCCTATATCACCATGTTAAAAATTCAGAAAAAGTGTGATGGCAACGCACAATTTTTACCAAAAGTTGATAGGCACTAATATATGCGAAGGTGCAACTATGTACCAATTTCTATGAAATTATGTGCAGTAGTTCCTGAGATACAGTTGCCACAAAATTTTGTCTTGTGATCAATGATCAATTCTAGAAACAATAAAGCAATGGAAATGCTCAATATTTCTGATGTATGTAATTATTTTTAGACCTTTATTGCTGAATTTAATGAATCTGTTTATTTTTCCTCAATTAAACTAAATATTTTTATGTCATATTTATACCAAACATGTAAACATGGGGAAAAAATGAAGAATAATTTTTTCAGGTAGGAAATTTTTTCCCAAATCAATTTAAGAAAATTAATACTCAGTTGGTTTTATGCACGTTTGAAACTGATAATTAGCTACTGCTACTTTTTTTTATATGTGTGATTAATGTACATACACAAAAATCATAATATTTGTTTAGAAAATTTGTTTTTCTGTTGGCATGGAATTTTATTAAGGTTTTATTGGATATAAAGTTATTGCAGTCATATTATTATTATTATTATTTTTTTTTTTTATGTTAAGGAAAAAATTCTGAAATTGCTTTAACGTAGTTAGAAATTATACATATAAATATTTATTTTGCCAATTTGTTGAAAGTGACATTATCAATATTTAACTAATTAATCAATCAACCAACCAACAATGTTAGCGAAATTTTTTCAGCTAACTTCTAATTTTAAAAATCACATGTATGATTTGGGGGGGAGGGCGAAAGCTTGAACAGGATTCATACTTATCAGGGAAAACCTGGAATACTCAGGGAAGTAGGATTTTGTTAAAAAAAAAATATCAGGGAAAATAAAAATTTTCATCAAAAGTCAGGGAAAATCAATTATAAAACCTGGAAAAACAAATATTTCCTTTCTGTCAAATGATTTTTTTGTTTAGCTTCATATCAAAATTCAAATGGTTAAGGATCATGAAAATATGCACGTAAACAATGATTTCTACCTGAATTTCTATCATGATCGGCAGTAACATGACATCATACTGAGGAAGTTCTCTCTAGAGGAGAAAATACATCTACTCTACAATACATCTGTTCTCGTGCAGAAAAACACGTGCTACTGCCTTGGAGGTCTTGCTTTTGCCTCCAAGGCAGTAGCACGTGTTTTTCCTGCACCTGATGAAGAAAGGCTACGTCCTTTCGAAACCAGTTGTGCTGGCTTAAAATGTATGGTGTGTTAAGAAGTTTTTAAAATCTATATTTTTATATATTTAGTATAATCAATCTATAGTAAAACATTTTTATAGATTGCTTCAAAATATTAAAATTGTAAAACTGTATATTGCTTAATACGTCAAAAAAAAAAAAAAAAAAAAAAAATCTTCCCTTTTTTTGTGAAATCTTCTGGTTTTTCAACAAAAATCTTTCCTTTTTTTAATTAAAATTGGTTGGCAAGTATGCGGTTGTCATAATAAATTTGAAACGTCTATTTTCGATAATCTCATCTTTACAAGCCACATAAATTGCTTCATCTTTTTCTTGTATGGAAGTAATATTTTCAGAGTAAATAACAGTAATTAAAATCAAGAAAATTTTTATGGTTAATCGAATGTATTTGCAAAGAAAAATCAAAATCAAGTTGTGTCAAGGACAATTATGTCCATCCTGTATTTTAGTTTCAACTACAAAGAAATGATAATTATGATCAGATAAATACTTATGTATGAAATATTGCTAAGAAGATGGAATAGTAATACAGTGGTGGTAAAAGACTTTTAAGACCACTATCGAATTTTTTTGTTTGCATTCAAAAATGAAAATCTCTTTGTAAGTTACATATAGATTTAATATATAAAATGTAAGAAATAAATATGAATTTAGAAACTATATAAATAAAGAGAAGTTTCTGTGTGTATGTCTGTCTGTGCTCTGGTGTTCATACTGCTGATCGCAGAGCTACAAAACTTGGCATATGGGTACCTGGAACCCTGCAGGTGTGCACCTCATAGTTTTTTTTTTTTTAAATTTTGAATTAGAATTTTTTTTAATTAATATTTTTTTTATTTTATATATTGGTTTCTATGTTTCATTTTACACAAATTTATTTTTCCATTGTAATAATTTGCGTATCTTAACAACGGCTATTATGCTATTTATTTTTTATTTAATACATTCATTTGAAGGCAAAATCTTTTTTTTATTTTTATTTATTATATTTATCTATCTTCTATAATAATAAAATAAGATGTCTGTCTGTCTGTCTGAACATCTATACGTTCAGCCCCTACTAAACGCAGAACTACAAAATTTGACATACGGGTTCTCAGAAGCCTGCCCGAGGGGATAGTCAAAACAGAATTTAAAAATTTTAATTAGTTGCGGAGATATTAATTAAAATGTAGACCTATGTCTTAATCAAAAAGCGATCTCAATGACTCAGAATTCACCTGCTTTTAACGGAGTTAAAAGCAGAAAAAATGGAAAATAAATTAGAAATATTAGTCCGATCATTACGAATTTGGTACCAAATGAAAGGGGAATTTTTTCCGAATCTAAGAGTGCAAGCGGCTTATCGATACGTCAATTAGATTTTTTAAAATTAACTAAACTATGAAATTTAGTTGGCAACAGGCAGACGATTTTCTAAGCGGTCTCGATCGGAAACAAAACACATACGAGACAACTGTCTGTGATGTCTGTGATGAAAACGGAAATGGTTGTAATCAATTAAGATATCATGTGTTTTATACTGGGGGGAAAAATTGCAATTTTCAATTTTTTTCAAATTTTCATTCACGTTACATTTGAATTAATATTCGGCCTAGACAGCATATTATAAAGCTACTGTTCAATTTTCATGAAAATATATGAATAATTAAAAAAATGACATATTTATTGGAAAAAGATTGTCTTTTATTTTTTTGCAGTATTTGCAGTAGTCGAAATTTCGTAGTATGTAGTTTTAATGCCCGATAATTCGATTGTGAATATTTTTGAAAGAGTACGATTATTAGGGAGGGCTTGATGAACAGGGAAAAAAGGCAAAAAAAAAAAGGGTTGCAGCCCAGCTTCTAATTAAAATAATTTCATAAGTAATACATCATTTGAAAGCTTTGTTGATTTGGAATTGAACAGTAGCTTACAGAAATTTCTACCGCCAGTTGGCGCTGAAATATTTTAAAATTTCAATATTTCAAATTCTAATTATGATTATATAATTTTTAATACATCATTCGAAAGATATTTTAAAGTTCTTTTATATTATCGAAAGTATTATTCGAGATTTTACACGTTTTAAGGTTTTCTTTTGTATCTCAGCTACTAATTAAAATATTTTCATAAGTAATACATCATTTGAAAGCTTTGTTGATTTGGAATTGAACAATATATTACAGAAATTTCTACCGCCAGATGGCGCTGCTATATTTTAAAATTTCAATATTTCAAATTCCAATGAGCGAGGAAGGTGTTGTAACAAGTCCCAAAACGGGGATAAGGCGCCACCGAGCGGGACTTAGCTAAAGTTAGAAATTTGAAATATCAGCGCCGAAGGCGCTACCGCACGGGAGTTTACTGCGATTTAGATAAGCTATTTTCACGATATATCAATAAGCTGTTATTAGACCTGATACGGGAAAAAGGCGCCACCGAGCGGGAATTTCGTAAAGTCGGATTTTTCAGGGATCGCGAACCAGCTGGTCGCCGAAGGCGGCTAGTTTACAATAAAACGGTAACTTTTTAATATTTTTAATTCCTTTAAAAGAAATTTTTTTTATTATATATAGTATTTATCGGAAAAACATGGTAGTATATAGTAGAAAGGATTAAACTGATTAAAATTTAGAAATTTTTATTCATGAATTCATCAACCGTGAATTTAAATTGATTAAAATTTGTTTTTTATGTATTTAATTCCTTTTAAAAGAAAATCTACTTTTAATTTTAATTTATTGGTCAAAATAAAATCGTAATATGATGTAAATAGCGGGGGCTATAAAATACATGGTTCAAAAACTAAAATATTTAATAGATCTTCAAAATCTTAGCACTTGAATAATAGCAGCTCCACCAGTCATTGATAAATACTTAAATTGATGTGCCCGGGAAAGTGCAGGCAGGGCAGGGAGTACCCAAAGCAAGGTTTAGAGTAATTGCAATGTACTTTTTTTTTTTTTTTTTTTAAGTTTTTATGTATAAAGTAATAATAAAAAAAATAGTGATTCAATTCTTTTGAAAATACATTTAAATATAGTGACCAGCGAAGCGGGCATAGCCTGCTAGTTTAAAATATGTTTATTTTCGATATAAAGTAAAAATTAGGGCTGCGCCGATTAATCGATTTGGTTAATCGATCAATTCGGTTCCCGATCAATTTTTTAATCGAGTTAATCGAATCGATTAGTTCGATTAAAAATTTCAAACTATGAATGTTACTGTAAAACTGTAAAAATGCTGTTCAGCCTACAAAATATTTTTTCACATATTTTGCTAACAAACATTCTAAGAAACATCTATCAAATAATGAAAAAGCAAAATAAATAAATAAATAAAAGTAAATAAATAAAAATAAAACATCTCAAAAGAAGTTGTTCCACTTTTGTTGATAGAGAAAAGGGGGAGGACAGTTATTAAACAAAATGCCGGTTCATGTGCATGCTGGAGGAACACCACCTGTCTGTAGCCTTCTATAGAAAGTGTTGGCTAGGGTAATAGTATTCTCAGAAACAAGAAGCTTTCAAAAAATAGAAATGCTAAAGATAAAAGAAAAAAAGGGATTCAGATTTCCACTATCCCTCTTATGGGGGAAATGTCAACAGAGTTTAAGGATAGGAGATACTGCCTAAATCAAGAAAAGAGTAATACAACATTGAAAATTTTTTGACACAAGAAATTTGGTCAACATTTTAACAATTTAAAATTAATAATGAAAAAAATTTAAGTAATATATCATCTAATGAATAAATAAAATAAAAGAATATGAAGAATCAAATTCCATGTAGGTATAAATATTAAACATTATGATTTAAAAAAACTGATGTGGATTGCCACATTCATACTGCATTCGTACACCTATGTTACTTCTCCTAATGAATAGCTATATGTTCAATTATTTTGTCTTGAAACAATTCTTGCGAGTTTTAGCGATTTATAGCGTTGCTTACAAAGTTTATATGCATTACATTTCTGTTTTATACACTTTATGTTTTATACACTTTTTATACACTTTATGTTTTATACGCATCATGCAAGTTTTACTGTATGCATGCATATATTAAAAAAAATTAGTATGTTGTGGCTAAGCAAGACATTCTTCTACATATTATCGTATAAAAATTCAAGCAACAACAATTATTTATTAAATTATTAGTTATTAAAGGTATTTCCCATGATGAATGCAGACGATTTTTATCTCTGAGAAGTATAACACTAAATTCCGAATGAAAGTCAATTTTGTGCTGACATCGTAAGAAATGAGATTATTTTTTCCCCATTATAAAATGAAAATAATCGTTAATTTTGTTTTAAATTATCATAGATCTACAGTTCAATCATTTGTTTTAAAGGTACTGCCGATTTCTTTTGAATGTTGCACATATTAAAAATTTACAACCTCCTGGAAGGGGGGGGGTGCTCCCCCCTCAACCCGAAGGGAAAAGCGATGCTCCTACATGCACACAAGTTTCCTACTTTCTAAAACTAATTAGTGATAATAGTAGTAATAATTCGTTAGAAATAACTCTCATATGCATTTATACGAAATGCTGCCATATTAAAAATAAGAAAATGAAATCATAGTGACACCTGTTGAGCAATTGACCCCCAAATGTTATTAGCACCAGATAAGATAAGGGTGCAACTAAATACCAAGTTTGATTAAATTTTGTTCATTGGTTCGTGAGATACAGCGTCCAAGAAATTTTTTATATACACAGACATTTCTAAAATCAGTCAAATCGTGTTCAGGATGTCTTCAAACATGTAAATCTGTCAAAAATTGGAGTTCGAAGATCTTCACGAATCCAATACCTTTTTTATATATTTGTAGAAGAAAGTAATACAGGAAAAAAAGATTTAAAAAAAAAATGAATATAATATTTGGTTACTTGTAGTAAAAAAAATAGGTTGAAGATTATCGCTACCGACATTGCGCGAGTCACTCTCCTTTATAATGGAGAACAGTTTATGTTTTATTTGCAAACCATCGATCCATCATTTTCTTTGTTAAGTAAATTAACAACAGAATTTAGCGTCATTGTGGTATTATCATTCCACTAAAGAGCCGTTTCTAAAAGATTATTTACAAAATTTACTTTCCAATCGGTAGTAATGTCTTGAAAATATATTTAACACATTTGTATATTTATAGCAATAGATAATTAAGGATAGATAATAGATAATTAATTTTTATAGCAATAGATAATTACTCAAACATAAACCCACTATTTTCTGACAAGCATTAGGTTGTAAAAAAGAGAAATGTACATATCTTTTTTTTTTTAGAAACTCGAATGGTGTTTATATTTTTAAAATAAGACAGTGGATTTTTAAGAAAATCGTTCGGTCTACCAACTTTTTGATATAGTTTTGGACACATTTTCATGCGTAAAAATTCGTAGATTTTCTTATAATATATACACACACACACACATATATATATTTTTTAATATAAGAAAATTGAATAGCGTTTTTATTTATTTTATATCAATATAAAAACAGATTTTTTTTTTTTTTTTACGAAAAGTAACTTAAAGTTGGCCATTTTTCCGATTTTTATAGTTTTTCGCAATGTGATAGTTTATAAAATTTATTAAGGTTTATGATATTTTATGCACAAAAAATATTTTATTTATATATAAAAAAGAAAGAAAACGTATTTTCCTTCTATAGAATTGTCATTAAAAAATGATGCATTTCTATCCAACATTGACTTTGTGAATGCGTTCAAAAGATTTGCTGTATTGTTAAAGATGGATTAAATTTTTGAAAACAACCTTAAATTAAAATTATTACGTTAGTATATTTGTTACCGTTAAAACGCGGAACCCGTTAATCTGAAGATTACCTAGCTAATCTGCAGATTAACTAAAATGACCCGTTAAATTGCGGAATAAAGAGTTTTCCGCATTTTAACTAGGTAATCTGCAGATTAACGGCTTCTGTGTCGTTAAAGTTCAAATGTTTGTTTCGAGCCTTTTTTTTTTTACATTCACTATGACGTCAAACAGTCATGTGATACTGATACGCGAATCCCAGATTAGTCTGTGACGCGATTGACCTTCAAACACAAACCGAAACTTTTATCCCTTCCACTTCCTCTCCGCTGTGACAAACAGTAAGCGCAAAACGTGGATCATCGAAGCTGTGACATTAGATTTCTTATTATGACCATTACAAATTTTAAAGTACAAGTAAGTTATAATTGTTTTGAGTTTATTTCTTCTCTTTTTTAATTCTGTCAATATAAGTTTGATAAGGGTCTGCATTTTATTAATGAAATATAATCTTAATTAAAAGCTCTCTCTCGTGAAACTTCATTTTAAATTATGAATCTTAAATTTACAGCACAGTAATTATTTTCTCTCGGAATAAAACTATTAAACCACAACTTTTTAAAACTACTTTATTTTAAAATTGATTTAAATTACTATTACTTACTGAAAAAAAGAACACATGTATTATTTTTTAACTCTGGAAAATATGGCATTCAATATTACGGCATTATTCAATAAATACTTAAAATGAAATTTTTATGCATTTTTTAGCATTTCATTACAATTTTTCTCTTTTGTTTCTTTCAATTTCAAGTTTCCTTTATATATTTTATATATCATGATTATATTTTTATTTTTAATTTTGTTCGCTTTTTCAAATAATTTCGTTGTAGTTTATCACATAAAATGTGTTAATATTTTTTTTTTTTTTTTTTTTTTTGTAAAATTAATATATTTCCTAAACTTGTACAGATATATGTATGCTGCAAAATATAGTTTAATAAAGCATTGGAAAACTGTCATTTTAATTTTCATGCGTTCTAAAAATTAAAGCAGTTTTAATTGTTTGAAGTACTTCTTAAAATGCTTCTGATTTGTCTAATTTAATATTTCTTTAGCTAATTAAAAATTGGTATGAGTTGTTAATAAAACTTTTTTTTTTTTTAATTGTGAAATATTTTTATTTGAAAAGAAATCGTTACTGTATTACAATTCTAACATTCATTTATAAAATAGACTTTATTGTAAGCTATTAAAGATATTATATTTCATATTTAAAATGCATAACATCTTCAAGTTTATATTGATAGAATAAAAAAGATGAAATAAATAAAACAAATATAACTTTAAAACACATACAGATTAAAATAAGTAAAGAAAGAAAGAAAAGAAAAGAAAACTAATCTTTTTTTTTTCTTTTCCCGAATGATAAAAACAAATACAACACAGCGTGCAGTAAAATTATACCACCAGAGATCTTATTTTCACTTTAACGAGTGCCTAGTAGGTAATGTGCAGATTACCTAGGTAATTTGCAGATTACCTAGGTAATTTGAGAAATGAAACAATTTTCCTCACTTTAACGAATTACCCTAGTTAATGTGCAGATTGCCTAGCTAATCTGCAGATTAACTGATTTCTGCACTTTAGCAGTAACATATTCATCATTATTAGCTATTTTTTTTTAATTTGTTTTTTCTATGACTAGAACAGTGTATATTATACTAAATATTTCAGTGATTTAAAAAATTGTAGCACTTTTCTTTTTTTTTTTGAACATGTATGTTCCTGTTCCTTACATCTTACATGTTTGTTATATGCGTATTATGTAAAAAACTAGTATGTTGTGACCACCACAAGACTTTCTTCTGTATTTTTCTATGCAAATTCACTAAGTGCAAAAAATTTATTAAAACTATTATTTATTAAAATTATCTAACATAATGAATGCAAATGATTTTCATCTCAGAGAAACTAACACTAAATATCCAAAGAAAGACAGTTTTATTGTCTATAAATCAGGGTGTCAACGATTTAAATCAGTGATTTTAATCATGATTTAAATCAATTGATTTTTTTAAAAAAAATCATTGATTTAAATCAACTGATTTTAAACTAGTGGATCTGCAGATCAGGAGCCTCAACGTCCTATTTGCATCAGACATTTTTCAATAGGTCATTTTTATTTATTCCTTATTATATAATAGTATATATTGATTCGATCGACTTATTACGATAATCAGATACATTCCTGAGGGGGGCTGCCGCCCCCCTCAATCCCCCGCTGTATCTCTCTTTGTATACCTATTTATATATCATATAAAGTGTTATGGAATTGTAAATAATTGCATTTATTTTTGTATAATTTTTTTCAGAGGCTTAGTAAGTCGATAAAATGCTAATTTTGTGCATTTCTAATCGTTTTAGCATTAAAATAGCCTAATTTTCCTTTAAAAACCCATTGAAAAACTCCAATAAGGGAAGAAAAGGATTTGGCGACTGTTTCCCTCCTTGGCGATTTTTTGGCAACCTTGGCGAGAAAATTCTTATTAGGGATATACCAAATATGGAAGCTCTAATCTCATTGGCTGATGAGATACAAGAATTTTCCAGAACAGTCTGTGTTCGATAGAATAGTATAAAAGGAGCATTTTTTTAGCCAAGGCGGCCAATCTCAGATTTGTGTCAGTTTCGTCAAATGCTTGCTTTGCTTCGAGCCTCTTTGAATGAGACTTGCTTTATGTGTTATTGATAAACAGTTTGTAACTGTTGTTTTGCTGTTAACGGCTGTTGTTTAAGCTATGTTTACTGGTTGAATTGAAGCTGATACTTGGTTTATAGACCTGTATTTTTCTGGAATTTTCTATGAATAATTCACTGAATTTTTATAAGTTTCGCCTTTCATTCTCGGACAACTTACGAACCCCCAAGTACGCAACAATATGTATTCTTAATAAACGACGGTCTTGTATTATTTCCCTGAAATTCATAAATACCAAATTTTATACAAAAAAGAATTACATAGCATATCGGAAATATTTTGCATAACCTTTAAACTAATTATCAATTCTATGCCCACAATTTTCAACAGGAAAACATGCTTTTAAAATTCTAATAAAATTTTATTATATTTGATGGGGTGTAACCATGTTAAAATACACTTTTAAGAAAAACCGACTATAGACCGTAATAGTACGAAATTCTTTTATGTATGCCGGAAAAGTAGCCACAGTCATTATAAACGCTAATAATAAGAATAAACCTAATTAATTATAACTCATTAATTTTTCGAACTAATTTGACATCATTTGGATGATTACAGTACATACTCGGAATTATTTTGTGTGGTCCCATAAATTATTTAGTCTATACATAACCTTTTTTAAGAGTAAACATGATTTTAAGCAACTTTATAATGTATGTTAACTTTATTAAGTTCAATTCAGCATAAACGCATTAAAGTGCGCGCTTAAATTAAAAATTTGTCCATAGGGTCTAATGTTACGAAATTCTTTCGTGTGTCTTTGTAAACGAACCATAAACATTGTATACATCAGTAAAAACTATTCAGCTTATTTTGCGTTTAAAATTAATAATTGTTCCAAATTTAACATCGTTTGGATGACTAAGTGACATTGTCAGAACACTTTTGTAAGGTCCTGTACATTAATTAGAAAGCTTAAGAGCACATATTTTCTTCAAACAACATAAGTTTAAGCATCTTACTCACGTGCTCTAATTTCATTTTCTTCATTGCAAAGTAATGATATTAAAATGCGTTTAAACGAAATTCACCCCCATACGCCTTAATGTTAAGAATTTTTGCGTGTCCCTGTACACAGTTTATAAAAAATATATGAATAAAAATTATACAGCTACTTATATGCAAAGCTGGAACGTGTGCGCCAATTTGCAAGTCAATCGAAGGATTTTTTCGGTCGCTATTGCGGTACATACAAATTCTTCCCATAGGCCGTAAGGATAAGAAAAATTTTGGCGTGTCCCTGTACACGAACGACAAATGGAATACACACCTAGCACTATACAGCTAATTCCTTTGGGCTCATGAATATGTGTACCAACTTGCATGTCAATAGCGTTATTTTTGGGACCGCTATCGCGGTACATACAAATTCTTCCCATAGGCCGTAATGATAAGAAAAACTTTGGCGTGTCCCTGTGTACGAAGTAGAAATGGAATACATACCAAAAACTATACAGCTGATTTCGTGGGGCTCATGAACATGTGTACCAAATTTCAAGTCAATAGCGTGATTTTTGCGGCCGCTATCGCACGACAGACGGACCGACGGAACCCAAAATCCTTTTGAGTCTCAACAGAGGGCCTCCATTGACGTTTCGGAAAAAATTGGAAGTCAATAGCTTGATTTTTGCGGTGGTTATCGCGGTACATACAGATTCTTCCCATAGGCCGTAATGATCGAACTATTTGGCGTGACCCTGTACACGAACTACAAATGGAATGCACACCTAAAACTATACAGCTGATTCCGTTGGGCGCATGAGCATGTGTACCAAATTGCAAGTCAATAGCGTGATTTTTGTGGCCGCTATCGCGGTACATACAGATTCCTCCCATAGGCCGTAATGATAAGGAAAACTTTTGCGTGTCCCTGTATACGAAGTAGAAATGGAATACATACCAAAAACTGTACAGCTGATTTCGTGGGGCACATGAACATGTGTACCAAATTGCAAGTCAATAGCGTGATTTTTGTGGCCGCTATCGCGATACATACAAATTCCTCCCATTGGCCGTAATGATAAGAAAAACTTTTGCGTGTCCCTGTATACGAAGTAGAAATGGAATACATACCAAAAACTATACAGCTGATTTCGTGGGGCACATGAACATGTGGACCAAATTGCAAGTCAATAGCGTGATTTTTGTGGCCGCTATCGCGATACATACAAATTCCTCCCATTGGCCGTAATGATAAGAAAAACTTTTGCGTGTCCCTGTATACGAAGTAGAAATGGAATACATACCAAAAACTATACAGCTGATTTCGTGGGGCTCATGAACATGTGTACCAAATTTCAAGTCAATAGCGCCATTTTTGCGGCCGCTATCGCGCGACAAACAGACAGACAGACAGACACAGCCCAAAACCGTTTTGAGTCTCAACAGAGGGCCTCCACTGACGTTTCGGCAAAAAATCATCGATTTAAATCTTTTTTAAAAATTTCTAGAATTTCTTTTCAAAATTTAAATCTAGTTAGTGCTGCCTTTTTCTCAAGTCTCCTTTCTTCTTTATTGTTGTCCTAAGAACACTCACTTGACCATTCTTATCTCTTCTCTTCAAATTCTCTCTTCTTGTTATGACCCTTGCATTGTTCCTTACCCTGCACCTGTATCCTTTAAGATTAGGAGGTAATAGAAGAGATTAACATTCTTTATCTGAAAAACTGTTTTTTCTAGTTTATTGTCCTAGAGCTTACATGTTCAATTACAATTATTGCTGTAGCACATGGTTTTTGCATCTGTTGAGCTGAAGTATTAGACTTTTGACATAGAAAATATTACTTGAGAAAAGCCTGTAGTTTAAACTACTAAAAAAATGTCTGCTGGAAGAAAAAAAGATCCAATTTCGTTTTATTTCCATGATAAATTTGAAGTAGGTAAGAAAGGAAGCAGAGCTGTTTGCAAAAAGTGTGGAAAAGAAATGCAAGGTCTGGTTGCAAGGTTAAAAAATCATTTTTCCATTTGTGCAACTCAAACTATAAATGAAGATAAAGATGTAGATGATCCACAACTTTCTGAAGGTAAGTGTTATGCGTTTATGTTTAATTATTACATTGCAAATACCAAATAATTAAAATGTAAACAGCACTACTTTAGGAGAGTTATTGGTGTAATTACATTTTATTTTTATTAATATCAATAGTTATTTTTAATTAATTGAAGAAACTTGCTGAAAATTAGAAATATTTTAACTTCATTTTTTAATTGAAATAAATGAATAAATAAGAATTAATCTCTGATAGTAAAATTTTTAATTAAAATGAAAATTTTATTCATTTTGCTTATTATATTCCTTCATGTCAGCATTATTTTTCAGAATGAATTTAGCAAAATAAATGTTTCCAATGAAAAAAAAAAAAAAAGATATTCAAAAACAACTTTATGTTAGTATAAAATTTTATTTAATAAAATAAGTTCATGAAATATTTATTGAAGATAGAAATGGCAATATTATAGAGCATTAATAAGTTAAATCTAATCCATAGAATAATAATAAAGGAAGAAGGAGCATAAGGTTTCTACATAAGCTGTTGTGTTGCTACAAAAAACAGCGATTATTAACAAGCCTTTATTAACAAACTTCAATATTGAGAGGAGCAAAAGTAGCTTTCGCTGGCATTTCACTAGAAGGGGTTTGTAAGCATTAAGACTATTGGCGTGCTCCTTCTTCCTCTATTATTATTCTATGATCTAATCATACTACCATTACCATTTTACCCCATCTTAAATCCTAAAAATATAATTATTTTATTTTTTTATATATCTATTATAGATCTATTCCTCAGAAGTTTCTGATTAAATGTACAGCAAAATAGGAAACTGTTGATAAATTATAAAATAGCTAGATTTTTTTTTTTTTTTTTTTTTTTTTCCCAGGCAAATATTTTGACAGGTTTAAGGTTTAATCTTAAAGCAAAATAAAAATTATAATTTCTACATAGTAATATGCAACTTGCAACTCCTTCAAACGTACCTAAAATTAATTGTCAAGATCTCAGAATGTATTTACAAAAAAATAAAATACTAAATCGTAATTTACAGGATTAAAAAAAATTTCTATAGGTTCCCCCCCCCCTCCCATTTAGTAAAAGACAAAAAGGTTGTTTTTAATCACATGTAACCAATGTAAGTGACAATATGTATAGTGGCAATAAAACAATGTTTTAATAGGGTTAAGAAATTTTTCAAATCTATTTCTATAATTATTAAACTTAACTTAGATCTCAGTGTTTGAAAGAAAGTTTATTAAATTCATTCTTATTTATATATATAATTTTTTTAGGTGTTCAAGTAGAAGTTAATACTAATTGTAATGCTGAAAGCAGTCTAAGCCTTCCTGGTCCATCAAATTTAAAACGCAAATCAATTTCTACACTTCCACTGCCATCTGAGAAAGCTAAAATGTTGAAAATTGATGATCTATCTTCTTTTGTAGTAAAAACATCATCCAACCAAAAAGAAGTAATAGACTCTCAGGTTGCAAAGTATTTTTATGCTACCAATACATCGTTTCGTAGTGTTGAAAATCCCCATTTTAAAAAATTAATGGAGATACTTCGCCCTGGATACTTCCCACCCAGCAAAACTGATTTAGGCGGCAATTTGCTAGATAAAGTCTACCAGTCTGAAATGGAAAATTGTCGTGATAATTTAAAAAATCAAACTTTATGCATGTCTTTAGATGAGTGGTCAAATGTCCACAATCAGCCTGTAGTTTGTATATGTGTGACTACTATCGAGGGAAATGTGCATCTAGTGGATACTGTTGACACTTCTGGAACACCTCATACTAGTGAAAATTTAACAGATTTGGCAATTACTGCCATAAAGAAAGTACAGGAAAAATTCAATTGCCGTATTCGCAGTTTTGTGACTGATAATGCAGCTAATATGGTAAATATGAGGAAATCATTAGAAACTCAAGACAAAGACTGCATTGATGTAGTGTGCTATGGCTGTTCAGCTCATATTCTAAACCTGCTTGCAAAAGATTTGGAACTTCCTGGTGTATCAGAACATGTGATACAAATAATTAAATATTTTCGCAACAATCAGTTTGCTAGAGCAAAATTTAATGAAAAAAAAAGGAAAAAGTGTTAGCCTAAGTTTACCGTTACAAGTGCGTTGGAATACGATGTGCGATTCTTTAGAAAGTTATATTAAGAACTGGCCAATTTTAGTGCAGATCGTTGATGAAAATCGAGATGCATTAGATGATAGTATTAAAGCTAAGATTATGAATATGGGCATTAAAAAAAATGCAGAGGACTTATTGCTTCGTTTGAAGCCAATTTCAATTGCTCTAGATCGAATTCAGAAAGATAGCTGCAGTATTGCTGAAGCTGTTGACATATGGAAGGGGCTAGAAACAGACCTAAAAGAAAATAATGTTCTTGATAGTTGCAAGAAGACACCTATTGTGAATAAATGCTTCAAAAACAGATATGACCAGGCTTTGAAGCCAGTGCATTTTTTAGCATATTTATTGTCCCCAACATTTCAGGCAAAAAACTTAAGTGCAGAAGAAAAAAATAAAGCAACTGAATTCGTCAAAGAAAACTTCAAAGACACATCCTTAATGGCTATTCTTTTGAAGTTTGTTGTACGTTCAGAACCATTCAATGGACCCTTATTTGAAGATAAGGTGGTGAAAGAAGTAAACGCTTTAGATTGGTGGAAGTCTTTCTCAGTATTAAAGGATTGCATTTCATCGAAAGAACTTTTTGTAATAGAACAACTTATGACTGCAAAGGCCACATGTGCAGGGGTTGAAAGAATGTTTTCAACCTTTGGTTTTGTGCATTCTAAAATAAGAAACCAATTAGGGGTGGAAAAGGCTGCCAAACTGGCATTTTTGTTCAAATCTTTGAATAAATAAAAATAAATACTAATATTGTTCCTCCTGTGTGATATTAATATTTCTGTAAAGCTGTATTTCTAAAACCTTTCTTTTAAAATTTGTAAAGTAGGTCATTATGTGATTTGTCAATACTGCTAGGCTCTCGAAATTATCAACTTTGACAAAATACTTTAGGTAGTCATTTCATTATCTGCATACTAAACAAAGAAATATTTTATTTACAGCTTTGTACTATGAACAACTAGGTATTTACCAGCTCTATATATTGAGATTAATTATATTTAAAAAATATGATTCTCTTTAAATGTTTATGTGTGTGTATGATTTTATTTTTAAAAAATCTGATTTAAATAAAAAAAATCCGATTTTTTTTATTTTTTTTAAAAAAATCATGATTTTTTTTACACCCTGCTATAAATAACATCTTTAAAAATGCATTTTTATAATGGTTATATCATATATCAAGTTTCATATTGTTATATGCAATAGAAACTGAGACATAGCCTTACCGTTTTCGAGGAAATTTTCAGTATAGTTGTGCCACTTATTCACCGATAAGCATCCAAATTGAATCAGCATAATGTCTCATAATGGCCTTCTTACATATCAAGTTTTGTTTGATTGTACGCAATAGAACTTGAGATATAGCCTCACCTTAAACTGCGGTAATCGCTATATAGCAGCGCCACCTGTTGAGCGGTTGACACCAAAAGTTGACAGGCAGTAATATAGGTCAAGGTGCATCTACATATAAATTTATATGTATTTCTGAGCAGTAGTTCCGGAGAAACAGTTGCCACAAAATTTTTGTCACACAAGCACACAGACAGAGACACATTTTCTAAAAATGGTCAAAATCGTGTTCTAGGCCTCTCAAAAGATGTAAATCCGTGGAAAACATGAAGATGAAAATTTTTACGATACTTTCTTCTATTGAATATAGAAGAAAGTAAAAAATAGTAATCATGAAAAGAAATCTATGAGATTTTGCTGCACTACCCAAAGCGAGTATAATCAATTATACTCGCTTTGGCACTACCATTTGAGGTGTTCTGAATTCATTTTTGCCATTTTTACGCTGGTAGGTGTATGTGTATGTGAATACTACGATAGCTCTTGACTGGTGCTGTTGATTTAGTTTAAAATATATTTATTATAGGTTGTGTCATACGAATTGTACAAATTTTAGTCAGTGGAGCGCTTTTTTTTTTTTTTTTTTTTTTTGGGGGGGGGGGGGGGGTGCGCGTGTGTTTACGTCAAATTTTTAAAGCAAACAAATTCTTCACAAGTATATCTCAGCCCCCCCCCCCTCCCCCGAAATGATAAGTCTGTATACGCCACTGACTGCTTTGTTAAATTAATCCTTGTTGAATCATGTTCTTAGTCTGTCTAAGAACAAGATTCGACCATAGATATAGTAATATATATAGATCTATCATGAAAAATATGATTTTTTATAATCAGTTGCTTTGTTATTATTATGGTTTAAATACTGTTTTGATTTTTAATGGAGTACTTTTTTTTTAAATTTTAATTTTTTATATTAGTAAGTAATATCGAATTTTCAAAAGCAGCCGCAGAGGTAAAGCCCGCTTGTTTTAATATATTATAACTAGTATTACCACAAGACTTTCTTCTATATATAATCCTATACAAATTTACACAATACAAATTATTTATTAAGTTATCCGCGTTTGTAATGATCGATAGATGGCGCTTTTTCAGCTCTTGTTGTTAGTAAATATTACAGCCACGTGTATCTATTTTTGTTCTTTTTGTTATTCTACTTAATATTCGTACTATAATTTCTCCGTCATTACATCATGGAAAATTGATTGCTTTTGGAAAAAAATATTTCAGTTTATTCAAAGTTTGATCGGAAGTAGGTATTTAACTGAAGCTGAACAAATATTAGTTTCAAATCATCTGATTAATTCTTTACTTCCATTAGCCGAAGCAACTGAAATTTTAAATTTGTCATTTGGAAATAAATGGAAGCTTAATTCTGGATTTCTTGGTCCTTTGGAGTTACACTGGAGCACACAACAGTATGTGTTAACATTTTTACCGGATTTATTCATTTTTATTCAATAAATATATGTGAAACTGAACATCGGCTAGCAATGGCGGCTTGATGGAATTCGAATTAAAGCATGTTTATTGTAATTTTCCCTTAGCCCACCAGAGGGCGAGCATTTCATTACAATTGCGGATAATTTATTAAAGATATTTTCCATGATGAATGCAGACGATTTTTTTCTTAAAGTAGTATAATAATAAATGCTGAAGAAAATCATTTTTGTGCAGACATGAAAAGATATACAGTCGAACCTCGTTAACGTGAATCTCAAAGGGGATCAAAAATCTGTTCATGTTATCAGTAGTTTATGCGAATTTGGAAAATGCCTACTCCTCAGAACCTTGGCGAAAAAACATAATCGGGCTTTGGCGAGCGCGAGTCATGATGATAGACGGTAGGGTTTTGCTCGCATGTCTGATGACAAGCGGACGTCAGAATTCGTATTAGCAATAACAATAGAAATTTTTTCGATAATTTTAAATTACTTTGAAGTATGATTTAAAACATTCATTTTGTAATTGAACAGCTATTTTTATTTTCTAAATAAGTTTCTAAACGTTCATAGCTAATTGGAAACATCCTACATGTAAACAAATTGTCGTGTTTATTATGTCGAGATAAACTTGAAAAGAGATTGACGTATATTTATTTTATATTTTGCCTATGTATGAGTTATTATTTCACATATGCATTTAAGTGAATCAGTAATTAATAATGCTGGAATCCAAATGTTTATTTTGTGTGTGTGTGAAGAACTTATTGCAAGGTATGTTCCCAACATTCAATGGTTTTATAATTATTAGTTTAATGTCTGTAAGTTGTATAAGTGCCTAGAATAAACATTTCTTTTATTTTTTTAATTAAAAGATAATATTTTGTACATTAATGCTATAACATATTGAAATATTAGTATCTGATATTATATCCTGATGACTCATCTTATATCAGGTAATTTGTTTAGACATTTGAAAACAAATTTGACTTAAAATTATGATATAATTGTGATCATTCGCCTTTTAATTAGTATATTAGTTAGATGTTTATTTTGTTAAATATCACCGTTTGAAATGAAATTGGTCGAACTGCTGATGATAACATGTAATTATCAGTTCAATCATTTTTATAATGATAATATCGATGAATATATTTATTACACACTACATTTTGAATATTATAGTGAGATATATTTACATAGAATAGATTGCATTATGTAGACTGCTGATTAAGTAGTACACATACATTCTGAGTGAAGTTAATTTGAATTTTTTAAAAACAAGAATTAATTTTTGTTAATTGTGAATAATAATACAGTTTATGGTATGACTTAGCGTGTTTTTAATAAATCAATAATTTGGCATAATTTTGCTATTATCCTTGGAATTTACAAACCTTTAGGAAAGGAAAGTTTATCAAAGAATGCCATACTCAAAATGGCAGAAAATGAAATTTCATCAAAATACATTAAAAAAAAAAATTAAATGCAAAAAATGTATAAAGTACAATTAAAAAAAAAAAAAAAAAAAAAAAAAACAGTTGAAAAGCTCAAAATTATAAATAATCACAGTTTAAAGAAGATCGAAGAGAAATGAAGGAACAGTGTTTCTTGGAAAGTTCTCTAGTTATGAAGTTTATCCTATGCCAGCTGGACCATAGCTTCAGTGCACGAAATTGATTTTGTGCCTGTAGACGTGGGCTTGCTAGCGATTTTTATAAATATCGACATCAGATAGAAGAAGAAAGAGGAGGATAAGCTTATTGAAGACACGGTTCCTTGTGACATGCTGTAAATAAATCTAAAAATAGATCAGCATTGACATTTGATTTTCTTGTATCCTTTTCAGTTGTTTGCCATGCGAACTTTTGTATGTTTTTTTTAATTTTATGGTGTTTGTTTATAAAAATTTTGTTATAGTTCATTTATTTTACTTATTATTATTATTATTTATTTGTAGATAGGGTAAGTGCACCAGTGATTGACACTTTTAGAGCAATCTCTGATGTTTTTAATGTTCTAGTCATCAGAAAATATTTTCAGAAATCTTAAGTTAGTACATATGGCATGAAAGCCATTCAGAACCACATATATGTTAAAATATATACATTTTATAACAATTCTTTTTTTTTTTTTTTATGAATTTTTATTTGACACCCACTCAATGTTCCAGTAATTGACACTGCCAGTTTTTCAATTTATCAGTCATTGGACCCGTATGTTTCATTGTTTGACACTGCTAGTTATTCATTTTATCAGTTATTAGCACCCTATGCTCCAGTGTTTGACAAAAAATATTAAAATTCTTATACGTAAAATATGATTTTATTATTTTTCTTATTTATTAATTATTTCGGGATAGATGTCAATTAGTGGAGCATGCCAATCACTGGAGCACCTACCCTATAGCTTTATCTGACGAATTTGAAATGAGCAATTTCAGTGTATAAATCTATAGTTCCAAAAAATTGCACATTATCCTTAAATATTAAAATATGTATTTATATAGTTACTGTTTAAAAAAGACTGAAGAAGAAAAGAAAGAGCAGTTTTCCTCAGAAAGTTCTCCATTTGTGAAGTCTTTGCATCCTACGCCAGCTGGAACATATCTATAGTGCACAAAATTGTTTTCGTGCCTGTAGATGTGGGCTTGCTAGCTCATTTCATTAACACTGATGTCAGATGGAAGAAAAGGGAGGAAAAGCTTATTGAAGAAAGAAAGTTCATCATGACATGCAGTAAATAAATCTTTTCTTAAAATATATAAACATTTATTTAATTTCCTTGCATTCTTTTGAATTGTTCGCCATTTGAACTTTTGTATGTTTTTTAATTTTATGGTGTTATTTATTTTGCTATTACTTAATTTTTATGGTAATATTCAATTGTTTCATTCAAATTGAACATAGTTTGATCAATTAGCAACAATTCAGCTTTAGTCCAAAGAAAAAACACATTTTTCATTAATTGGCAACTTTTCGCTTACACTCCCTGACTCAGAATTTTACATATTACATATAACTTTAATAAGATAAAATTTTTAAAAATGCTCCATGCAAAATAATTTTTAATTCTTCTGCTGAGATCTTAATCATGAGAGACTTGGAGATTTAATCACCACACACCCAAAATTTTACAATTTTCATGAAAATTTTTAAGTTATACTTCATTTTTAACAAATTGTTTTTGAAGACAGCCTCATCTAGTAAATTTAAAAATTACAATTTAAGTATAAGTTTATTATTACCGCCAAGAGAGAAAGAAAAAAAAGCATAGCATCCTAAAATGTTTAAAAAGTGAAATATTTGTGGCTGCAGCTATGAGTCTGCTAGCATATTTCACAAATATCATGAAACGGAAGAAAACAGAAGAGAAAATAAGAAAGAACTGGCGTTTTAAAGTGATAAGTACACAACTTTGAATAAACACCATAAAATGCTATAAATTCACAATAATTGTTTTGGATCGAAAGAATACATGACCCTTCATCAGGCGAACAAAGGAAGCACGAGTGCTGCAAGCAAAGTGGCAACACACGCTGCCGCTTTGATATCAGCATTTGTGCTTACCGATAGTGACACGATCTAATTAAAGAGAAAGCAAGAGACAGAAGAAAACATCCACTACTGATGGCATGGACCACGAGGAAGTAAGCTGACGAAGGAGGAAACCCCCTCACAAAAGCAACTATTCAGACTTCCATAAAGCTGCAATGTAAGATTTTATTCTCTACAAAAATTTTCAGGAAATCGCTAAAATTGATGCCAAGATCAACATTTGCGTCGGCTACAAACTTGGCAGCCTCACGAGATTAGTAATCGAATTTGGTGACAAATATTGCTTCAGGAGAGCCAGAATTTGTAAACCTTTTCTCAATTTTAACAGAATTATTTGTTTTGGTAAAATGTATCATTTCTCACCACTAATTTTTGCCTACAAGAATAAAAGTAGGCAATTTATACTGAAATGTTTTTCATTGAACACTAAGCTGTGTTTAATATTTAAACTTAAAAACTTGTTCACATACCATAAAATTAATAAAACCACTACCAGTTTCAAAAGGACATGGTCTTTCTTCTTCAGGTGCAAAGCACTTGCTATTACCTTGGAGAAAAAAGCAAGACTAGTGGTTTTTGTGCCTGAAGAAGAAGAAAGGCCATGTCTTTTCGAAACTGGTAATGCTTTCATAATTTTATGGTGTATGAAAAATTTTTTTAATTTAAATATTCATTGTGCACCAGTTTTTTTATTTTTGTACTGTCTAAGCTGAGTATTTGCCAATGGTATTTTCTGTAATAAGCCATAGAAAATTTCTGAAAAATTTACAATTGGTGGTATATATAATCTTATCATCAGGGCTGAGTTGTGGTCGGAGTAGCTTTTTTTTTTTTTTTTTTTTTTTTGCTTGTTTTCGGGAATGTTCATGGACTAGAACCTGCCTGTTTATTTACAAATCAATTTCCTCACACAAAAATATCAATGTTTCCATAACCATATGTATATTCCAATAGATGTATAAGGAAGTCGTGGTGTCCACGTCAGATTCTTTTTTTTTTTTTTTTTATGGTAGTTAAGCAAGCATACATGTATGGTACCGTGACCACTGCTATACAGATTTTCATGCAAAATGTGTAAGTTGTATCCAGTGATATTTTTTTCTCTTTTGGTTTTAATGGTTGCAAAGTGAGTTCACATGCATGGAAGTGATCGCTACTATACAGATTTCTATGCATAGTGAAATAGCTCAGTTTTAAATATTTGTTTTATTGATCTTAAAAATAGGCTTCCATATTAAGGAAGTATTGATAAAAAATATGTACAACTGTATTAAAATATAGCTATAATTTATTAAAATGTATGTACGTGTAACATCGTTAAGGCAATTAATTCGTCATTTAATAAAGATTTTCTTTTTCAAGTTTAAATTATTAATATAAATATGGCTGCAATATTGACAAGTAAGTTATACTAGGGTGCCTTGATAGAAAGAATGACAACATACGAAGGACTGTCATTGGCCAAAATTTCTATTTTACCAAATCTATGAAAAAAAAAAAAAAAATGATCAGGTGTACTTTGAAAATTAAGTGAATGACAGTAAATTTTACTCTTTAAAAATTTTTTTTAATAGGAAAATGTATTATTACTAAGTACAAAACTTTGAATAAACACCATAGAAGCAAACACTTGCAACAATTGTTTCAGGTAAAAAAAAAAAAAAAACCTTCATCAGGCAAAAAAAGTACACACGAGTGCTGTAAAAGAAGCGACAACACACTGTTGCAGGTTGCACTGTGTTGCTGCTTTGTTACAGCACTCGTGCCTACTTTATTCCCTTGACGAAGGGCTAGGTTTTCTTTTGACCTGAAACAACTGTTGGAAGTTCTTGCTTTTATGGTGTTTATTCAAAGTTTTGTAATTATTACTTTTAAACGCCAGTTCTTTGATGCTCTTTTATAATGTACTAGCAGGCTTTGCCTGCTTCGCTGGTCATTATATTGAAATGAATTTTCAAAACGCTATACCATTAATAATTTTAAAAAATCATTGAAATCAGTCAAAATCTAAGTTAAAGTTCTCGCTACCTTCAGTAAAGGTTTTTCCACTTGCCACACTTCACAAAATCCCTTTATAGTACATGTTGCATACACATACCTAACCAACACATTAAAAATCAGGATCCTGAGATTATTTGAAGCAGCACTACATTTTAAAATGTGTTTTTACCCCCTCCCCACTCTTAAATGGAAGAAGGAGGAGGGAATTTTGCTAAATAATTTTATATTATGAGTTCGATATATATAACTGACCCACACATCGAAAATCTCCTTCTTAAGATAATTTACTGCAGAGTTACGCATGAAGAGTTACTGCAGAGTTTACCCCCACCCCTAAGGGGCGGTAGAGTGGAATTTCACAAAATCACTTTGTAGTGTGTGTGGAATATGCATAAGCAGTCCACACATCAAAAGTTGCCATTCTAAGATTATTTGGAACAGAGTTACGCATGCAAACATGTTTTTTAATCTCCCCCCCCCAACCCTCAAGAGGGGAGATGGCACGGAATTTCAAATAATCTCTTTGTAGTTTGTGTGTGTTGAATACACATAACCAATCGACATATCAAAAAATCACTTTCATGAGATAATTTCATAGCTGCTGTTTTTAATCTTTTAAATCAAAATTCACATTGGTGTTTTTAAATGGAATATGTTATATATATTTTCGACGATTAGTATTACTAAAATCAGCTATAAAATTTTTCCAGTCTGAAGTCCCCGCCAAAAACAGTAGACTTGGTATCTATGTACTTTGGAGCAGTTACACTTTAAAAGGTGCTTTTGCCCCCTACTCAACACCCTTAAAGGGAGGAAAGGGGAAATTTCACAAAATACCTTCATAGTGTGTTGAAAACTCATAACCAGCCCACACATAAAAAATCACCTAAGATAGTTCGGAGCAGATTTGCACTTGGAAATATGTTTTCTCCTCTCCAACCCCCAAGGGGGATAGTGTGGAATTTTACAAAATCTCTTTGTAGTATATGTCTTGAGAACACATAGTCAATCGACATGTTAAAAAATCACTACCCTGAGATAATTTGGAGCGGAGTTACTCTTATAAACATATTTTTGCCTCCCTATCCACCTGCAAAGGAGGGAGGAAGAAACTGCGTACAAATCCCTTTACAGTGCGTGTTGGGAAGGCATAAACAACCGACACATAAAATTAATCTTGCTGAGATAATTTGAAGCAAAGTTATGCTTGAAAACAGGTTTATTGCCCCCCCCCCAATTGGGAACTTTCGCAAAATCCCATTACAATAGGTGTCAGGCACACATAAATAAGCCACACACTAAAATTTGTGATTCTATATATTTCCCCAGACAAATTTAGTGCTAAAAGGGGGACTTGAATTTGCCCCCTCGTAACTTCTCCCCAAAATCGAAAATTGCAGTAAACCAATAATGATTTTTTGGAAATATCCTCAAGTTGACTCTTAGTGGTTTTCTATATCTTTGTGCTATTATTGGTAGAGTTTAACCCTCGCTTTCCCAAGATGGGTTAAACTTTGACCCCATTTTGAAGTGAAATTTAGTTAAGCCCGCTTCATTCAAGAAGTGCGCTAATTCGTCAGGAGATAGCAAACATAACCAGTGGAATGTTGCAACTTCTAAATTGTACAAAAAGGTGCTGTGCTGGTGATTTTCGCCAAACATGCCAAGCGGCACCTAAAAGCGATTTTTCTGCAGTAACGCCTTGATGTTGGGAAAGCGAGGCTTAATTAAAAAATGCGTATTTTCTAAATTTGCCTCCAAAAATCATTTTTACCAACATAACTAAAAATTTCTCAATAATAAAAATTTAATTTTCAAATATCATTTTTTTTTTGTCCACATTCAAGTTGTAACAATATAAAAGGCTACAAAAAAGGCCTCTGAATGGAGAATTGTTTGCATGAAATTTTAAAAATGAAAGGTTATATATATATACTAGCAGGCTTTGCCCGCTTCGCTGGTCACTATATTTAAAGGAAACTCTTTTCTATATAGATTTATTAAAAAAAGAAAAAAAAAAAAAAATACTGAAATCGCTGAAAAGCTTGCTTTGAGTTCCCGCTGCCTTTGGCATCGAACTGTTCGTCCTCGCAGTCTCCGGTGCCTGTCCCTATTGCCTGCGACAATAGCTTACCCGTGGGCTTCCATTTGGGTGCTTATCATATATGACAGTTTCGATAGACAGTATCGAAAAATTTGAAGTAGCTTTTTTATATTTGAATACCAATTACATAAGAACAACATTATGCGTGCTGTACATAATACTTGCTTTCAAGTTATTTCCTATATTTATTTGATTTAATCGATCAACCATAAAATGACAGCAATTTCAAGCCAAATTTAATATTACAATATGCTATGATCGGCTACGTCTATCGCATGAGACAATTATTATTATTTTGTGGTTATATATAATTCATTCTTAGTTAATAGTAGTTGGTATATAGAAAAATAAATTAATTAATATGTAAACCTCATCATGGTACAAACTTAATATAGCTCCCCTTGACGTTATTTGAATTTTGTCGCCGTTTTAGACCAAAATATAATTTATGCGATTATTGTTCCTATATCTTTCTATCTCTTTCTCTTTTTCAATACTTTATAATTTAGTTATATTTTTGATGAGCTACTTGGCTTTAAGTGGCTGTCCTAGGCGAAATATGTCCGATCTACTTCAGCATCAAAATTTAAAAATTTGTCCAGTATTATCAATAAGTAAATACCTTTAATATAATGCTGAATTATCTTTTATGCCTAGCGTAATTCATCCATGCAATATATGTACATATACAGTTGAGGTATATAAAAAATGCTATGAAATAAAATTCAGATCATATTACTATTAATATTTTATTTTAATTATAAAGGCGTTATTTTCTCATTCACCAATTTAACATTTAGTAATTTTTATTTTTCGCGTAAAAGTATATTTCATTTTATGTTGAAAAAAAAAAAAATAAATAAATAAAAATACCTCGTAAACTTTTTTGGCAACAATTAAAAATTTAAATGGCTTATATTAAGGTAATTACCTGTTTATTTTTTTCATATTTTAATTAATTTTAAAAAATCTAATCAAATAGTAGCATATGTCCTATTTCAGATTATTATCTATCTCGGTACCAAATTTTATCCAGATCCTAAATAGTAGCATATGTCCTATTCCAGATTATTATCTATCTCGGTACCAAATTTTATCCAGATCCGTTTAACCGTTGTGACGTGATTGAATAACAAACATCCATACATCCAACGGACAACTCACGCCATCTAGGTAGAAAAGTTGTTGAAAGAGTTGGTTAAAAATTAATTAAGAAAGAACTAATTAAGTTACAACTTTCATTAATAGATAAAAACCTATTCGCACACCTACCGAATGTACATACAAAATTTCATTAAAATAGGTTAAGCCGTTTTGGAGGAGTATGGTAACAAACACTGTGACACGAGAATTTTATATATTAGATATATATATTAAGATTATATAAATACTTTTAAATGTTTGGACATAGTTCATTTTTACTAAAGCAAGATTATTACTGAAATAAATTGAGTTAAAAATCATTTACATAAAAATAATAAGAAATTTCATTCAAAGGAAGAGATTATAATACATGCAATTAATCATATTATCAATGTAATCAATCTATACCTGCACAAACATTTGAATTAGTTAAATTTTTAGAAAGTGAGCCTTATTTATTTATTAATCTAAATAAGTAAATAGAAGAAAATCAATGTGTTGCTAGTTTAAAAATTAATCAATAAATAAAACTGTGCATGCTATACTTAATTTCAGAGTTAGGCAAAGAAAAAAAACTCTGCATTAATCAAAATTAATATTACCTAACAAACATTTTACTTAATTACTTATGTTAGTAATTACTTAAGTACATCATTACTATACTAAGGATTACAATTTTTTTTTCCCTTTACGAAAATGAGACAGAAAGAAAGAATACTTCAGAAGAAATATGTAAAAGTATAAATTAATTTATTTGAATAAAAATAATTTATATTGAATAACGAAAAATATTGAATGATAAAGTTAATAAATTAGTGGAGAAATTTATTATGATACGTTTACATATTGGTAAAAAAAGTTATCTGTAATAAACTTGTATTTTTATTTAGCACATTTTAAACACAAAAGAAAAAAAAATGTCTTCTGTAAAATAATCGCTTTTCATTCAATTAAATGTGAAGAAAATTATTTTTTTTTATTAAACAAAATGTTTTATTTTTATACTATGATACGAATGCAAGTACGGTGGATGTGAATCGATGATTCATTCATTCTTGATTCATTCTGACAGGTTTGATTCAATCAATGATTAGTTTCCACATTTTCATATTTTTCCCTTAAAATATGTTGTGCGCCAAGAATTTTCTCGCCAAGGTTCTGAGGAGTAGGCATTTTCCAAATTCGCGTAGTTTATGCTATCAGTAACTGATCGTCATATAACTAAAAGTAATCTTCATTTTGATGGGGATTGTTTTAACAGTTCATGTTAAAAGTAATTCACTTTAACAGTGTTCACGTTAACGAGGTTCTACTGTATATATATATATATATATATATATATATATATATATATATGTCTATGTATATTTAACATTAAAAATAAAAGAAATCGGTAGCTTCGTTTTAAATTAATACAGATCTATGGTTCAACCATTCGTTTTAGAAATATTGACGAGTTCTTTCTAAAATATCTACATTGAAAATTTACACAGGCCCCGGGGGGAAGGCACTTCCCTCCCAGGAGGAAAGCAATGCTCCTACATGCACACACTTTTTTTTTCAAGTTTATTACTACTATTATCAATAATTCATATAAATTTTATATTCATGCGTTAAAAATAACTCACATTATGTACATTTTATGAAATTTTTCCTATGTCATGTTAAGTACTTAAAAAAAAAAATAGGATGGCAGCACCACCTGTTGAGCGATTGATTTCTAAATCTAATCAGCACCAGTTTAGGTCAAGGTCCAACTGAATACAAGTTTGATCGAATTTCGCTCATATTTGGGGCTATAATTCGAAATTGCTAGAATTGCATTTTTAGTTGTGTTAAGCGTTTCTTGCAGTTTCGAACAAGGTTTAAGAAAATATTATGACATTAATTAGTTTTTCTGCCTGTCTGCTTGCCCACCTGTCCGAGTAAACCTAATTTCTATTATATGTTGCGACTGGCCGTTAAAGAGTTAACGCGAATTTTCCTGAAGATGAGGATATGCCCAATCGTTTTAGTTTTAGCTCTCTAAAAAACACTTAACCCCAAACTTTATAAAAATCATTATATCCATTTTCGAGTAAAACCAATTTCTATTATATGTTGCAATTGTCAGTTAAAGGGTTAACGCAAGTTTTACTGAAGAGTAGGATATGTTCAAACATTTTAGTTCTGTAAAAAATAAAAAAAAAGACACTAACTCCAAACTTTAATCAAAATCGTTATATCCATTTCTGAGTAAACTCAATTTCTACTACATGTTCCGATTGGCAGTTAAAGGGTTAACACTAATTTTCTTGAAGCTAAGGATGTTCCAATTGTTTCAGGTCTTAGAACACGATTCGATAAAGATTTATTAAACAAAACCGTATGAAGTGTACTTTTTTTACATAGGATTTTTTGCTAGTGTTCGGACACTTTTGTTACCGATTGTATTGCGATCGGCAGTTAAGGGGTTAACTCGAATATCTCAAAAGATGAGGATAAGTCCAATAGTTTTTTCGACCAAAAAAACTTCTAACCAGACAGAAATAGTAGATGGAAAAGATAAATTTCTTTAAATATCGTTATTCCATACAAAAAAAAAAAAAAGAAAAAAAAAAAGGAAAGGAAGAAAAAAGGGAAAGAAAAATGAGTATCTGCAGTTTTTTCATTCATCTTTAGTACATAAATTATTCACAAATTTTATTTGCTAGATTATCTGTGTATATCCCCGTGTATATTCTTTCGGGGAAAGACATCCATAAGAGAGTAAAATGGCCGTCTTTCCCCGAGTAAAAAATGCATCAGTTTTTCGCCCTCGCTGATCAATCTATGTCTTATTACTATATCTATGGGTACATCTATTACAGTCAGCGCCACTCTGCGGCCAGTTAGGTCCACTTTTGAAGGAGGAATCCCTTAAAAAGGTTCCTCCTTTCTGTGGCCTCTCCATGGTCTGTCTCCATGGCTCAATCAGATTGAAAAAAAATTTCGTTGCCTGGCAACGAACATTTGATGTCTGATCTTGAAGAGAAAGTGTAAATAAGCAAAAAGAAATTGAATTATTATCTGATAATCCTTTTTATTGTGTGTAATTTTTTTAAAACTTCGAATTATAACATATTTTGAGCTCAAAAAGGATAGTTTTTAATGTTTTTCCGGATAAGTAACTGAGAATGCTAGTAAATTTAATACCATAGTGTTACAATAATGAAAAATAATTGTTTGCTTCTATGTGTATATAGGTTTGATTAAAAATTTAATTTCTTTCACTCTTTTCAGTCTGTTGACTACTTAGAATGCAATTTAACCTCCTGCTTGGCACTGATTTTTCGATAACTTTCTAAATTTTGTTAATTTCATATGTATTTTAACGAAACAGGAATATATATATTCATATATATTTTAACTCATATATTTTATATTTGTGTTTTGGTGGGCTTCTAAAGACAAGATATTACATCAAGCTGACAAATTCAAAACATACTAAGCTGTGTTTATTTCATATGCACTTTAGTATGCCTCTTGATGGGCTTCTAAAGGACAAGATATGTCAAGATGATGGTTTTTTAAAAACAGGCTAAGCTGTGGGCTAAACTGCATTTTTTTACTTATTAATATCATATTAACAGTATTACTGTTTTCAACTGTATTTAAGTATACGTTTAACATAAAATATTACTTATTATTTAAATTCATAATATAATGTTCTTGTTTAATGTCATAGTTTTTACAAAAGGGTTTCTTAGCTTCTGTAAACCTATATGATTGATATTACTTTGATTAATCTAAGCGGAATGGCTACATTCAAATTCGTAAATTATGCAAACTTTGTGTTTGTTATTAATTTTTTTAATTATTTTTTAAAGCGTTATTAATAGCAACTAAGATGTTTGATTAAAATTAGGAAAACTTTATAAATTGCCATTTGTAGACTAAGAATTCAGCAAATTTTCTTATTTCTGTTTTTCTGTGTTTCTTTTCTTTGCTTCATTATCTTACTAACTCTGCATTTAAAATAAGACATGTGATCTAGTCCTAGGTTGGTGAATTATTAAGTTTGTTAAAATTTGAAAATTGTCTCAATTTTAAATAAGAATCAAAATTAAAAAACAATTACAATTTTTGACTCTACAAACGAGCTTTAAACTTGATCTACTTTTGCTATCATGCATCGAAGATTTTTTTCATTTTATGTAAATGTAAGGCCAAAGCCCAGGGTGGGGTATAAACAAACCCTGAAATTTTGCAGATTGTTGAAATTTTTTTTTAATTATTTATCATTTTTAACGCTCAGCATTTTGTACTAAGCTTGAATCCCTTCTGAAATTCTTTTCTAGCTATGGTCTTGATTTGATGAATAGAATTATTTTATTGAAATAAAATAATTAAGCATGTTATGACTTAAATATGACATATTGAATGAAAAGTTGTAAGAAGATATTCTGTATCATAACAATATAGGTATTTATGAATCAAAATAATTTCTATATTAGGTATTGAAAATATAAATAACATTTGTTCGGGTACTTATGTACTATCGCAATCATACTGGCATCATTCTATTACAATATACAGTTCTTAATGTGATTAATCTTTGGCATGTGATTAAATTAATGTTCAAATGACGACATTGGTGCTTTTAAAATTTTTAATGATATGTTTGGCATTATCAAATAATTCTAAGCAACGATAAATTTGTCAAGCATAAATTATATGAGCTTATTGAATAACCAATTTTAAAAGATTCCTACATTTTGATTTTTTACATGCTTCTAAAAGTAACATAAATTTGAAATTAATGTAATCAGACTGTAAATGTTAAAATATGGTTGCCAATTCAGTGCCTTAAACATGGGTGAAATTGGGGTTGCCAATTTGGTGAGTTATCCCGAAGGTTGGCATGGTTGCGATAGTATATAATTACCTTTGTTCATTGTTCACTAATTAAATAAAAATATTTGTTTACCATCTTAGGAAAAAGCAAATAAACTAATTACTCTTATCTTTTAAATTTTGTATGGAAATTTTCACATGGGCTAAAGCAAACAAAGGAACAACTTTACTATAGAACCCCCTTGGCAGTTGGCACCATAGCCCAGTGGCAGAAAGTTTTGTAGCTGTCTGCGACAGGCTTTTAAAATTTCATAATCTGTCTGCAAAATTTACGTGTAATCAGGGGTGAAAATAGCTTACACTTAAAAAGCCTGAAAGCTGATTGGGGTAGGGGGGGGGCTTAACATCTGTGGTGATCTCGTGCAACAATACACGAATACAATTTTACTGCTGAACAATATAGTATAAACAATTATAAAATAATAAGTTGAACTCATTCAATTAAATATTTTATAGCAATGTTTGACACAACACAATATAAATAATTATGAATAATAAAAGTTTTAGTTTCGATACAGAAATTTTTTTTAAGTGAATTGTTATTCGAAAGTTGCAGACAAATTTTTTTATCAGTGCAAACAAAAACTGTCCGCATGCCGTTTTTCTGTGTCTGCGACTATGTCGCCGTGTCGCGGTATTTCTGCCACTGGGCACCATAGTAGCTCGGAAGTTTCTCACTGAAGTCTTTACTTATGCAAATGCAATAGCCATTTTAATTTATCTTTAAAATGGAACAACAAATTAAAAGTTGCAAAGGGGTCCTATACTAATGTTACACCCAAAGAAAAAATGCATTATGTTATTGATTACATTGCACTAATTTATTTTTTAATTTTTAATAGATTGTTCTGTGTAATTCTGTTAATATTGTGAATGATCTATTAAAGTTAAAGAATGATAAATGTCCCTTTGTCAGTGTTTTGAATCGTACCCTTCCACCGATGGCGTACAGGAGCGAGCTTTCGGTTTTGCCTAAAACAAATATCACAAAGCTTGTGAAAGCGTATTACTCTTAATCTTTCATCAATGTTTAATTTAAAAAAGGCCTCACATTTATAAATAGTAATGGGTGATAAGTATTTTTACAAATGACACAATTTCTGTGTTTACTTTCATGCATCAAGAGAGTTTTAGATTTGTTAATAGTGGGAAAGTTTTTGTTTGTATTTTTATTTCACTAGTCAAATTCGTTCTATTAATAGATAATAAAACTGATTTGCGTTGTTCCAAAAATTTTATAAATTCTTGAAAAATGGCAACATTTTTGGATTTATGGGATAACTCAAAATTCTTTCTAGATTCTCTGTCTAACTTTGATACGAGAATATTTATAATGAAAATATCTGATAATTTATTTTGTTCATATTTAAGAACTTTCAAGGCATGCACATTTTTCTGAATACAGTCAATCATATTTCTAATTTCTTTAGGATTTTCAGTTTGAATTTTCTCAAAATTTAGAATATTTTGTACATGAATATCAACAATTAATCGCTCGTTATCATAGCAATTTTCTAATGCATTATATATAATGATTCAAATGTATCAAAATTTAAATTTTTAGCATCATATTTAAGACAAGATCTAAGAGAATATAATTTTTGCGACTGATTAATATGAACATTATTGGTTATCAAATCATCAAACTGTTCTTTAAAAGAACTGAATTCCTCATATTTTCTTGAAAATTCAAGTAATACTAAAGGAGGAATCTGCATTTTTATTTCAAAGGCATCTTCAGATGCATTTTCAGTCGCATTTATTTTTTTTTTTATCAGAATCAAATTTCTTATAAGAATTAATTAGAATATTAATTCTTACCTCTAGTTTTTCCAGATGATCTTCACAAGCATCGAGATCATCTTCTATAGTTGCTTGGTCAGAATCTTTCAGATCTGGAATTTCGTAGTATTTTTGTCTCAATTCGCCGATATATCACTGATTACGAGCTCCTTGTTCGACGGAGCCAAATTTGTATATTCACAATGTGAACTAATTTAGACGGACCAGCTTTGTTGCATTTTAAATTTTTACTTTGTACTAATTACATACATTTGACATATAGGTACATATTTACAATGAAGCAATGTTACATTCATAAAATAAAAATTTACTATACATAAATTTATTAATTGTGGGCTTCATTAAATTTCAAGTTTCTTTACCCACGTCAGTTTTACTTGGTCTCTCATGACCTTCTGCCAAAACATTTTTACGGAGTGGAGATGTATAAGTAGTGCGCATGTACCAACATTCACCATAGAGTCAATATGTCATTAACTTTAATGGTGGTTCTAGTTATCTAGAATATGCTGTATATCTAAGATTAAACATTTCGTTTTTGTGAAACTTTTCAAACCACTTACACATATCTAATTATCAGTGGCTTATGCTATTTTTTTTAATTTAAAAAACAAAATCAATCTTTGTCTAATTGTTTTCTTTTCAATTTTTTAAAAATATCTTTCAATGATCACTAATAATTAGAGCCAGTTTGTCATTAATGTTAATCAGGATCTGTCCTCTAAGATATATTGCATATCAAATATTCATATTTTATAAAAGATTTTATAACTTATACTAGAAACACGAATCAACATCCATTAATAGAAACTTTCTAAACAAAGAATAAAAAAATCACACACCTGGCAACAATCGTTATGGTTTGCTGCTTTGACACTGCACTGAAGTCTAATTTCTCTTTCACTCTTTTTTTTTTTTCTTTTCTTTACCTGATCAGGGATCGTGGTTAGATATTTGGACCCATAACAATTATTACGTGATTGTCCATTTAATGATGTTTGTTTATAAATCACTTATTCTTCAGCTTAAGATGTTTGGTGCTTTGCATTGTAAAATTAACAATACTCAGAAATTCTCATCAGAATCTATTTTATTAAAATTTTCAGTTTTGTTAAAAGATTCCTTTAGATAGTTCAACAATATTAACTAATATTACTCTTTATATTAGTTAATCGAATGTATACTTATTTACTGCATATATCATTTCACATTTTTTTTTTTTTTTTTTTGAACGGGATGCAATATTAATTAAAAGCAAAAATTTATTTTAAATCATTTCATTGTATATCCAGGGGACTCCAAAAAAGACTTTTCCCCCGCCCCCTTAATTTGACTTGATAATGGAATTTCAAAGAAAAAGTATTCAACAATCGATTTACAACACAGTAAATTTACCACGATGATTGGCAGCTATTTACCATTTACTAGCGAGCTTCGCCCGCTAGCGGGTCAGTATTTTCAAATGAATCACTATAATGACTGAATCACTAACAGTAACTTTTAGTCTTAAGAAAAGAAATTTAAAAAAAATCATTTCTGATCGGGCAAAGTGTCGTCCCGGGTCCCCACTGCCTTCGGCAGCGCAGTCCCGTGCGCGTGCACAAGTTAAGGGATACTGTTAATAGTAAACCTATAGTTTGCCGTTTTTTTCTTATCGTTATGCTAATTAAATATATTAAAAATTAATCACTCTTAAAATAAAGCTTAAAGAAAAAAAAACGTTAGTTGAAAAAAAAAAATTAAACATTTATTAAAAATCCTAATTTCCTTTTAATATATTTTCTACTTACCAGGAAAATAAATATATCGTTCAATGAAATGCTATATTAAAGAGCTTTCAAATTTAAATCATCCATTTGAATTTTTCAAACGCGAAACGTAAACAATAGCTAACCTTCCGGAAGTTCCGACTGAGCCAAGTTTCAAAAATTTGCATAAAACATCTCTAAGAACGATAGCCGAAGTCTACGCACGCGCCGCGTCGGCGCATGCCGTAACGTACATCCGGAAGATCACTTCGTTTCTCCCGCGAAGCTATAAATAGCGAACGGCGATGGTAGTGGGTGTTCGCGGTTGCCTTTGCGGTTGCTTTTACCTTTGCTCTTGCCCCTGCCATTGTTCATTTTTCGCCGATGCCGGTTTCATAAGATGTCGCCGTAATATGTGGCGTTTATTTTTTATATTCAAATAAAATCTTTTCATTTTTAGTTAGTTATAACTCACGTTAATCCTTTTTTGTGAGTTCGAAATTTAAATGAAATTTATAGGTGTTCATATCGCGACAATAACAAGTGGAAACAAGAACGTCACGTCTTCTACATAAGTGTCACCAGCTTCTTTCTAATGGCACGTAGTAGTTTCTTCTGCAACCTATATGGGAAATAAAAAGATGTTAAATATTGTCTTCGTACTCACCTTGTTTGTCATCCAGCATCTGCTTTGGTATGTTTGTTATATATAAAAAGTATTTGTCTACTTCAATTATCTTATTGTTATTCATATAAACTTATTGTTATATTTATATAAACTTTTTGTTGAATTTATTGTTTCAATTAAAACACAAATTAAATTAAAATTTGTTATGGTCATTTATTTAACAATTTCTACATATTTATCTTTCAGCATATTTACTTACTCTAGCTTCCATTTTATCAAATTCATTTAATTAACTTTAAATGTTGTTAAGCTGGTGTTTATGTCTAGAGTAGCTCCTCTGCTAATTCACTTAGCCTTGGATCTACTTCACACCAGCTAACAAGAGAAATAAAAAGTGGTTATGGGCTTTTCCTTTTTTCAGCATGTAAATATGCTGGCCCTTTCATAAATTAATGTTTTTCTGTTTTGTTTGAAAAATAAATTGAAAGTTAAATTTTTTGCATTTATAGTAAATTTTTGAAACAAGAAATTGTTTGAATTTAGATTAAAAGTTGTTTAATGTTAATAAATGAAAATCTTGAATGTTTTGTTTAATTTAAGTAATGATGACCATTTTTTTTGCATATTGTTGAGGGAATATTGTAAATTTTTTTCAGTAAAGTAGAAAAAAAAACTTTTTGAAATTTCATATATATATATTTGAATAAATTTTCAAGTCATAAATGAATTTACCGAATGTTTAATTCGGGGGGGCAGAGGTTTTTATAAGAAAAATTGTGATATTTTTGATATATTATATTTTTAAATTGTTTGAACCATAATTATACAATTTTTTTTTACTCAAAAATGGCTGTCAACAATTTACATTCTATTCCCAAACTGAATGCGATTAATTTCGAGGAATGGAGGAGTGACATTAAATTTGTTCTTCTTGACCGGGGACTCTGGGACATAGTTGTTGGTACGGAAACAGCCCCAGTTTTGGCTGATGACAGAAGCAATGCTTCTGCTGTTAATAAATTTAAGTCTAGAGCTAATGCTGCTTTGGCTGTCTTGTACTTAAATATAGAAACTGAGTATAGGAAAATTGTAGAAAACGAGGATGACCCCGTAAAGGCATGGAATTTAATTAACAAAAGTTTTGTTCCAGATACTCGTGCACAGCACATGAGTTTATTTTCTGAACTGTGTGATTGCAAAATATTGCCTGGTGAGGGTGTAAATGTCTTTGCGTCCCGGGTCATGAGGATATTTAAACAAATAGAAAATTCTAAGGGGGGACTGACGGAAATTTTTGCATCTTATCAATTGTTACGTTATCTCCCATCATATTTCGACGGTATCGTTCAAAACATACTAAGATGGGAAGATGATAAATTTACATTCAATGAAATTGTAACTTGCTTAGTAGCCGAGGAAACTAGGCTAAATTTAAGAAATAAAGATAATCAATTAAGTAAAGCTAAAATTTCTGCTCAGTTTTCTCATCTAAATGATACAGGTAAAAATAAGCTTCTAAAACAAAAATTAATTTGTACATTTTGTCATAAGAACGGCCATGCTAGACAAAATTGTTTTTCTCTCAATAGAAGTAGAAATGTTGACTTTAAACCCTCTTTTCAAAACCAAAACTTACCTTCTCAGAATTTCAATCCTAAGAAATCCTTCCAATCAAGAGGTAGACAGAGTCGAAAAAAATCTTCATATCAATCTAGATCAAATTCTAAGACCCGTAATAGTAGTAGGGATTCAAATTCATCTTACTACATTACTGAGGCCAGTTTAGCTCAGCAAACAAATGAATCAGATTGGGTATTCGATTCAGCCGCATCTCATCATTTTAGTAAAGACCGTGAACTTTTCACATCATTTAAACCTCAACAAAATGAAGAAATGGCTGTAGCCATGGAAGGCATCACTTTGCCAATCGAAGGAAAAGGAGACATTAAATTGCGTTTTGGCCAAAGAAATTTTACTTTAAAGGGAGTGATGTATTCATCAAAGCTTAGGAGAAACCTTATATCAGGGCCACAACTTGACAAAGAAGGTCTACAGTTTATTGGGGGAAGAGGCGAAGTCAAAATTACGTCCAATGATAATATAATGTTCAGAGCAAAATTAAAAAGTGGTGTTTATCGTGTCCAAGCAAAAATCCCAAAATCTATAAAACAACATGTAACTTTTGAAGCCTCCACAACCTCTTCAAAAGAACAGGAAGTTCTAAACCTGTGGCATAAGAGATGCGCTCATGTAAATCCTCAAACTTTGACGCATACAAGTAATAAGAGGGGTGCAAAGGGATTACCATTCTTAAAGGGACATACAGAATTTTTTTGTGAAGATTGCAGGTTGAATAAATTTAAACGCACTTCATTTAAATACAGAAACTTTGTTCGATCCAAGAGACCCTTAGAACTGTTATATACAGATGTTTGGGGACCATGTCAAGTAAGAGGCAAACATGGAGAACGTTATTTTCTATCAATCATGGACGATTATTCCCGTAAAGTATTCATTTATCCTATAGTCCAAAAATCTGAAGTAGCTGAAACCTTAATTAATCACATCAAAAGGGCAGAAAGATTTATAGGTAAACCTTTAATAGCTATCCGCTCAGATAATGGAACAGAGTTTGTCAACAAAGAATTTTCAACATTTTGTCAGGAAAAAGGCATCAAACATGAACTAACAAACACGTTCACTCCAGAACAAAACGGTGCTATTGAACGTTATAACCAAACTGTTATTAATGGAGCCCGTACATCATTATATGAAAGTGGTTTAGACTTTTGTTTTTGGCCAGAAGCCGTTTCACATTTCAATTATGCCTGGAACAGACTATGCCATAAAGATTTTGAAAAATCACCATTCGAATTGTACGGTGGAAGAAAACCATCAATCAGACATCTTAAACCATTTGGATGTGTAGCTTATGTAGGACTGGCAAAACAAAGGAGACAGAAACTGGATCCAAAAGCTGTGAAAGGTTATCTAGTTGGATATGCACACCATACAAGAGGATACCGTATTTGGATCCCAGAGCAAAATAAAATAGTAGAATCTTTAAATGTGACATTTAAAGAAGATCGTTTGTTCAAAACAGAAGCAAGTGGAGCAGTGCTGGGCACCATCAACCAGCATTACACAATTCAAGATGTATTTCCAAAGGATAGTGACGATGATTCTGATGAAGAGGCTGTTGACGAAACTCCTGAAATAGGGTCCAGCGTACCGTCTGAATTATCTGACACTGAGGAATCCTCAGATGATGAAAAACCTGTTCAATCATCTCAATTAAAAAACATAAAGTTTGAAAGAAAACAAGTTTTAAGAAGAGATAAATCCAGAACAGACGTATACTACTATCCCGAAAATACAAGAACAAGATTAAGATCCCATAGAGACGTTAGAAAATATTGCCAAGAAAACAAAATCAAGTATGACCCCAATAAATTTTCATTCACTCCAATAGAAGAATCTGACTCAGACACAAGTGCCAATTTTTGTCATAATTCCTCTTGACTAGAATTAATTATACCAAGAACTTTCAAACAAGCCCAAAAATCAGACCAATTTCAAGAATGGCTAGAAGCAATGAAAACCGAAATAAAAACCATCCAAGAACGAAAGGTTTGGCACCTTGTAGAACCTCCGCAAAATAAGCAAATAATTGGATGTCGCTGGGTATATGCTATAAAACGAGATGAAGAAGGTCGAATTGCTAAATTCAAGGCAAGGCTTGTAGCTCAAGGTTACGCTCAAGTAAAAGGCGAGAGTTATGAAGAAACTTTTAGTCCTGTTATAAACTTCGATCTAATTCGTTTTTTCTTTTCACTTTTGGTAGTGCAGCACAAGTGGAATCACGTACAATGTGATGTCACTGGCGCATACCTATATGCTCCGCTAGAAGATGAAATATACATGCAGCAACCACCTGGTTTTATTAAACAAGGAGAAGAGAAGTTAGTTTGCAAGCTCGACAAAGCTCTCTATGGCCTTCACCAAAGTGGACGAGCATGGTTTTACGAAATTGACAGAGTTTTATCAAATATCGGTTTTATTAAATTTACTTCTTGCAACTGTGTTTATACATTCAAATTTCAAGTTATCCTATTATTATATGTTGATGACATGGTTTTATTTGGTAAAAGTAAAATGTTTTTAGAGGAAGCCATTAATGTCTTAAAACAAAAATTCAAATTAAAAATTTTGGGAAGGACAAAGAAACTACTTGGAGTAGAATTTGTTGAAATTGACTCAAAGCTATTCATTCATCAAGAAAGCTATATTCAAGAAATATGCAGTCGTTTTAATAATTTTAACCCTCCAATTTCATCCTTACCAATCAGCAAAGGCTGTATTTACTCAAAATCAAGCTGTCCTCAAACCGAAGAAGAAACCAAAGAAATGACAAAGTATCCATATCGCAATATTCTAGGGTGTTTATCATATTTATCTAACAGAACAAGACCTGATATAGCATATGCCGTCAATATCTATAGCCAATTCCAATCGAATCCAGGAATTCATCACTGGAATGGGTTGATCAAACTACTGGGATATGTAAAGAAAACCAGCCAATTAAAATTAAAACTTTCATGTGCTGATTCACAGATCGTAGCCTACACAGACGCCGACTTTGCTTCAAATCGTGATGATCGGACATCCATAGGTGGACAAATAGTATTTCTAGATAGTAGCCCCATCAGTTGGAGGACCTTTAAAGAGAAGGCTGTTAGTTTATCCACTATGGAATCTGAGTTCATTGCCGCTACAGAAGCAGCAAAAGAAATTGTCTGGCTAGATCGAATTCTAGAAGAATGCCAAAACATGAAGATTATAAAAAATAAGAAAATCTCAAAATTACTAATTGACAATATGGCTGCCATAGACTTTATTAAATCTCCTATAGAGAATAATAGAAGCAAACATATAGAGGTCAAACTATATTTTATTAGAGATCTTGTTATCAAAAATATTTTTGAATTGGTTTTCATTCGTAGCAAATTAAATTTGGCTGACATATTTACTAAGCCACAAACTAAATTTGAATTACAGAAATTTGTGAAAAATCTTTTCTTCGAAAATGTTTCAAAAGTTAATCTTAAATTTTCAATTTCAAATTTTTCTATGAATTTATAAAATTTAAAAATGTAAATTTTCTAAAAAAATTTTTTTTTTATGAATTCAAATCCTTAATGAATTCAAACTTTTTTTTTAGGAATTCAAAATTTATGAATTCAAAAATTTAAACTTTTCTATGAATTCAAATGTTTCCTTGAATTCGAAAAAAAAAAAAATTCAAATTTTGCAAGTTAAGCAAAATCTTTCCAGGTTTAGGCTGGAAGTTTTTTTTGAGAATTTCAATTCTCATTCTTTCTTTGACAGTAAGTCAATTTTTTTTTATTCAATTGCTCACAGCAATTTTTCTCTCTCTCCTCTCCATTCCCGAAATAATCCATTCTGTTCTTTTTGTTAAATATTTGTATGTAATTTATACTTTTATATTGTAAGAAAGAATTGTGTTTATACATATATTTATAATATTGAATGTGATTATACTCATGTTATATTTGTTGTTAAACTTATTATACAAATAATCCATTTTATGAATTTCTTTTCTACAGTTTTTTTTAAAGAGCATGTTAAAAATCTTTTCAAAACTGGAAGAGAGGTTTGAGTAAACAGGTATATGTTATTTGTGTTTCAAAAACAAATTGTTTTGTAAATCACCTCTATCCAGATATTGATCTCTGTTGCTGTGCAGCTGAAGATTAAACCTAATTGTTTTTTAGTTCTGAAGAAACTGTTAAACTGATTAGTCACAGTCGTATGATTATGTAATTTGTGCAAAGTTTTGCTGGATGTTTTTTTTATTAACTTTTTTAAACGTAAAAGTGCAAACGATAAGAGGGGGGGCCTTGTTAATAGTAAACCTATAGTTTGCCGTTTTTTTCTTATCGTTATGCTAATTAAATATATTAAAAATTAATCACTCTTAAAATAAAGCTTAAAGAAAAAAAAACGTTAGTTGAAAAAAAAAAATTAAACATTTATTAAAAATCCTAATTTCCTTTTAATATATTTTCTACTTACCAGGAAAATAAATATATCGTTCAATGAAATGCTATATTAAAGAGCTTTCAAATTTAAATCATCCATTTGAATTTTTCAAACGCGAAACGTAAACAATAGCTAACCTTCCGGAAGTTCCGACTGAGCCAAGTTTCAAAAATTTGCATAAAACATCTCTAAGAACGATAGCCGAAGTCTACGCACGCGCCGCGTCGGCGCATGCCGTAACGTACATCCGGAAGATCACTTCGTTTCTCCCGCGAAGCTATAAATAGCGAACGGCGATGGTAGTGGGTGTTCGCGGTTGCCTTTGCGGTTGCTTTTACCTTTGCTCTTGCCCCTGCCATTGTTCATTTTTCGCCGATGCCGGTTTCATAAGATGTCGCCGTAATATGTGGCGTTTATTTTTTATATTCAAATAAAATCTTTTCATTTTTAGTTAGTTATAACTCACGTTAATCCTTTTTTGTGAGTTCGAAATTTAAATGAAATTTATAGGTGTTCATATCGCGACAATAACAAGTGGAAACAAGAACGTCACGTCTTCTACATAAGTGTCACCAGCTTCTTTCTAATGGCACGTAGTAGTTTCTTCTGCAACCTATATGGGAAATAAAAAGATGTTAAATATTGTCTTCGTACTCACCTTGTTTGTCATCCAGCATCTGCTTTGGTATGTTTGTTATATATAAAAAGTATTTGTCTACTTCAATTATCTTATTGTTATTCATATAAACTTATTGTTATATTTATATAAACTTTTTGTTGAATTTATTGTTTCAATTAAAACACAAATTAAATTAAAATTTGTTATGGTCATTTATTTAACAATTTCTACATATTTATCTTTCAGCATATTTACTTACTCTAGCTTCCATTTTATCAAATTCATTTAATTAACTTTAAATGTTGTTAAGCTGGTGTTTATGTCTAGAGTAGCTCCTCTGCTAATTCACTTAGCCTTGGATCTACTTCACACCAGCTAACTTGGATCTACTTCATCCAAGTTAGCTGGATCAACCTTCAGCCTTGGATCTACTTCACGCGCTGCGCGCGCATATTCCTTCCCTGACCCTTCGTGCCCCCCCCCCCCCCCCAAAAAAAAAATCATTTCTGATCGGGTAAAAACTCACACCGGGTCCCCACTGCCTTCGGCAGCGCAGACCCATGCGCGCTGCGCGCGCACGTGTGAAGGTATATGTGCGCTGCTCGCAAATATTTCTTCTCAAATTAAATTTTTATTCTTAAGAAAAGAAAAAAAAAAAAATCATTTCTCATGGGGTACAAAGTCGGCCCGGGTCCCCACTGCCTTCGGCAGCGTAGTCCCGTGCGCGCTGCGCGCGCACCAGTTAAAGAATATACGTGTTAATAGTAAACCTATAGTTTGCCGTTTTTTCTTATCGTTATGCTAATTAAATATATTAAAAATTAATCACTCTTAAAATAAAGCTTAAAGAAAAAAAAACGTTAGTTGAAAAAAAAATTAGACATTTATTAAAAATCCTAATTTCCTTTTAATATATTTTCTACTTACCAGAAAAATAAATATATCGTTCAATGAAATGCTATATTAAAGAGCTTTCAAATTTAAATCATCCATCTTAATTTTTCAAACGCGAAACGTAAACAATAGCTAACCTTCCGGAAGTTCCGACTGAGCCGAGTTTCAAAAATTTGCATAAAACATCTCTAAGAACGATAGCCGAAGTCTACGCACGCGCCGCGACGTACGTCCGGAAGATCACTTCGTTTCTCCCGCGAAGCTATAAATAGCGAACGCCGATGGTAGTGGGTGTTCGCGGTTGCCTTTGCGGTTGCTTTTACCTTTGCTCTTGCCCCTGCCATTGTTCATTTTTCGCCGATGCCGGCTTCATAAGATGTCGCCGTAATATGTGGCGTTTATTTCTTATATTCAAATAAAATCTTTTCATTTTTAGTTAGTTATAACTCACGTTACTCCTTTTTGTGAGTTCGAAATTTAAATGAAAGTTATAAGTGTTAATATCGCGACAATAACAAGTGGAACGTCACGCCGTCAACATAAGTTTCACCAGTTCTTTGAAAAAGGAACTTAATTGTCTTTTTCTGCAACCTATATGGGAAATAAAAAGATGTTAAATATTGTCTTCGTACTCACCTTGTTTGTCATCCAGCATCTGCTTTGGTATGTTTGTTATATATAAAAAGTATTTGTCTACTTCAATTATCTTATTGTTATTCATATAAACTTATTGTTATATTTATATAAACTTTTTTTGAATTTATTGTTTCAATTAAAATACAAATTAAATTAAAATTTGTTATGGTCATTTATTTAACAATTTCTACATATTTATCTTTCAGCATATTTACTTACTCTAGCTTCCATGTATCTAATTCATTTAATTAACTTTAAATGTTGTTACGCTGGTGTTTACGTCTAGAGTAGGCTCCTCTGCTAATTCACTTAGCCTTGGATCTACTTCACACCAGCTAACAAGAGAAATAAAAAGTGGTTATGGGCTTTTCCTTTTTCAGCATGTAAATATGCTGGCCCTTTCATAAATTAATGTTTTTCTGTTTTGTTTGAAAAATAAATTGAAAGTTAAATTTTTTGCATTTATAGTAAATTTTTGAAACAAGAAATTGTTTGAATGTAGATTAAAAGTTGTTTAATGTTAATAAATGAAAATCTTGAATGTTTTGTTTAATTTAAGTAATAATGACCATTTTTTTGCATATTGTTGAGGGAATATTGTAAAATTTTTTTTCAGTAAAGTAGAAAAAAAAAACTTTTTGAAATTTCATATATATATATTTGAATAAATTTTCAAGTCATAAATGAATTTACCGAATGTTTAATTCGGGGGGGGCAAAGGTTTTTATAAGAAAAATTGTGATATTTTTAATATATTATATTTTTAAATTGTTTGAACCATAATTATACAATTTTTTTTTACTCAAAAATGGCTGTCAACAATTTACATTCTATTCCCAAACTGAATGCGATTAATTTCGAGGAATGGAGGAGTGACATTAAATTTGTTCTTCTTGACCGGGGACTCTGGGACATAGTTGTTGGTACGGAAACAGCCCCAGTTTTGGCTGATGACAGAAGCAATGCTTCTGCTGTTAATAAATTTAAGTCTAGAGCTAATGCTGCTTTGGCTGTCTTATACTTAAATATAGAAACTGAGTATAGGAAAATTGTAGAAAACGAGGATGACCCCGTAAAGGCATGGAATTTAATTAACAAAAATTTTGTTCCAGATACTCGTGCACAGCACATGAGTTTATTTTCTGAGCTGTGTGATTGCAAAATATTGCCTGGTGAGGGTGTAAATGTCTTTGCGTCCCGGGTCTTGAGGATATTTAAACAAATAGAAAATTCTAAGGGGGGACTGACGGAAATTTTTGCATCTTATCAATTGTTACGTTATCTCCCATCATATTTCGACGGTATCGTTCAAAACATACTGAGATGGGAAGATGATAAATTTACATTCAATGAAATTGTAACTTGCTTAGTAGCCGAGGAAACTAGGCTAAATTTAAGAAATAAAGATAATGAATTAAGTAAAGCTAAAATTTCTGCTCAGTTTTCTCATCTAAATGATACAGGTAAAAATAAGCTTCTAAAACAAAAATTAATTTGTACATTTTGTCATAAGAATGGCCATGCTAGACAAAATTGTTTTTCTCTCAATAGAAGTAAAAATGTTGACTTTAAACCCTCTTTTCAAAACCAAAACTTACCTTCTCAGAATTTCAATCCTAAGAAATCCTTCCAATCAAGAGGTAGACAGAGTCGAAAAAAATCTTCATATCAATCTAGATCAAATTCTAAGACCCGTAATAGCAGTAGGGATTCAAATTCATCTTACTACATTACTGAGGCCAATTTAGCTCAGCAAACAAATGAATCAGATTGGATATTCGATTCAGCCGCGTCTCATCATTTTAGTAAAGACCGTGAACTTTTCACATCATTTAAACCTCAACAAAATGAAGAAATGGCTGTAGCCATGGAAGGCATCACTTTGCCAATCGAAGGAAAAGGAGACATTAAATTGCGTTTTGGCCAAAGAAATTTTACTTTAAAGGGAGTGATATATTCATCAAAGCTTAGGAGAAACCTTATATCAGGGCCACAACTTGACAAAGAAGGTCTACAGTTTATTGGGGGAAGAGGCGAAGTCAAAATTACGTCCAATGATAATATAATGTTCAGAGCAAAATTAAAAAGTGGTGTTTATCGTGTCCAAGCAAAAATCCCAAAATCTATAAAACAACATGTAACTTTCGAAGCCTCCACAACCTCTTCAAAAGAACAGGAAGTTCTAAACCTGTGGCATAAGAGATGCGCTCATGTAAATCCTCAAACTTTGACGCATACAAGTAATAAGAGGGGTGCAAAGGGATTACCATTCTTAAAGGGACATACAGAATTTTTTTGTGAAGATTGCAGGTTGAATAAATTTAAACGCACTTCATTTAAATACAGAAACTTTGTTCGATCCAAGAGACCCTTAGAACTGTTATATACAGATGTTTGGGGACCATGTCAAGTAAGAGGCAAACATGGAGAACGATATTTTCTATCAATCATGGACGATTATTCCCGTAAAGTATTCATTTATCCTATAGTCCAAAAATCTGAAGTAGCTGAAACCTTAATTAATCACATCAAAAGGGCAGAAAGATTTATAGGTAAACCTTTAATAGCTATCCGCTCAGATAATGGAACAGAGTTTGTCAACAAAGAATTTTCAACATTTTGTCAGGAAAAAGGCATCAAACATGAACTAACAAACACGTTCACGCCAGAACAAAATGGTGCTATTGAACGTTATAACCAAACTGTTATTAATGGAGCCCGTACATCATTATATGAAAGTGGTTTAGACTTTTGTTTTTGGCCAGAAGCCGTTTCACATTTCAATTATGCCTGGAACAGACTATGCCATAAAGATTTTGAAAAATCACCATTCGAATTGTACGGTGGAAGAAAACCATCAATCAGACATCTTAAACCATTTGGATGTGTAGCTTATGTAGGACTGGCAAAACAAAGAAGACAGAAACTGGATCCAAAAGCTGTGAAAGGTTATCTAGTTGGATATGCACACCATACAAGAGGATACCGTATTTGGATCCCAGAGCAAAATAAAATAGTAGAATCTTTAAATGTGACATTTAAAGAAGATCGTTTGTTCAAAACAGAAGCAAGTGGAGCAGTGCTGGGCACCATCAACCAGCATTACACAATTCAAGATGTATTTCCAAAGGATAGTGACGATGATCCTGATGAAGAGGCTGTTGACGAAACTCCTGAAATAGGGTCCAGCGTACCGTCTGAATTATCTGACACTGAGGAATCCTCAGATGATGAAAAACCTGTTCAATCATCTCAATTAAAAAACATAAAGTTTGAAAGAAAACAAGTTTTAAGAAGAGATAAATCCAGAACAGACGTATACTACTATCCCGAAAATACAAGAACAAGATTAAGATCCCATAGAGACATTAGAAAATATTGCCAAGAAAACAAAATCAAGTATGACCCCACTAAATTTTCATTCACTCCAATAGAAGAATCTGACTCGGACACAAGTGCCAATTTTTGTCATAATTCCTCTTGACTAGAATTAATTATACCAAGAACTTTCAAGCAAGCCCAAAAATCAGACCAATTTCAAGAATGGCTAGAAGCAATGAAAACCGAAATAAAAACCATCCAAGAACGAAAGGTTTGGCATCTTGTAAAACCTCCTCAAAATAAGCAAATAATTGGATGTCGCTGGGTATATGCTATAAAACGAGATGAAGAAGGTCGAATTGCTAAATTCAAGGCAAGGCTTGTAGCTCAAGGTTACGCTCAAGTAAAAGGCGAGAGTTATGAAGAAACTTTTAGTCCTGTTATAAACTTCGATCTAATTCGTTTTTTCTTTTCACTTTTGGTAGTGCAACACAAGTGGAATCACGTACAATGTGATGTCACTGGCGCATACCTATATGCTCCGCTAGAAGATGAAATATACATGCAGCAACCACCTGGTTTTATTAAACAAGGAGAAGAGAAGTTAGTTTGCAAGCTCGACAAAGCTCTCTATGGCCTTCACCAAAGTGGACGAGCATGGTTTTATGAAATTGACAGAGTTTTATCAAATATCGGTTTTATTAAATTTACTTCTTGCAACTGTGTTTATACATTCAAATTTCAAGTTATCCTATTATTATATGTTGATGACATGGTTTTATTTGGTAAAAGTAAAATGTTTTTAGAGGAAGCCATTAATGTTTTAAAACAAAAATTCAAATTAAAAATTTTGGGAAGGACAAAGAAACTACTTGGAGTAGAATTTGTTGAAATTGACTCAAAGCTATTCATTCATCAAGAAAGCTATATTCAAGAAATATGCAGTCGTTTTAATAGTTTTAACCCTCCAATTTCATCCTTACCAATCAGCAAAGGCTGTATTTACTCAAAATCAAGCTGTCCTCAAACCGAAGAAGAAACCAAAGAAATGACAAAGTATCCATATTGCAATATTCTAGGGTGTTTATCATATTTATCTAACAGAACAAGACCTGATATAGCATATGCCGTCAATATCTATAGCCAATTCCAATCGAATCCAGGAATTCATCACTGGAATGGGTTGATCAAACTACTGGGATATGTAAAGAAAACCAGCCAATTAAAATTAAAACTTTCATGTGCTGATTCACAGATCATAGCCTACACAGACGCCGACTTTGCTTCAAATCGTGATGATCGGACATCCATAGGTGGACAAATAGTATTTCTAGATAGTAGCCCCATCAGTTGGAGGACCTTTAAAGAGAAGGCTGTTAGTTTATCCACTATGGAATCTGAGTTCATTGCCGCTACAGAAGCAGCAAAAGAAATTGTCTGGCTAGATCGAATTCTAGAAGAATGCCAAAGCATGAAGATTATAAAAAATAAGAAAATCTCAAAATTACTAATTGACAATATGGCTGCCATAGACTTTATTAAATCTCCTATAGAGAATAATAGAAGCAAACATATAGAGGTCAAACTATATTTTATTAGAGATCTTGTTATCAAAAATATTTTTGAATTAGTTTTCATTCGTAGCAAATTAAATTTGGCTGACATATTTACTAAGCCACAAACTAAATTTGAATTACAAAAATTTGTGAAAAATCTTTTCTTCGAAAATGTTTCAAAAGTTAATCTTAAATTTTCAATTTCAAATTTTTCTATGAATTTATAAAATTTAAAAATGTAAATTTTCTAAAAATTTTTTTTTATGAATTCAAATCCTTAATGAATTCAAATTTTTTTTTAAGAATTCAAAATTTATGAATTCAAAAATTTAAACTTTTCTATGAATTCAAATGTTTCCTTGAATTCGAGAAAAAAAAATTCAAATTTTGCAAGTTAAGCAAAATCTTTCCAGGTTTAGGCTGGAAGTTTTTTTTGAGAATTTCAATTCTCATTCTTTCTTTGACAGTAAGTCAATTTTTTTTTTTCCAATTGCTCACAGCAATTTTTTGTTAATCTCTCTCTCTCCTCTCCATTCCCGAAATAATCCATTCTGTTCTTTTTGTTAAATATTTGTATGTAATTTATACTTTTATATTGTAAGAAAGAATTGTGTTTATACATATATTTATAATATTGAATGTGATTATACTCATGTTATATTTGTTGTTAAACTTACTATACAAATAATTCATTGTATGAATTTCTTTTCTACAGTTTTTTTAAAAAGAGCATGTTAAAAATCTTTTCAAAACTGGAGGAGAGGTTTGAGTAAACAGGTATATGTTATTTGTGTTTCAAAAACAAATTGTTTTGTAAATCACCTCTATCCAGATATTGATCTCTGTTGCTGTGCAGCTGAAGATTAAACCTAATTGTTTTTTTTAGTTCTGAAGAAACTGTTAAACTGATTAGTCACAGTCGTATGATTATGTAATTTGTGCAAAGTTTTGCTGGATGTTTTTTTTATTAACTTTCTTAAGCTTAAAAGTGCAAACGATAAGAGGGGGGGCCTTGTTAATAGTAAACCTATAGTTTGCCGTTTTTTCTTATCGTTATGCTAATTAAATATATTAAAAATTAATCACTCTTAAAATAAAGCTTAAAGAAAAAAAAACGTTAGTTGAAAAAAAAATTAGACATTTATTAAAAATCCTAATTTCCTTTTAATATATTTTCTACTTACCAGGAAAATAAATATATCGTTCAATGAAATGCTATATTAAAGAGCTTTCAAATTTAAATCATCCATCTTAATTTTTCAAACGCGAAACGTAAACAATAGCTAACCTTCCGGAAGTTCCGACTGAGCCGAGTTTCAAAAATTTGCATAAAACATCTCTAAGAACGATAGCCGAAGTCTACGCACGCGCCGCGACGTACGTCCGGAAGATCACTTCGTTTCTCCCGCGAAGCTATAAATAGCGAACGCCGATGGTAGTGGGTGTTCGCGGTTGCCTTTGCGGTTGCTTTTACCTTTGCTCTTGCCCCTGCCATTGTTCATTTTTCGCCGATGCCGGCTTCATAAGATGTCGCCGTAATATGTGGCGTTTATTTCTTATATTCAAATAAAATCTTTTCATTTTTAGTTAGTTATAACTCACGTTACTCCTTTTTGTGAGTTCGAAATTTAAATGAAAGTTATAAGTGTTAATATCGCGACAATAACAAGTGGAACGTCACGCCGTCAACATAAGTTTCACCAGTTCTTTGAAAAAGGAACTTAATTGTCTTTTTCTGCAACCTATATGGGAAATAAAAAGATGTTAAATATTGTCTTCGTACTCACCTTGTTTGTCATCCAGCATCTGCTTTGGTATGTTTGTTATATATAAAAAGTATTTGTCTACTTCAATTATCTTATTGTTATTCATATAAACTTATTGTTATATTTATATAAACTTTTTTTGAATTTATTGTTTCAATTAAAATACAAATTAAATTAAAATTTGTTATGGTCATTTATTTAACAATTTCTACATATTTATCTTTCAGCATATTTACTTACTCTAGCTTCCATGTATCTAATTCATTTAATTAACTTTAAATGTTGTTACGCTGGTGTTTACGTCTAGAGTAGGCTCCTCTGCTAATTCACTTAGCCTTGGATCTACTTCACACCAGCTAACAATACGCGCTGCACGCCCGCATTCCTTCCCTGACACTTCGTGCCTCCTAATAAAATCATTTCTGATCGGGTAAAAAATCACACCGGGTCCCCACTGCCTTCGGCAGCGCAGACCCATGCGCGCTGCGCGCGCACGTGTGAGGGTATACGCACGCTGCGCACACGTATTGCTTCTCGAATCAAATTTTTATTCTTAAGAAAAGAAAATTAAAAAAATTATTTCTCATCGGTTAAAAAGTCGGACTGGGTCAGCGCAGTCCCGTGCGCGCTGCGCACGCACAAGTTAGGGGATACGCGCGCGGTGCACGCCTATTTCATCCCCACCCTTTCAGCCCCTTCTAATAAACCTACGTATACCAGTTTTGAACGGTCTTACTCAATTAGCTGAGATGCAAAAGAACACCTAATCAGGACGCCTCAAAACGTGTAAATCTGCTGATTTCGATAATATAAAAGAACTTTAAAATATCTTTCGAATGATGTATTAAAAATAATTTAATCATGATTAGAAATTGAAATTTGAAAATATTACAGCGCCATCTGGCGGTAGAAATTTCTGTATTCCACTGTTCGATCCCAAATCAACAAAGCTTTCTAATGATGTATTACTTATGAAATTATTTTAATTAGTAGTTGAGATACAAAAGAAAACTGATTCAGGAGACCTCAAAACGTGTAAATCTATTGAAATCTTGAATTAATTTTCGATAATGTAAAAGTACTTTAAAATGTGTATCGAATGACGCATTAAAAAAAAATAATAATCATGATTAGAAATAGAAATATTGTAATTTAAAAATATTACAGCGCCATCTGGCGGTAGAAATTTCTGTAATCTACTGTTCGATTCCAACTCAACAAAGCTTTCAAATGATGCATTACTTATGAAATTTTTTTAATTAGTAACTGAGACAAAAGAGAAACCCATTCAGGACACCTCAAAACGTTTAAATCAGGAGAAATGTCGAAATATCGAATTTCTGTAATCTACTATTCAATTCCAAATTAACAAAGCTTTCAAATGATGTATTACTTATGAAATTATTTTAATTAGCAGTTGAGATACAAAAGAAAACCCATTCAGGAGACCTCAAAACGTGTAAATCAGGTGAAATCTCTAATTCCACTTTCGACACTTTAATTAGTAGCTGAGATACAAAAGAAAACCCATTCAGGAGACCTCGAAACGTGTAAATAAGCTGAAATCTCGAATTCCACTATTGCGATGCAAAAGAAAACCTAATCAGGAGACCTCAAAACGTGTAAATCGGGTGGAATCTCGAATTCCCCTTTCGATAATGTAACCGTACTTTAAAATGTGTATCGAATGACATATTAAAAAAATAAAAAAAAAAGTTAAACATAATTAGAATTTTAAATATTGAAATTTTAAATTATTACAGCGCCATGACACCTCAAAACGTGTAAGTCAGGTGAAATTTCGAATTCCATTATCTACGGTTGTCGGTTAATGGAAGTAAATAGAAAAAGAAATATTTTTACCTTAAGTTTATTTGTGTCGTTTTGAAACTCGCATCCTCTTTCGACAGATAAAATGTGATTCGATTAAAGATAAAATTTAATTTGCAATTAAAATGTAAATCTTTTGTTTATTGACGAAAATCGATGAAATTTTAACAGGAAGTTAGTTTTGTGGTGTTAAGATTGTATACTAATTCAAATGTGCGAATTTTGAAAAATTGAAGAAAATAGAAAATTGTAATTTATAATCCCAGTACAAAAATACATGACCTCATTAAAACACCAGATGTTTTTTCTTTCCGTTCAAGATCGTCTGCCAAGTTAAAATGCTTGTGATTTGTTGCCACCATTTTTGTTTAGTTTAGTTAATTTAAAAAAATCTAATTGTCCGATCAATAAGTTGTTTACACCATCGGATTGAGAAAAAAAAGCCCTTTCCAATGGTATCTTGTTTGTAACAATACGACTGATATTTCTAATTTATTTTCTACTTTTTCCGTAAAAATGTCGCTTTTTAAGCATTTAATCATGAATTCTGGGTCATTTTTCGGTAGACATGGGTGGACATTTTAATTAATATGTCCGCTAATTAGGGTCGCATCGCTTAGCGAAATATCGCGATGTCGAGATGAAGAAATTCTGCGTCTGTCGACACCGGTTTCGAAGCGCTGCGACCATTAGCGCCGGAGCTTTAGCTATGACAAGGCATTTCTCACAGACAGACAGACAGACAGACAAACGCGCACAGATTTTAATAATATAAGGAGATAGTTAATCGCTTAGACAATCTACTTTAACATCTGAGAAAAATTCTTTATCTTTCCCAAATTTAAAAAACATAATATACTGAAAACATTCTTCATTATCTAACATTTTTAAATCCTTAACAAAACTTATTATGTTGAATAATACATTTTTTCAGTCACTTATCATTTAAATTCTTTCTTTCAAACAACTTAAACATTTATATTTATCAATCAGGCAATATTTTAATTAATTAATTATTTCATGCTGTTCAAGCAAACATAAAAAAGTGGACAAATATTTGCATAAAATTATACATAATAAATGTGGTGAATTTTTTTGTTGAGGGATATATAAAGTTCCTGCTGTCTGCCAAATTGCTTTAAAGAAAGTAGTTTTGAATGGCAAATTTTGTTTATTTGTTATATTCTTATGTTGAAATAAATAAATAAAATGTTTTATAATATTGTTATTTGTTTAAAATTTCAGATAGTTATCTTGTATTAAATTGTCTTAAAATGAAAATGGCTGAAGATCCAGAACAAGATATTTACCCTTCAAAGGAAACAAAAAATCCCAGTCTAATAAGTGAAGCTTACGGTAAAAGCACTTTTTATTTTAATAAAAAATAAATGTATTTTTGAAAACTTTTATATGCATACATATTTTTGCCTTTTAAAATATAATATTGATTATTTATAAATATGCTGAATATTGAAACTTGTCTACTTTTCAAAGTAAAAGAATACAGGTAACCTCCGAAGAACACAGTACTTGAAGAACACAAGTTTCAAAGAACATGGATACCTTCCCCCCGAATTACACGATTTCAAACTATGTGATTTTCAAGTAATTCTTTTGAAAAAGAATAAAATACATAATATTATTTGATATAAAATTGTTTCCAAATATATCATTTGTTTGATAAAATTAGAGAACTATGATCAGAGGCAAAATTGTTCAGAATTATTGTGGAATTATAACTTTTATCACAAAATTTGAAAAATTACATCTATGAATTCTCAATTCCATTCCATTTTAATTGAAATAAATACACATTAAAGTGCGTCCCAAAAGTTTATAGACAACCGTTTTTTTGGATTTAAGAGCGAATTAAACAAGTAAGAAAGACGAGATAAATTATGCAAATATATATTGACATAATAAAATTAATAAAATACTTATAGAGCTTTTAACAGTCATGAATTTAATATAAAAAATTAAAAACAAAATAATGCCGTCCCAAAAATATATAGACAACTGGTGTTAAAAGTTGATTAAAGCACTGATCTCCAAATTTTCATTTTCCAAGGTCAGGTACTTGTGACGCAGTAGTTTTCTAAGATAAAAGCGAAAGTGTCTTTCTTTTTCGACTGATTATAAAGATACCTCGCAACGTGCAGTTTTCGAAAAATGAAATTTTGCAAATTTATTGTTTGAAAGTTCGTGGAATAAGAATTGTGGACATTGCAAGAAAAATTGGACACAGCAGGGCTAGTATTTACCAAATTTTGCCATAAGGTGACAATTTCGAAAAAAATCACATTCAGGGCGACCAAAGAAAACAACTACAGTCAACTCTCAAAAATCCGCAATTCTCTAAAATCCGCATATCATTTACTATGTAAACAAACATTGTCACAACTGATTTGTTGATTAGTGGATTGCAAAAATTCAGCTGTATTGGCCCAATACAGCTGCATCTCCCAATACTATTGGGAGATAAATCAGTTATTAACTGGTGCTGATAAATCACCAATCACTCAGCATATTACAGAGGAGGAAATAAGTGTAATTATATATAATTATAATAAAATAATTGATATTAATTTAGAGGAAGAAGGAGAAAGACAGTTTTCATGAAAGATTTCCTCTCATGAAGATAAATATTCACATTTTCTCATAGCACAAACTTATGTGATTGACTAAGAATTACTGACTTTTTTGCAGGTTATAAGAAAATAAATATGTATGAATATTCTTACTTAAACTACTATTGATCAGACTTTTCAAAAATCCAGATAATTTGCAACTCTAATAGAATGTATAAAAATTTTTCATTAAAATAAAATTTCATGAAATATTTGTACTTTTAATAGGCACACTTTATTTCAGCATTGTATGCATAACATATAAATTGTTTCTTAAAGATTTTCTAATCAAATGAGGTTTTAAGATGTAAATAAAAGAAATTACTCTAAAATGTGCAAAATTCAGAAATCCGCAAAACACTTCGTTTTAAGCTGTGCGGATTTTTGAGAGTGTACTGTAAATGGCAAGACAAAGAGATTTTCAGATCAGTTTCAACCCATAACCTGTCTGTACGGTCAATTTCTAGAGAAATGACTGGTCCAGTATCAAAATCCATGGTGCATCGACAGCTGCAGATAAGTAAATTGTTTGTTTATCGCAAAATGCGTCGTTCACCAAAGTTGACAAAACGACATAAAGACGATCGTGTTCAGTGGGGTCAAAAAATCCTATGAATTGAATAGATGAATATTTGAATGTTCTGTTTAGTGATGAAAAGAAGTTCAATTTAGATGGCCCTGATGATTGGGCATATTACTGGCACGATATTCGCAAGAAATCACAAACTTTTTTCAGCAGACAACAAGGAGGGGGCTCATTCATGGTATGGGGAGCATTTTCCTTTAATGGAACTACTGATATTGTTTTTTTTTTAAAAATCGTCAATGTTCCAAAGATTACTAGAAAATTCTAGAAGTACAGTTACTTCCATTTGGAAAGTTGCTAGGGGGCACGAATGCATATGTCAGCAAGAAAATTGCTCTATTCACGTGTCAAACTCTATAATGCAATGGTTTAGATAAAACCAAATAAATTTTGTGGACTGCCCAGCCCCAAGTCTTCACCTGAACCCCCTGGAGAAACTTTGGGAAATATTATCTAGAGATGTGTATGCTAATGGGTGACACTTTGCAACAGATCAAGATCTAAAGCTGCAAATTGAAAGAAGTTGGTTATCTCTAAAGCCAGAATTTATTAAAACTCTTGTTTTGAGCATGCCGGATCGAGATTTTGAAGTGATTAGGGAAAATGGCTCAAAAATTTGAATGTTAAAGAAAAAAAAAATATAAGTTGTCTATAAACTTTTGGGACAGTAAATTTTTATTTTCTATTACAAATTTACAATGTCTGTGATTGTAAGGTATTATTTTTGTATAGTATTATTATTGTCTTGGAATTACATATAAATAAAAATGATTGTGAAATTTTTATTCATATTTTTCAATTGAAATAAGAAAAAACCCATTGTCTATAAACTTTTGGGACGCATTGTATTTACAAATGTTTATGTAAGTATGTAATTAAAATTTTGTTGCGATATTTCTTTGAAATTTCATCCTGTTTACTTTTACCCATTATATTATTTTGTGAAAAATAAGGCAAATACCCATTGATCATAATTTATTTCTATAAATTTGATGGATTTATTGAAATTTTCATTAGATGAAAGTTTGAACTATTTGAGTAAAAAAGGGCAAGAGATCCTGAATTTCGAATTTTTAATATTTTCAACCAAATTTTTTATAAGTATTTGATCAATTAATTTCTAGTTATTTTGAAATCCTTAATTTACAAAATGTCTGCAGAAAATCAAAAGATAGTTCGCAAAAGGTGTACAATTTCACTTGAAACTAAATTAAAAATTTTAGACTGACTAAAGAAAAAAGAAAAAGTATCAGTTGTGGTGAAGACAGAGAACTTGAATAAGGATACTATTTGTACAGTAAAAAAGTATGAAGAAAAACTAAGAGAGTATGCATCAATGCATACAAGATTTATTAGAAGTGTTTACTAATATGAATTCAAAAATTTTAGTTTTATATTTAACAAAAAAAAAAAAACATTTTTTTTATATTTTTACATTTAAAACGGAATCCTGTATTTTGTAGTCTCAAACAACATGGTCTCAAAGAACACGGAACTAATTAATCTTGTTCTTCGGGGGGTTTCCTGTATATATAAATAAAATCTTCCTAAGAATTAAAACAAAGGCAACATTTTATTTTGACAAGAAGTTTTTCATTTTCTTTTTAGTATGTTATAAAGATGAAATATTTTTATTGCTTTATTGCTTTATCTTATTTGCAACTACCAATATTTGAAATTTACCAATATTTACTCTCTCTAATAACTAAGAGATGTATTGCCTATTGTTACCGACGACCAAACACGGTATTATTCTATGGGGAAAGAGGTTAATCAGAATTGCAATGAGAAAAATGAACGAAGTACATATTTTGCCCTTTATAGGTTCAAAAGGAAATATTAAAGATTTAAGGAATCAATTTTTAGAAAACAAAGAGTGATTTAACAGCTGTAAATTTTCTAAATGTGAAAATCAAATTACGATATATATATAGTATGCAATGAATAAGTAATTCTAATTACAAATTTCCCAATAGAATAAGCTTAGAAAGACCCCCACGGAGTGCACTCCTCCTCAGATCCAGGACCCTAGTGCAGTCAATTGGCTTTAATTCCTACAACCCAACCCAATAGAATAACTTGTTACTTTATTGTTGGTGACAATATATGGTGCATCCCTTAAAACTGATTTTATGTTTCAGTGATTGTTTGATGAGATAAAGTTACTTATATTCCCCAACTGAAATGTAGATATTAATACATCACTACTTAATTTTAATATCTATTTAAATTTTGTTTTTAATAGCAGAATTCCCTCCAAGTTTAAAAGAGGACAGGGTGCTATTATCCAAGTTTTCCCCTAGAGCGTTTAAAAAAAGGCATCATACTCTGTCAGCCTTTTAGAACTCTATTAATGTCCTAGATACCATTTAAAGGGTAAAAAAACACCCTATTTGCCCTCCATGTAACACACACTCCTTGTCCAAGAGCTGCGAAAATTTTAGTTATAGACCTTTTCATTATTTTAAAAATAAAAGTTTTAGGTTGTATGGATCTTTTTGGGACACCCTTTTCATTTCTAGATACATAACATACCCTTAAACTACTAATTAATTCAACACTGTGAGCTAGTATATCCTTATCCATATTTTATTCTTAGAAAGACCCTACTACAGACAACATTCTATTATTTCCATAACCCCACTACCGTCGGTAATGGAAGTATTGTATTCAGTCCAAAAATTCGATATCAAGTTTTCACTTGATTTATATGTTTTAAGATCTTCTGAGTCCAAAAAGGTATTTTTTGGCAATTGGTCAGTGTGTGGATATGTGTGTGTGTTTGTATGTAGGGAATTTTCTGACTATCATACCTCCAAACCTAATAAAGATAGAACTACAAAACTTCAGAATTGGGACAGGTATGGCGTACAGATGGTATTTCTAACAGTGAAAGTTGGAAAACCGCTTTAAAAAAAAGCTTTAATGGTTTTCTTCAAAGTTGCTATATAAACACTCTATTAAATTCTTTTCTTATGAATTGGCTGGTTAGTTCTGGAAAATTGACAGGCATCCTGTATAAGTAGCTCAATTTGAGGTCATGCAAGTGAGTTCCATTAAAAATGGCTGTACAGATTTTTTTTTCAAACTTGCCTTATTAATCAATTTTAGATATCCTTTTGTATGCAATTGTTGTTTTCCGGTCAACAATTGAGTATGCTAAGTTTCCGTAAAAGTCGGTATCTCAAAAATAACTCTGAAAATTGTTACATACACCCACTTCAGATAGCCTTTCTTATGCATTACGTGGTTATTACAGGAAAATTAACAGTCATCCTGATTAAGTAGGTCAGTTTTAGATCTCGGAAACTGGTGCTTAAAAAAATAACCCTATCAATTTTTTTTTTTTCTTATTTAATTTTTTAACTGGCTGTGTAAATTCTGTTTTTATGTCTTTACACGTGTATCAACTTTCTATTACTGGAAAATTTTTAAGTGTCTACTTCGTTAGGTCAATTTTATGTCTTCTGATTACATAATCTTCAAAAAGTGCATTAGTGCATGTAATGTGCAAAAAGTGCATATAATGCATGTAATGTGAGTCACATGGCTGTTTCACACTAGATTTTTTTCATTATTTTAAATACATTAAAATAAATCCCAGGATTTTCATTTTATTTGTTTAATGATAATAACAATTTAGTTTCAGAACGTTTGGGTTCAAATGAGAGACGCTCTATTCCCCACTTATCCAGAAGTGACCTTGAAGATCAATTTTATAAATTTAAAGAAGAAAATTACCAATTGAAGAAAGCTGCAAAGAAACAAGAAGAAAATTTGAAAAAGTAAATGCATGCACCTTTTGAAATGAAGAGACTGTTCTAAAAAAAATTAATTCCAGTTTTATAAATAATAATCTGAATAATTAAATTTAAAAACTTCTTCATACACCATGAAATTAATATAAGCACTGTGTGCTTAAATTAATTTTATGGTGTGTGAAGAAGTCTTTAATTTTAATTATTTATTGTGCACCAATTCCTTAATTTATTTTTAATCTGAATGTTTTCTTTTGATTTATTTGATATTTCTATAATTTCTAATATTTAATATTTTCACTTAAAGCTTTGATAATATGTTCTGTTAAACTATTTAGAATAATTTTTAATTTTTTTTTTCCACCTCTCTATTTAAATTGTTTTATTCTAGTGTTTTATAAATAAAATCCTTGAATGTGCTTTAATTTACTTTTTCTATTTATTGCAAATGTATCACAAAATCAAGTACTTTTATTACAATGTATCTAGTTCTAGATATTCTGTTTTCCGTTTAAAAAATAAATATACTAAGTAAATAAATAAAACACTGCTAGAAGAAATAACTTTATCAGCAAATTACTGTTTTAATTTTATTTCTTTAATTATATCCTTCCTATGTAATTTTATGTGTGTGTATTCTTTTAAAGATTCTCTGGATTTTAAAATTAAATAATTCAGCAACAGAAATCGAGTTAGTTTGCATGTTGCAGATACCTAAAGAATATATACATATATTTCCTTTTTTAAGTAGCTCATGTGCTATTAAAAAGTAAATTAATTAATTAATAAATAACATGTGTATTGAAGTACTGATCATTTTTAAGTGGTTTACATAGGTTATAAAAGCTAAAAAGAAGCATTTTTTTTAAAAAATATAATAAATAAAAAAAATTGAGCATTATAAAAGAGCAACATTTAAACAATAATTCATAAAATTTTATTAAAATAATGGGCTCTTTCCACCTGGCGTCAGAGGTCACATGATAGAGGAGAAAACAAATAGCAGACGGAGTCTTGTTTATCTATAGCGATTGCCGAAATAACATATTTTCTATTCTTAATTTTGATCAATCGTATTTAATCTGTGTTATTTTTTTTATACTTCATCATTTTTAATCCATTTTATATCATTATTCATCATCTTTTGTTTGCTGTATACATTAACAATTATCATTTAGTTTATATTTGTTATTGATGTTCGTGAAGAACATGTTAAATACTCTGATTTTTGGTACTTAAATCAGTGACAGTGCAATATCGTACTGCGTAAATCCATTTAGACCAATAACTAAGTTAATTAACTTGTTGTAACACCTTTATGCAATTAAATTAAATGAAAACATTTTAAAATTTCAAATTATAATCCATAACATTCCACAAGAACAAGTTATTATTTATAGCTAGATCAGTTAATGTAACAGTTACACTAGAACATACAAAAATCGATTCTTACAGTTGAAAATAAATAAACACACAAAGTGTTTTTAAAAAATTATTAAATTTACAAATACAACTATTCTACTGTTTACAAATGCACAATATTACTTTTATTTTATATTAAATGTTAACATTTTTGTTCTTAAGAACAATATTTAATTGAATTCGATTATTCGTTTTCGTCTATCACATGACTGAGCAGACGAAACTGGGAAGAGTCCATTGGAAAGTTTAGTTGGTGCATCCTGGTTTCCAGAGACCCTTCAGAAAAGCAGTGGACATGATTTCTCAAAAACTAATGGGCAGATCTTATTGAAATAAATTTTGCACTTTCCTTCAAAATAGAATTCACTAGTACTTGAATGAAGAATTAAAAATAAATAAATAAATAAATAAAATAATATTTGAATTTTTAGCAGAATTATATACAAAAAAGAAAAAAAAATAAAAAAAAAAAAAAATACAATTTTCAGCATATTTTCCCCTACATATAGCCTTGTAAAATTAGTTGTAATCGAAAAAAAAAAAAAAAAAAAAAAAAAAAGAAAGAAAGAAAGAAAGAAAAATCCTTTGTTTAAAAGCACTAGTCAGTTTTGAAGAAGTGTGCAAAATTTCAATAAGGATTAGTGGATTAGTTTTTGAGAAATCATATGCACTACTTTTCTGAAGGGTTTTCAAAAACTTGAACCCACTGGCTGAATTTTTCAAATTCTTTAATGAAAATTTTATAAAATAATGTTGCTCTTTTATATGCTTAAAATTTTGAATAAAAAATTTTAAGCATATCAAAGATCATATATTATTATATTAAAATATAATAGTAAATATATATGATTTTTTATTATATTATAAGAGAGGAAATGGGCTTTTGTTTTAGTCTTTGAAACCTATGTAACTCCTTGGCAGAAAGAAATACTTACGAGGAGAGGTCACGACATGGAAAATTCAGATCGGGACGAAATTGTGCAGGATTGTAGTATACTATGAAGGTAACAACATATTAAAGCAGTAGGACCCACTAGCTACAGAATTTTAAGAAAAAAGCATTTAAAATTTCAGTAATATTTAAATACAAGTTATTTCGCAAGCGAGTCAGCGCCCCATTGGCGTGAGCGGTTGAGCATGTGTCTGCCATCCAAGTGACCTGAGTTTGTTGTTACCAACAGGACATTTCTTTTTCTTCTTCTTTAATTTTTTATGTAATCTAAACTTTTTATTTATTTTTACTATTATTCAATTCAATATTTGAAAAATTTAATAAATAATAATTATTTAATTTTCTTGAATTAATATATATAGTATATATATGTATGTAGGTTTAGAATTTTTCTATTTGTAATATTTATAATTTTCTATAACTAAAAAAATAAATTTAAGCTTTGTTTTAATTATACAATAAAGTAAAAATAAAAGGATTTTTTTTTATTAATTATGTAAACATTTTATTTTACTTTAAAAAACAAAATTTAGTATTGTCTTAAATATACTTTAAATAAAATAAAATATTTAGATAAATAATTAAAATAGTTTCTTTTGTTTTAGCTTATTTTATAGTTAAAACAAAACTAAAATTTGTTTTTTAAGTTATAGAAATTTATTGTGTTTTTAAGTTATAAATATTAAAAATAGAAAAATTTATTTATTTTATATTCAAGAAAATTAAATAATCTTTTATTAAAATTTTCAAATTTTGAATTGAACTATAAAATAAAGTAAAGATAAATAAAAAGTTAAAGAAGAAGAAAAAGAAAAAGTAAAGAAGAAGAAAAAAAAGTCCCATAGGTAGCATCGAATCCAGGTCATCTTGGTGGCAGCCATGTGGCCTTGGCTCCCCCACTTATGCCACTGGGGCTTATATTAAAAGATTACGGAAACTTTAAATGCTTTTTTCGTAACATTCTGTGACTAGTGAGTGCTACTGCTTTAATATATTGTTACCTTCATAGTATACTACAATACTGCATAATTAATTTTGTTCCAATCTGAATTATCCATGTCATGACCTCTCCTTGTTAGATACTTTTTTAAGAATATAAGTAACATTTCATTAATTCAGAAGAATGCTGGAAAGAATACATACAATTTACTGATATTAATTCTAAATTTTCAAATTAATTTAAATTGAGAATGCTTTTGAGAATTTTCTTTTATTATTTTCTGTAAAGTATTTTCCTCTTTTCACATTGTATGCAAAAAATGTTATGTAGTGTTTTTTTGTTTTTTTGCAAATAATTTACAGACTTGCTACAAAAATGTCAAGATTATTAAGGGAGAAAAAGTCAATGGAGTCCATGCATAGCCCAAGTAATGTTTTCATTTTTAATATGTTATTTGTTTTGTGATTTCTCATTCTTCCTATAAAATTTTTCTAGTCAGCATTTTTATCATAAAAGTTCTTCCTTAATTATAAGTAAGGTTTATGCTAGGCATAATGATTTAATGATCCAAGAAGACTGCTTGAGTTATGATTTAGTGGTCCAAATATGTAAATTGGTAGACAAAAGTAAAAATTTTAACATATAGAAGTGCACACACACACACACACGTATATATATTTACTTGCATATATCAATTCTTTTAAACAAAATCAGCCAAAACTCTTAAGACAGACTTTTAGACTAAGATATTCTAATCATAGACTATCTCTCTCTATATATATTTAACTCATTCCCAAAATGGTAAAAAAAAATAGTAATAAATTCAAACAAATTAGGCTTGACAGATTATTGGGAACTTGCATAGAAATGTGATTGATCTATGTGTCTGTTATCAGCATAATTTAAAAAGAAATAAACAAAGGTTCAGTTTAGTGGGGATAATACTTTAAAATTTTGACTAACATCGAAAAATTTCTCAATGTGATCCAAGTGAAAGATCTCTGAATTATTTGATTTTTTTTTTTTTTTTTTTTTTTTTTAATTTAATAATAATAATAATAATAATAATAAAAACTTCAAATGTTTTTTGAATATAGGTAGAATATCAAATTAAATAAAGGGTTTGAGAGGATGTTAGACTCCTCATACAAATATAATTAAAACAATTTCTACAATTGGCGACTGCCATACCAAATTATTTAATATGAATAGAAAAAGAAAAAAAAAAAAAAAAATAGATTTTTAAAAATATTTTGGGCAACAAATTTGTTGTTCATGTGTAGGATTTTCACAACATTTTTGCGATGATTTAACAGTAATAGTTGCTATATTGGCATGAACCATAATTTCTGAATTGTTTAAAATATATGATTTATTAGGATTTATTAGAATAGAATTTCAATGTAAAATTATAATAAATCATTTTTATTTATTTTATTTTAGGTTAAAAGTCTTTTTTTTATCCAGTCCAGTATAATTTAAAACTATTGAATTTTTGTATTATAAGTCTGAATAACTCAGTATATGTGTGCTTTTATTTTCTATCTTTAATCTTCTCCTCACTGCCTTCAAAATTACAGGGTGTGATTTTGCTGTCTATTTCTTGTGCCTGAGATATTTACGGGCTAAAACATTAAAAAAATATTAAGAGTAATCCATATCCCATATACAGAGTTGATTTTTTCTTATTTTGCATGCTTGATGCTAGCACCAGCTTGATGAATGAAAAGTAGTAGGTTTGTTTTAAAGTAAAAAGATTATAACTACAATTACTATTATTATTATTTTAAAAAAAAATAAAGCACTTTTATGGCAATCAATACAATTGCTAAGGAAACATTTCAAAGAATAAAGACAATTGTAGTACATTTTCATATTTTCACAAGCCCCGTTCACATGAGCAGTTTCTACCCAGGTTATATCCGCGTCACAATCTTCACGAAGCTGTTCACATTCTTCCTTCCTGCGTAAAAGGAGGGTTAGACTAGGGTCATTTTTCTTCCAAAATCAATCCCGCAGTGTACTAGGGGATAAGAGGGGATAACCTGGGAATTACTCAGAATTCCTTTTGCTTCTTTCTTTCTGTTTCAGACTGTGGCAGCAAATTTTGCGCTATGTTCAAGAGATAAACTGTGTTCTTATTTATTTATTTATTTATTTTATTTTTTTGCGTGTGTGTGTGTATAGCTCTCTGAAGTTAATTGAAGAATAATAATACTAGAGGAAGGAATTTAAAATAATGTGTGGATATTATATAAATGAAATATATAAAACAGACACGGTGTTTTGTACTTTTCTTTTTTCCTTTTTAATAGAAATTTCTAAAATTCTCAGTAAACTAAGATATAGTTAATTAATATTTTTTTACAATATTAATACTTTTTTTCGTAGTATAAAGGTTATTTAAGGAAATGGTAGACATTTTTTTTTTTCCTTTGCAAATAACTTCTTAGAATTATAACAATTTTGTATGCATGTGCATTGGAATATAACAATATTAAGTATTAAAATTTTACAAAAACTATTTAAATTCAATAAAATTAAATTAAAAAATTATATATATATTTTTTAATTAATCCTGTTAAACAATTTTTAACTTTTTTTCTTGATTTTATATTATTATAATTTATTTAATAAAATATACTAAACATGTTTGATTTATTTTCATTTTTATACCTGATGCTTTTATTTGTTTAAACATTCTTATAAATGAGTTATTATGATTACTTTTAGGTCATAAAAGAGATCTTGAATTGGAAGAAATGGTGGAAGATCTTCAAGATAAAGTTAGACAACTTGAAAGAGTCAATTCTCATTTGAGAGAAAAAGTAAACTTTAAGTTATACTAATAAAAATGAAGTGTATTTTCCTTAATACAGTAAACTTTAGATTATCCACAAAATTAAGAGGCACGAGTTCTGCAGATAAACTGCAAAAAGTCTAAATAAGGGGCAACTGGGATAAAAAATATTCTCCCTTAAAAACTTGATATGAAACATAATACAAATAGTGAAAGTATTCACATTGCAGTAAAAATATTTGCATTTTATGTAACTAAAGGATGTAAAAACAATAAATAAAAAAGTGCATTTACGATGAAGCCAGTGTGCAGTCTGTAAGCTAATTTATGCAATAAATTAAACAGTACTATACTGCGCTGTATGAAAAATAAAACAAAAGCAACATTCTTCTTTATATTAACATTTTTTGGTGAATATTAATTATTTGTTTTTGTTTATTCTTAAGAAAACATGTTTTCTTGATCCAGCCTTTCTCCCACACCTGTGAATAATTTGCAACATACATAATTTGCTCACAGATAATTGTTTGTTTACTGTATCTTTTAATTTTTATTTGCTTGCAATTTCTTTAATAGGTGCAAAATATTATAAAATAATAATAATAATTTGTCTTCTGTGTGTAGATGCTAGTTGCCAAGCAACAAGTTATCATGCAAGTGAAGAAACCTTATAGTCATGTTGGACCTAAAGTAAATTCTGTAAGGTTTTTTTTTAAATAATAAACTTAATTATTTGTTTTTAAGTATTTCAATTTTGCTTATTAATTGGAAAAATATGTCGATTTATATTAAAAAAAAAAAAAAAAAAACATTTTATTCTCTATTATAATTAATAAAAATTGCTTACTATATAAACTTAAAACTGATTCCAGACGCTGATTAAATTAAGCTTTTTATACATAAATTAAGTATATTACATCATTCCCCTTTTGTACATTTTCTTAGTATTTTACTTAAGATGATTTCTGGTTTTTCTTTTCTCTCAAAGATTATGCTTGAATGTAGTTAATTTTCCTTAGCTGCAAATATAATTACTCTGCATCCATTTTTAAGGATTTGTTTCTCTATTATTTTTAACAATATATTATTTATATTGTAATCCTGAAATTGATAATGTGACTAAAAACTGATAACTTACTACTTATTCAATGTTTTAGATTATTTGCATACCTCTATTCTATAAGCTTCAGGTAATTAGGAATGTATGAAATTTTTTATGATTGAAATAATATCAAGCATTAAATAAATGATAAGATATTATAACGTTATATTTTCTATGAAGAAATCATCAAGCTCTGGAATATGAATTGCATTGATTTTTAAATGTGTTAATAAATTTTCTTCTCTAAATGTTTTATGTATCTCACAAAAAACAATACTATTGTAAATGTCACTCCGCCCAGCAAAAACTTTTGCCTTTCTTTGGCAGCCAAAAAAAGAATTTATATCAAAACTCTCCACCACTATTAATTCCCAGGAACTCAATGCCTTGTGTAATGAATATCTGCCAGTAACTCTGCATATATCTTTCTAATAAATCCTAATCGCTTTCAACATTCCTTGTTAGTTGCGTTAGTTTTTTGGCTGCATTATAAAGCTATAATTTAAAGTATTTTCATGGTGGGGTGCGTAAATAATATTTTACTCTTTACTATCTAATTTTTTATTAATTAAAACTTCTTTATTGGGGATGTGCCCTATGAATAACCCTAACTTCAGTGAATAACCCAATTACATTGGATAACCATGTACAGTCTATTTTGTTCTTTTATATGTAAAATATGTATGTTATTTTTGCAGAATTCCATTAAATCTGATTTTTCTATGTGTGGTCTTAAACTTTTGTAAATGGCTGTAGAATAGCCAAAAGCATAATCTGTAATTATTGTTCAGTCTTCAGAGACAATTCTACATCAAAATTTAATCTGACAAGGTTAAACAGCTTCAAAAGATGGATTGCTTATGTAAAAGATAAAACTAGGAAGATTAATAAGGAAGTAGTTAAAAACATTTATGGGATTAATTTGCTAAACTCCGACAAATAAATATGTTATATTAGATTTCTGGACTTGTTATACAGGATTAAACAATGTGTTGTAAAATGTATCAAAAACTGTTGTTAGATAATGGACATTAAGAATTTTATAAGTAACCATCATCATTTGCAAAAACTTGTAGCATTTGCTTCAAGTCAAAATAATAGCATGATGTTTTGTCAGGCAAATAATGTAAACTTGAGTGAGGCATCTAAAAGAAAACATATCATATAAATAGGTTCAACTTTACTAAATAAGTTTGGACCTTTGTCAGATTTTAAAAAATGGGGGGGGGGGGGGAGGCAAAAGGGCAGTGGGACTGTTGTTATGTTGAATTCTTATCTACTTTTTTTCACCTGATGAAAGATCATCATTGATTATTCTGATTCAAAACAGTTATTGTGTGTGTTTGTAATTTATAGTGTTTACATTCAAGCTTCTTACTTTGTGTGGATGATTATATTGCTGAGTTCAGAGAGATTATCTAATCTTATTCCTTGGTATTTTTACCATTGGTTGTTTAGTAGGTATAAATTTATCTCTACAATTCATCATTACCTGTTTTGCATCAATTTGAAACTTTGTCCATACTGTTAATTAAAATTTATTAATTAATTATATTCATCATTCTTTATGTTAGTTAATAATTATTTTAGCTTATTTTAGCTAAATCCATAATTAATCAAATTCATCAAATCTTTCTACCTATTTAACATTGTAATTAAGGAAAATGTTATGCATGGACTGCAGAATGTTTTGAAGCTTATGTTTTCTGTTACTGTTACAACCACTTCATTATGAAAAAGGTTTATTGAAAAGTTTATTATTTTTATTAACTTTTAAATTCCACTAAAATTATGATATTAAGTAGAATGTTTGTTCTCTTTCTTTGAATATTCCATTTATTATCTGTTGCTAAGAGATTTCATATTTACTTACTCAGAAATAAATGAAAAAGTATGTGTTAACTTACAATATCTATTTTTAATTGGAAAATTAGGACTCCTACAAGATTTATTAAAGTTACAAAAAATTATTTTTCATATGTTTAACCTATTGTTTGTATGACTTGTTAATTTTAAATAGAATATATACAAAGAGTTATTTTTGCCTATTATATTATTAAAGTTTGAGAATGAATATTTTATAAGATTTTTATTTACTTTATTTATTTTAAGGGGCATGCCGCTAGGTCATTAAGTGCACCTTATGCATCTTCTGTCAGTTTAAGAGCAAAAAATATACAAAATTACTTACGGTAATTTACATTTTTATTTTTCTTCTTGAATTATTATTTTATTTTAGCTTTAAAATTTCTCTTTTAAGGAATTCACAAATGAATCATAAACTTTAACTTAAATCATTCCTTAAAATTTCTCTCTTTTTCTTAAATAAACATTATATATTGCATTTCATTTTTCACAAAATATTAATATTAAAAAATAAAACTATTTTATTTTAATATTCTATGTGTTACCTATATTTGTAAATTAAAATAATTATCATCTATAGTAGTACTATACAATATATTAAAATTTTTGCACTATAATAGTAATAAAGAAAAAATCATATTAATTAATTAGAACCATGTAATGTTGGCTTTCCAATTTCTAGATTGGTTCAAACTCCATGAATATATTTTTTTCTCTCTTTAGTGTGTAATTTTTATTTTAAATAAATTTTTCTGTCTCTCTCTCTTTTTTAATAGGAAAGCTGGCACTACTCCGATTCCTCCGTATGCAATAAATTTGTTAGAAGAAGCTAGAAATGAACTTTCTAATTTGTAAGTTTTACTCAAAAAATAGAAACTATGTTTATGAAGTGTGTTATGTGTGATTAATTTCCTGTAATGAATTCTGACAAACTGTTGATATACTTCCAGTTTTTAAACAACAAAAAATATTTAACTTGTTTTATGTAGTTAAGAAAGTACAGTTTTTTTAGTTAAATAAAATTTTCATTATGACCCCCTCATTTAAAGGGCATGAGGATTTCTGAGGACGGGCAGTGTAGTTACACCAACTTTTGTCCTCACTGCCCAGACGACATCCCACTGTCTCCCCAACACATCTTCAGCTGCCCAGCAATCCAGGCCAAACTTCTTAATATCGGCTTTGAAGACCCAGTAGACCTACTTTATACAGATAGGGCTGTCGAGGTTGCTAAAGCTGTCTTCGACAGCTTCGGAGCCATTTAATCGCACTTTCATAGACACGACATCATCATTATGACCCCCTTATAAAAAGAAAAAGAAATGTAACTTTAAAAACAGCATTTTCACTTAAAAAAAAAAAAAAAAAAAAAAATATATATATATATATATATATATAAATAATTTTCAAAATATTATTTTTCTTTTGCTCCTTTACTTGTTAGATCCAATGAATTCTTCATGTTCTTTATGAAATTTTAAAACACAATGTGCATTTTTATCTAATTAAAATAAGTATATGAAAAATTGCTTTTAAAAACATTGAGATCTAATTTTGCACTACAAAATATCACTATTAGCTATGGTGATTCATTATTTAAGTTTTATTTTTTTTATGAATTTAAATTAATGAATTTCTAATGTTATAAATTATTTTAATAATAACATTATTTTATTCAGTCAATTTTGAAAAATAAATAAAATATTGTCTTTTATTTTAGAAAAATGTTAATATCTAGTCAGAAAATGGAAATTGAACAATATGAGCATGAAAATGAAATTATAAAACAGAAGGTAAAAAGGTTTCAAGTATCTATACATTTTTAATGTTTATATTGATATGTTAATGATCTTTAAGCATCTGTTTTATTAGATTTTTTCAGTTTAATCTATTTATTAAATAAAAAAGATTGGAAATGTTGTAACATATGAATATAAATAAATATTATTCACTGTTTTGCAGATATAAACGAAAATAATTTTTGTAAGTTTGTAATATGGAATAGCTAAAAAAAAAAATATTAATAAGTGAAATAATTAATTAAAATACTGTAATATCAGCAGCCTAAGATTATAAATTAATGAAAGTTAATGTGATAAATTTATTGATTATTTATTATGTGAGAAATGTCTAGCTGGTTGTCAACCAGGGTAGCTCAGTGGTAGAGCATCTGTGCGTTAAGAGGAGGTGACCGGGTTCGATTTCCAGCTCTGGTATTTTTCACATAGTTAGTAAATAAAAATATCAACCTTTACACTCCAATTTACTTAAAATGAATATTCACGGTTGATAAATTCACGAATAAAAATTTCTTAATGAAACATATTTATATAAGCTTAAAACTGTTCATAAATTTAAGATATCTCTATAATGATGAAGTTTATTGTAGTTTCATAAAATTTGAGCTCGAATTGTGTTGAATTCAAAACAGTTTTTTAATCTTTAAAAAGTAAATCTTAAAAATACCTTTTATTGTTGTTTCTTATCAATCAGCAATAAATTGTTTTGTTAATATAATTTTTTTTTTGCCTGTTAGCTTTTATGAATATTATAAAATCTATATAATGAAAAACTAAAAAATTTTCGTTATGGTTAATTTATTAATTTGCTATTGATTGCTGAATATGATTTAATTTTTAGTGATTTTAAATTTGCTTTTTACCCTGCTTTTCCCCCCTCTCATAATTAAAAACAGTTAATTAAAACACTAAGTAACATTCTGTGAAACATGACTATTTATTTATTTATTTTTTTAAATATTTTTTCTTGTGACAGTTAAGGATGAGAGAAATAGAATTCGAAGATGAATTAAATGCATTGAAATCTCAACTCACTCAACGACAGAGGTATGAAGCTGATTTTTTAAACTTGACTTATATGGAGTGAATTATTCATTCTAATAGTATACATGTATGGATTTATGCTTACTTTTTAATGCACTTTTCTTCGTCTTCTTCTTCTTTTTTTTTTTTTAAATAAAAATTTAAATACAATGATATTCTGAATTGTGTTAGTTTCATCATCTTTAGAACTCAGTTCATTTGCTCTTGTCTCAACATGATGTAATATTACTCTAATAATCCTTAAATGAGACTATTTTTTATACTGTTTTAAACTATGCATGTTTTCTTTTATCCTACGATGCAGTTTTTCTGACTTATTATTGTCCTATAAAAAGTTTTCAAATCAAAAAACTTATAATTTCTGTTACGTTCATCAGTGGCAAAAATCAGGTGACGTTTTTTTCACCCTTACTCGAAAACAAAGCGATATTTCTACAAAGACAGTGAGAAAATAAACGTATTTTAGAAAAGATCATTTTATTTTCTGAGTTTTCATAAAGTACTAATAATGCATATCTTTGTAGTTTATTGGTAGAATATGTGTTAAATTGCATTTAATTGTTGAATATATAATTTTTTTTTTTTTTGCTGATTTTTATGAAAGGTTCATTTTAACTTGCTGTTTTTTGTGAAAGATTTTCTCTAAGAATGCTAGTTTTTACAAAAAATCCATTTTCTGAACAAAAATGTTTCTAAATTACTTGTGTACATTCTAAATTACTTGTGTACATTTCTTGCAGTGTTAAAACCTTAAGTGAGTAAAATGAAAAAAATATAAGAGATTTTCATGATATCATTCTCTAATGGGAATCCCGTGTTATTAAATATTAGTAACAACTGACTGAACTATGTTTGAAATGGACAATTTTATTGATCTGGTAAAAGTATAAGAGATTAGTTTAATTAAATTGTTTTTTGCTCCCATAGATTCCCTAGGACAAATTTCATGTAAAAAGGAGGTTCAAGAATTTATCCTCTTGTAACTGCCCCCTATCAAAAAACTCAGAATGGGTTTTTAAGTATTTAAAAAGAAAATGAAAATTTTTTATTTTTGTCTTTTAAAAAAGAAGATGCACAGATGTTTTCTAACTCTTTATGCTATTTTTGGTAGAGTTCTTAGGGGTTTGTCCACAGGTAAAATGGAGTCCATTAACACAGACCTGTCCAATCCATAACATTTCGTCGGCCACATTGGAAATCTATTTTATTCAGGCAGACTGCACCTTATGTGTATGTGTACATATGTTTGTGAGTGTATGAATCATGTATGTATATGCTTTTTTCAGGGGAGGGCAGGGTAAAACAGATATACAGGACAGAATACATTAATTTAAATTATTTTCATTCATAATTTAACAATAGTACCATAAAAATATTATGACATATACATTAATAACTATAATAATAGAATGATTACTGGATCTAATAATATTTCATTACAACAGTGTGATTCTTTAGCTATCATAATCTTTGAAAGGTGTATTCATTTCAAAAAGTCGGAACGGATTTATTAATGTTTAATGTGTTAACCAAAGTTGTCAAACTTTAAATAACGCTAGTCTCCCCACAGGCCAAAAAAAAAACTACATGGTGGACCACATGTGACCTGTGGTCCACAGGTTGGCCACTCCTGACAGTTCACTAATTTTTATAGTTTATAAATGAACTCTTTACAAAATTTTTCATTTAAAAAATAGATTCTTGCTCAAAATTTATCCTGAAAACAGGTCCTTCACAAAATTTTCACCTTAAAAAAAGAATCTAAGAGAGTATTGTGTAATAATTAATATCTTATACTATTAAGTGAAACAATATTTGTATATTTCACTGTTCTCGAAAACGGTAGCTCGGACAGTCACAAGATTTAACACAGAGGTGCCCCCCAAAGGGTCATTGTGCACATCGAAGTCAGATTTTCGAATTTTTTATTAGTTTTTTCTTAATTAATTAAAATGTGAAAATAATAACCTTCTAATTTCTGATAAATAAGCCATTTAAATTTTAACATTTTATCCATAATTTAATTGTTGCCAATTTTTTTTTCGACAAAATAATAATAATTAAAAAAAAAACAAAAAAACGTACATTTATTTAAAATGAGGAAAATAAATCAGAAAGATTAGAAAATAAATTAGAAATATCAGTCGCATCGTTACAAATAAGATACCAAATGAAAGGGAAAATTTTTGTAAATCCGATGCATTAAACAGCTTATCAATCGGATGATTAGTTTTTTCTTAATTAATTAAAATGTGAAAATAATAACCTTCTAATTCCTGATAAATAAGCCATTTAAATTTTAACATTTTATCCATAATTTAATTGTTGCCAATTTTTTTTCGACAAAATAATAATAATAATAATAATAATAAAAAAAAAACGTGCATTTATTTAAAATGAGGAAAATAAATCAGAAAGATTAGAAATATCAGTCGCATCGATACAAATAAGATAGCAAATGAAAGGGTAAATTTTTGTAAATCCGATGCATTAAACAGCTTATCAATCGGACAATTAAATTTCTTAAAATTAACTAAAGTATGAATTTTAGGTGGCAAGAGCAGAAGATTGTATGGAAACTGTTAGGAGAAAAAAGATGAAAAATCTGCTTCACATTAAGTCACATGATTTTTAAGTGGGATTAAAAATTGCAGTTTTCAAATTCTTTTAAACTTTCTCTCACGAACACAAAAGTATAATATACAGCCTGTACCCCACAAGACCAACTTGCATTTCAAATTTCATCAATTATTTTGGTTAATAAACAAAAGTTATTATTATTTTTTTTTTTCAAATTAAGTTTTATTCTATCTTCAAAAAGATTTATGTGATCATAGATATAATAATATATATAGATCTATCATTCGTGCAAAGATTTTTGATGCCGGAAAAAAAGCTTTGGAATCAGCCATTAAGTGGTATTGAAGGAAAAAAAGAAGAAGGAATTTGAAACTATATGTGGAGCTTTTCATTCACCTTTAGTAAATAAATTATTAATGAATTTTATTTGCTAAAACATTCGTGTGTATTCACTCGGGGAAAGACTGCCATATTTTGGTAAAATCGCCGTCTTTTCCCGAGTGAAAAGGAATCACTTTTTTCTCCCCAATGATCAATCTATATATTAATAGTATATCTATGTATGTGATACGATACATTAATAATTTGGGTTTTAAAAGTTTTTTTAAATAGATTATTTAAACTCTATGAACCATATTTTTATTTTATCAGTTTCATTAACAGATCCTGCTGGGCGATTTTTTAAATTTTGGTGTTGAAGTACACCGAACGTTTTTCGACAAGAAGTTTAATATAGCAACAGCCATTTTAATCTAAGTAGCGCATCAAATATATAAAAACATAAATGATTTATTTTTACACAAAATTTACAGAACAAATGCAGTTTTAAAGATAGGAAGTTTATTTCAACAAGCACTACTTTAAACCTAAAAACCATTAAAAATATAAGCAGAATATAAAGGATTCTTATGTATAAACAACAAAAGAGTCTGATAAAATTATTAGCAAAATAGTGTTCCCCTTTTCATACAAAAAAAAAAAAAATCCATCACTAATATGGCGACAAAAATTCAAAAGCCGCCAATGGAGCGACATAATAAAGTTGTGTAACATGATAATGTTTACATATTTATTTTTTTTTTTTTATATAATAATCACTATGCTAATTTATCATACAAACAAATGAGCCTCTGTGTGTTACTGCACTTGCACGCTGTCGAACAGAAATATTTGAAAAATTCAAATTAATATTTAAATAAATAAATAAAAATATGTTTAATGGGAAATATATAACCATAAAAAGATTAGTTGTCTAAAATACGGCAGAAATAGCGCTCATAGCATATTGTTACAAGGAATTAAGTCTTATTGTTACAATGGATTAAGTGTAAAATGGTGACAAAAATTCAAAAGCCGCCAAAGAGAACTATATTATGGCTGTACTATCAGGTTTACAACCCATGAACTATATATAAACACAAAAAAATAATTCTCATGCAACAGACGTAGCCGGTCACAGCATATTGTAATATTTCGCGTGAAATTGCTGTCATTTAATGGTTGATTGGATAAACAAAATAAACATATGAAATAACCTAAAAGCAAATATTATGTTATCTAAACCCAGTTACATTTGAGTCCAGTCCGAGTTACATGTGAACAACACGTATAGTGTTGTTCACATGTAACTGGGATTCAAATATAAAAGGGAAACTCCAATTTTTTTTATACTATCTATTTCGAAACTGTTATATAATAAGCACCTAAATGGAAGCTTATTGGTAAACTATTGTCGCAGGTAATAGGGACAAGCGCCCGAGTTGCAGTGGATGACCAAATCGCTGCCGAATGCAGCAGGGACCTGGAGCGAGCTTTTGAACAATTTCAGTAATTTATTTTATTTTTATAAAGCTATATAGAAAAGAGTTTCCTTTAAATTTAGTGGCCAGCGAAGCGGGCAAAGCCTGCTAGTGTATATTAAACAGCGTATATTAATCAGTGTATATATTAAGTGTATTGCTGATATTAAATTTCTTATTTATAAAAGATTTCTTGTGTATATTATGAATTTCATTCGATGAAACTAAATCATCGTTCTCTAAAACAAAACATTATTTTAACTTTCGTTTTGCAAAATTGCATTTTTCATAATTTTACAAAAAGAATATCCTAACCAAAAAGTTTAGAGAATTTGCTTTTCACACTAAATTTAGATTCACAAATTTTTCACAATTTCACAAAAGTAGGACCCTGTCTAAAAAGTCTGGAGAAACCTCTGGTTCTACTTGAAAATTGGGATTTTGCAAAATTTCTTTCCAAAATCAATTTTTCTTCTTCTCTCTCCCTCCTTTAAAATCAAAATTTCCAAAATCACTGTTTTTTTTTTTTTTTTTTTTTTTTTTTTTGTACTCAAGCAAGTCTAGTCTTGCCATATGCAATTTCTTCACTGCGAAGTAAATTGGAGCTAAGTTATACTCACAAGCATAGAGAAAAGAGAAATTTTGCAAAAATGCCTCTATGTGGGTGGGGTTCCAAAAACAACCATCACACCAAAAGCGTGTGGCTGTTTTGAGTTGGCCAGTGAGTAAGTGGTATATATATATATTTTTTTCCTTTCAAGAAAATTAGTGATTGGCACTTGAATAAATGAGTTTCGTAGTTACTTATCCTCTTAGTTTGCTTAATAGATTAATCAATCCTGATTTTATTTATTTATTTATTTATTTATTCTTTTCTGAAATTAGGGTCACCAATTTGTATGCAAATTTGAATTACTGTTGAATAAAATATGATATTTCAAAAGGGGAGTTAAGGAGGGGGGGGGGGAGGGGATGCCTGATAAAGATGATTGTGAATAACAAAAAAAAAATACATTTTGTCTAATTGGATTTTTTTTTCTTTGAGTCTAAATTTTTCACTTCATAGTGTATTAGTTTTTTCTTAGGTTTTATTAAAATTTTTATATCTCTAAGTTTATTATTGATGATATTATTTAGTGTCTTAATAATGTTTTAATGCGATGTATTTAGATGGAAATGCTTGTTGTTTTTCTAAGGATCCATTGATATTCCTTAATAAATAAAAATAAATATTGCAATACTTACAAATTATTCAGGCAATCGATAAGGTAAATTGATTAATATGAATTTCAAAATCTTTTTTTTTTGTTTTAAATATAGATTGCATATGTTTATTTAACCCTAGCGTCAATGACCAGGTACCCGGGTACCTTTTTGCGTGAATCATCGTAATTTTAGTCATTTCTAATTAAGACTCGGCAAAATCGCTTTTAATCCTCGTTATTTACATGAATCTGAACTGAAACATACAATTGTAACGTTTTTTGGGAAATTTTATTATTGGGTTTTTTTGCATTAAACTTTCTTATACGATTACTCAATATCCAGGTACCCAGGTACCCATTATTGTTTCTCATCTACATGTAAAATCTATCTGATTTTTATTATGAAAAATATAATAAAGCATAATAATAATTATTTATAATAATAATAATAATAATAATAATAATAATAATAATAATAATAATTATTATTATTATTATTATTATTATTATTAGTAGTAGTAGTATCTTGACAAATAAAATTACAGAAAAAAAATAGTTTTCAACACATATTATTATTCTTTATTACTATTATTATCCGGAAAAATATAATTACTGATAAAAATTAAGTGTCAACACATGATTTACATTGGCATATTGTAATAGAATGTTCATCACAAACTGGATTTCCGCACGTTTTACACGATTTTCTCGTTTTTCTGCGAAGTTTTTTCGGAGCAAAAAGACATGCTTGGCAAACTCCAACAACTGGCTTTCTACCTGTTGAATCACGTGCCTGAGAATCTGTAATAGTACTGGAGCTGGACGGCATCTCTACTCGGTTTGAGGTTTTCAAAATGCTTTCTACTCCTGATCTGGTTGGAAAATGTCGCATGCTCTGAATATTTGTTGACCGTTTCTGAATTGTTGGAAGACATAAGCTTTCACCTAACTGACACAAAAATAAACGGCGGTCGTTCTTTTTATGGCTGCGCATATCGACATTAGCTATATATATAATATAAGCAGCTAGAGCAGATATGTCCAAAATGTTGAAAAAAAGTACAAGTGGCCATCTTTTCGTTTGTCTCTGAGATGTATACTTTCGAAGCATCTGATCTATCGTGTCAACACTAGACTTTGTTTTGTTGTAAAACGTAATGATTTCTGGCTTTTGGCAGGCCCCAGTGGTGCTTCTATCATGATGTAAAGTAGAAAGTAATAGTAGAGTACATAGAGTATATATATATAGTAGAGTATATATATATATATATATATATATTATATATATATATATATATACATACATATATACATATATATATAAACGAAGTGATTGCAATAGGCCGATTTCTATCGAAATCAACCTAAAATAATAAAATAGCATTTAATTTTTAGCTGATATAGAAATTTAAGTCTAAAAATTACGAAAATGCATTACATTGCATACTGCCTTGCAGATAATTCTTCCATTTCTTCTTAGTAAAGTTGTGATAAAACGTAATTACTTATTCATTATGAAACACCAAAAACCTGCAATCAATTGTAATGACAATACTAAGAAAACTGTCCGTTTCTTGCACACAAACTAAAATGAAACGCGCGTAAAACGTGGGGAAAATAACGAGCCTTTTTGTTCTTTCAGTAAAATCAGGGTAGATACATTTCACAAGGAGGGGGATAATAAAGAACACTTCCATTTACATATAAGGGGTGGTAGAAGGAAAACCGATTTCCTCTTTACTCTTTCGAAATTCGATGCGAGTACCGCGGTATCCGGTCATTGAGAGTAAGGGAAACGTTTGGTCATTGACGCTAGGGTTAAAAATCATCTCTCATTTGTATTTTTTTTTATTCTTTGTATCTTTCTTTAGAAAATTTTAACCACATTATTTAATTTTTTTTTTTTTTAATTGAACTGTATACATAGAAGGATTATGATTTTCTATTTATAGGCAGCATGTACAAGAAAACTTGGATCTTATTCGTCTTCACAGAGAATTAAAACAAAAGAATGCAAATTATCTTGCTTTGCAGACTCAATGTAATGATATGGAAGAGGTATTTAGTTGTTATATATCTTTGAAAACAGATTTATCAGAATAAAAAAATCATTAACAGTTATATATATTGTTATATGTATTATTGAAATAATTGTTCAGTTACTATTTAATATTTAAATTTAGTAACTACAATTTTCAGTGAATTTGCAGGATCTGTTAATGAATTATCCGTGAATTTTTACTTATTTATTTATTATTTAAATAAATAAATAATCAGTATATTCAGTATGATACTAATACCATAATCAAAAAATATATAACCAAAATCTCATCTTAATTTATTTTTCACCAAATATTTCAAGTATTAATTTAGCAGATTTAGTCAGTTTTATTTCATTAAGATGAAAATTAGAAGCACTTAATACGTGTTTAAGTTTACAATAATTTTGTATATTAAAAACAAAATTAAAATCCATAACATTATATAAAAATACGCACAAAGCTTTTCATTGCTGAAAAATAGCATTATCAGGTGTATTAATTAATGTCTAGTTATATGGAAAAACTTATACATATGTAATAAGTTGACATATAATTAGGTAACGCAGAAGTTGATAGCATTACAGAGGCTATGGAGACCTTTTTGCACACTTAGCGTTAATTGGGTTGCGATGATTTGGGAAATTAATGCTTTTTTTTTCTCTATTGAAGTTACAAGTATTTTTTAAGAGTACTTTTTTACTTTCTTCTATATGTAATATAGAGAAAGTATTGGATTCGCGAAAATTTTCGACCTCCGTTTTTTGACGGATCTACACGTTTTGGGATGTCCTGAACACGAATTGATAGTTTTTAGAAAATGTCTGTCTGTCTGTCTGTCTGTCTGTCTGTCTGTCTGTGGTTTAGTGTTTTCACCGTATCTCACGAACCAATGAATGAAATTCAACCAAACTTGGTATATAGTTGGACCCTGGCGGGGCATTGTGCTGATTAGATTTTGGGATCAATAGCTCATCAGGTGGCGCTGTGATCGCATTTTATGTAAATTTTTAACATGGCAGTATAGGACAAATTTTCGTATTTTTCACCGTATCTCACGAACCAATGAATGAAATTCAACCAAACTTGGTATATAGTTGGAACCTGACGGGGCAAGGTGCTGATTAGATTTGGGGATCAATCGTCCGGCAGGTGGCGCTGTAATCGCAAAATTTCGTATTTTTCACCGTATCTCACGAACCGATGAATGAAATTGAACCAAACTTGGTGTATAGTTGGACCCTGACATGGAAAGTGTCTGATTAGATTCGGGGATCAATCGCCCAGCAGATGGCGCTGTGATCGCATTTTATGTAAACTTTTAACATGGCAGAATAGGACAAAATTTCGTATAAATGTACATAATGAGCGTTATTTTAAACTTGTGATTGTAAAATGAATATGAATTATTGATAATAGTAGTAGTTAACTAGGAAAAAAAATTTGTGCATGGGGGGGCATCGGTTCCCCCCCTGGGGGGTAAGTACCCCCCCGGGAGGGTTAAATTTTGAAGATGGGTATCATTCGAAAGATCTCGTCAATACCTTTAAAACGAATGGTTGAACCATAAATCTGTGATAATTTAAAACAAAGTTATCGAATTTTTTTACTTTAAACAAAAAAAAAAAAAAAATCGTATTTTTTTTTTTTTTTTTTTTTTTAACGAAATTTTACCAAACTTGGTATTTAGTTGTTCCCCGACATAAACTGGTGCTGATTATATTTGGGGATGAATAGCTCAACAGGAGGCGCTGTGATAGCATTTTATCTAAATTTTTAACATGGCAGAATAGGACAAAAATTCGTATAAATGTGCATAATAAGAGTTATTTTACACTTGTGATTGTAAAATTAATATGAATTATTGATAATAGTAGTACGTAACTAGGAAAAAAATTTTGTGCATGGGGGGGGCATCGCTTCCCCCCCTGGGGGGGAAGTACCCCCCCCGTGGGGGGTAAATTTTGAAGATGGATATCATTCGAAAGATCTCATCAATACCTTTAAAACGAATGGTTGAACTATAAATCTGTGATAATTTAAAACAAAGTTATCGATTTTTTTTACTTTTTACCAAAAAAAAAAAAAAAAAAAAAAAAAAAAAAACATTTTTTTTTATTTTTTTTTTTTAAATATTGTTTCTGATTGAATATGTATAGGAAAATATAGAAGAAAGTCTTGTGGTGGCCACAACATACTAGTTTTTCTTTCTTTAGAAATTATTGTACACTAAATTGATTACTTACAATCTGTTTGTTGGTTGGTTAGTGTCCAGTTGAAGTCAAATCATTCCATGCGCCCAAATCACGGCCTTGGCAATGTCCACAATTTTGTCACTATAGAGATTTCCCTGAAAGGGAAATTTGTCAATGGCCTGTAAGCTTCTTATGATGGCCGGGCAGTTGAAAATGTGTTCTGGGGTGAGTTCCTCCTCCAGGCAGTTCCTACATGATTTGTAAGTTCTGGTGTTGTCTGTATTTATTATCATTCCACCAAAGTGTCGGGTTCAAAGTCTGGTGATAGTCTTGGTAATCATCCTGTCTGTGTTGATAACACACAGGTGATGTTCCTTTTTGATGTGTTTTTCTTTCAGTCTGTATCTAGAAACTGCATTAGCGTCTCCTAAAGTTACGGTGCTGAAACTTTCCAAGTTTAGGTCCCTCGCCTATTTCGCCAGCCTATCTGCTTCCTCGTTCTCCTCTATACCAACATGTGCCGGTATCCACTGGAAAGTACAACTTTTCCCTAGGTGGCAAATTTCTTCTAAGTAGTGATGGATATCTTGTGCAAGTCTGGAGTCTCCATTCCCTATTGCTTCCAGGGCAGCCCTGGAATCACAGAAAATGACAAATGCACTAGCTTTATCAGTATCACCCAGGGAAGTATACATTCGTAGGGCCTCAAGAACTGCCTTTAGTTCGCAAGTAAAATTAGAAGCGATGTTTCCTGCTCCTATCCTTTTTTGTATTTTCATATCATTGGTCACAGTGATTGATATGCCTGTTCCGCCGTTCAAAATCGTCTTATCTGAGGATCCATCAGTATATATCTGCACCAGGTCGGGCCCCAAATAAATCTCGATAGTCTTAATTCCCTTAGCTTTAACTATGGCCTCCGATTCTTTTTTCAAGCAGTGATCTAGTAGGTTCAAATTGATAACAGTATTTGGGGGAAGGCAGGATGATGTGAATTCATATTACTACAAATTGAGTAATGTACATTATTTTATCTTGAGGAAATAATAATAATAATACTTAAATGTTTTGAAAAGGAAAAGAAAATCTAAATTAAATATTATCTGTATATATAATTTTTATCTTTGTTTTCTTTTAAGATTCATAAATAGCTAAAGTATTCAGACCATAAATTAGCCGTTGAAAGAAATAATTTAGTTCACAATGATATAATTATTACTATCCATTTATTTATAAAATATTTTTATTAAAAAATAGTTTTCTGTTTTCCCCCTATAAATCTAAAACAATTTTTATCAAAAATAGTTATCTAATATTTTTATTGTTACATAATGGTTCGTCTTTCACAAAAATACATAATTAATTGCTTTGACTGTGGATAGAAATATTTGAATAATTCATTTATGCATGGAAGAAAATAATAACGTACTAACAAACCCATGTGAAATTTTTGCAGTTTCTTTCTTTCTTTCTTTCTTTTTTTTTTTTTTTTTAAATATTTGAACCTTTATAAGTCTTATACTAATTTCACCATCCAATTAAAATTTTAATTCACCAGAAGCCAAATTATTATTAGTTTTTTTGGGATGAAACACTAACGATCGTTAAACAAATCATTTAAAGAAAAGTTTCAAAATAAAATTTATGTTTGATGAACCAGTTTTCATATTTCCCCAGGCAAGACAGCTTTAATAAAGGACCCCTACGGCGACTTTTAAATTTCTGCTGCCATGTTGGCGAGATCCCTCTTATTTAATTTTTTTATTATTATTTATTTATTTTGGCATAATATTTTGTTAAAAACACAGTACCGATTTTGATTATACTCTTTATTATTGCGTTTTTTAGTTAATTTATGAAAAAGTTCATATTTTGTTTATATCTTTATTGCTAGGTTTTGAATGATACTTGCAGAGGTCGATCCAGGCAAAAATTGGGTCTTCTTTACTGCCCTTTCACAAAATTCCCCACCATAAAAGAGGACCCTTCACAAAATTCAAATCCATAAAAGAGAACCCTTCACAAAATTCAGATTTATGAAATGAGCCCTTCACAAGATTTGTTTTAGAAAAGCGATTTTTTTTCAAAAATGTTTCCATGTTTTCTGTATTATTTTTTATTAATTGGTTCAATGAAACTATGTTAATTTGATATTAAACATTATTTAGAATGGCAGTTAAAATGGAAGGTTTTATACACGATTTTTTTTTTTTTTTTTTTTTCACAAAAATAAATAAAAATTTCACAAAAAGGGGACCCAAATTTTAAAACCTAGATCGACCCCTGACTTGCAAGGATTGTAAAGATGCAACTTTTAGAAATAAATTTATCTATAAAATGATCTAATCAAACAAATGTCCTTTTTTTTTTTTTTTTTTTTTTAAATTCTATTTTATTATATCACTGAACTGAGACCACATGCTTAAATATTACTTGTGAATTATTTTTTATCCTTGCATGTTTTATTGTCACTATCAGATCATTTCTACAAAATATAATCGTAACTGGTCCACATTAGAGAAATATTATATAGATAGTATAATTTTGCAGAATAGAAATATATTTGACTGAATGTGTTGTTATGGAAGACTGGTTTAGAAAGGGAAAAACAAAACAAAACATACAGATGTTTACCGCATGTGAAAAAACAAATGGTAATAGATTTCCAAATTAGCATTATCATTTACAGATAAACCAGTAAATTTTAAAAATAGTAGGAAAATGTGAGAGTGGAAATAGTTAAATGCGTTCATGAAAAATTTAACTATAAAAATTACTTAATTAAAATAAATAAGTAAATAAATGTAGTTAATTTTTATATGCACAGACAATTTCTGTGTATAATTTGTTTATACATTTATTTTGTCTATATCCCGATTTTTCATACTAAATATTGACATGAGAATTTTTGTATTAATTTCTCAATAAAATTAAGAAACTCACAATTTATGTAAAAGAGAGAAAAACAAATAATAATTTACCATTAAATGTGATTTTTTTTATGACGTTATTTAATGCTGATAAACATAACTTCGTGATTGCTATTTTTAAAAAACTGAGTGGAAGCCGTTGAAACATTCATTTTTAGATGAATGGATTATGATTTTTTATAGATGAGAAAAAGGAAAAATGCTATGTTATTCGATTCTTTGGAATATGAATGAAAACATGACATTTCACACATTTTTCAATTTACCTGGATGTATGCAATGGATAAGAATTCTTTGACATTTATGTGATATTAAATTTAAAAAATCTTAAAATTTTCAAAAAAAGTGTTTTCAGTGTTTTTTTTTTTTTTTTAAAGATGTAAGGATTATTTCTTTCTTAACAAACAAAAACTATTTTTCTTTTTCTTTCTTTTTTCCTTTGGCACAGTTAAAAAAATATTAAAGATAAAATTGAGAGATAATGTTCGACAAAATTTTTCAAAAATTTATATAGTAACCATTTTCTAAGGGATGCAATTTAAAAACAAAGTTAAGACCCAAGTTTAAGATTAAAGTTAAGAAAATTAAAATCTCTAAAAGACAGATTTATAAGGACGAGAGAATTGTTTCTTTCAAACAGCCAATAATAAAAATATCTTTAAAAGTACATATTTTAAACTACAGTATAGAAATTGCTATAATCAATCTATCTATATATGTTTAAACTTTTGTAATTTCTCTCCAATATATTGATTAATTAGTTATAAAGCTTGAAACATTTTATTTATTTTCCAGTCAGTTTTTCTTAACTAAATATCCATTAAAATAAAATTTACCTTATAATGGAAAGGTTGCTAATTATGTAATTTCGGCTTTAAGTAATTGATCTCTCTGTGTTTTATATATAACTTTTACACATATAAGTTTGATTTTTTTTATATTATCATTGTTATTATTATTAAAGATAATTATATTTTTCTTTTATTGTTTTGTTAAAAAAAAAAAAAGTAAGAAAGTAAAATCTTGAGCATTATCACATTGTTCGTGATATAAGTATGGGAGAACAATCAGATTAGACAAAACAATCATCTTCTCTACACTTCATGGTTGTATTTTTATATGACCGTTGATTAAATGTACTCGCTCCTAGATGGTAGACGTAATGGCCGAAGGTGATAATTAATAAATTTTTTACTTACAGTTTTTCCTTGTGCAGTTGGAGCAATTTTATTATACCTTCACAATCATGACACTTGTCCTGGAAAAAAAAATGCCTTCTTGGCTAATTGAGTCAATCATACAACGGAATTAATCTAACGAACACTTTAATTCCTTTTTAAGAAGATAAAAGGGGAAGAAATTGTAGGAGCCGCTTGAATAAAATTAATCAGTCATTTTATTTGTTTTAGTTAAATTAATATTAGGGAATCGAGGGGCGAATGCCAAAATATATACATCGCTGGAGCGATGTTTTCTTACGACCGTTCACGTCGGTAGCTTGGGTGGGAAAAAGACGCTCTCCGGGCTTCTGGCCAATCACGGCGCTCCTTTCAAAAGGTGTTCTATTTTGATCGTCAAAAACATGGACGTCGGCTGGAATCTTTATTTTTTTTAAAGGAAAAATAATGAGAATTATAAATTTAGATAATTAAAAGTATATTTATATAAATATTAATATTGTTATAAGTTAATTATAAAATCGCAGCTATTTAATTTAAAGTTTGAATAACTAAAAACGTAATGAAATAATACTTTATTTATTTAGGGGATATGACCGTTAATTTAAAAAGGGGGAAAAGTATAATTTTTAAATAAATTTAAACTCTAAACGGACAATTTAATTATTGAATTATTTCGGCGGGGTATATTAAAAAAAAATGTCATATTTACGATATGACAAGCATGTACTGCAAAGTATAAATTAATGTAAACACCAGATTAGTTGTTTATACTTTGAGTAAAAATAATTTATATAATAATGCTTAGATGAATGGAAATTATACTATAAATATAATACCAAGATAATAATAATAATTATTATAATAAATAAAAATAAAATAAAAATTGTTCCTGCTAATTTAAATATTTCATTGACATGCTTGGTGTATATCTGGTGTGAAAATGTCTGAAAAATCCAAATCCATCGAAATTTTTGCTCTATTTTTATTGTTGTGAAATTAAAGAAATGGACTGTGCATTAATTATCTTCAAATTTTCGAAAGTAAGGTAATTAATTAGCCCAACCAAACGGTTTCACACCTCACAATAGGGCTTCCCCACACTATCAAGTTTAGCTTGCCCTGAGTATAGGTTATAGTTAGTGGAACAAAAATATGTTCTATAGTAGATTAAACAGGATAATAATCAATGGAATTTAATCTTATATTTTGATTTTAGAATACTAAATTAATGTATTTATTGTTCTTTTCATTTTCATTCCAAATCTCAACTTTTTTTTTTTTAAGAAAATGAAGATGTTAAAATTGAAGCATGATCATTTAGTTAAGGAAATGGATGATTTATCAACTAGGTTCAAAACAGAGCAAAAAAAGAATCTTGAACTTTTAGGAGAGCTCCAGAAAGCTCAGATGTCTCTTTCTGCTGTATCTGAGGTAAATATAATAGTTAGCAAACTAAAAATTTTAAATGGGAAATCAAATGAATTTATACTGTATTTCAGTTAAACTTGCTTACACAATTTGGTAAAAAAGTAAATTTTAAAAATTTCATTTTAAATTTTAAGAATTGTTCTTTAAATCAGTGGAGCATTAAATAATATATATATATATATATAATTAGAAGCATATGTTAACAATATTTATATAGTAAGAATTATCTTTTTTTTTTTTTTAATTTGAACTTAAATATTTAAATTGTCATATAACATTCATAAAAAAAAAAAAAAAAAAAAAATCTGAGACACAAAAAAGTTTTGAAATCTTCGAGAGTTCTTTTTGTGGTAAAAAGGGGTTTTTCATAAGCAGCTGTATAAATATTAATATCAAATAGGTAAAAGAATACTTTCATAAATAATGCCTCTCTTTTTTTTTTTTTTAAACCTTGAATGTTTTTTATTTTAAAACAGCTGCCAAAGAACCAATCTCTTTGTTATCAGAACAGATCCATTCTGTAAATTTTTACTATTTGTTTATTTTTTGTTAATCATTTTTTATTATTTTTCTTATTTTCTTTGAATATAAGTTTTCTTCATAATTTATTGGTATTTATAAATGATTCTAGCACAAAACAAAATGAAATTCCCCATAGTATATCTAAATTGTGAAAGTCCTTCTTTTTCTAACACCTTCTTTGACCATTTATTTCCTTCCATAATTTTTATTTTTTTGGTTGTGATTATCCTTGCCTATCAAAATTCATTTCAAAATTAAGTTATGCATCTTCTGAAAATTCTAAAAGTTCATTATCCCACCACTAATTTTTTTGATAGCTCAGCGCATAATTTGTATGCAACGAAGGGTATCATCACTTCCCTTTCCTCCTTTGCAAATAAACTTTCATCAATTTGGCTATTTAAATTAATTTTTTTGGTGCTTGTCTATCTCCCCATTCTCTGTGTCTTCCAAAATCTTCCTCAGCTAGATGTGCACAATTTTCAAAATTCTCCTTGGTGCGTTCTCTGTACTTTCCAGTTTTTTTTTTTTTTTTTTTTTTGCTGTTTTGGAGATGTCTTGGAGTATCGAACATATGTGTCTAAGAAAAACAAAGAAACTCCAGTTATTCAGCAAGATATTTCCAAAGAAATCAAAACAACATCACCAGGCCACAATTAATTTCATTCATTGCGACATTTATGTGATTATCTGGTAGCGTGGTGATCTCTTTGGAGATTATTCATCCCTGTGGTGGTAAATACCCTCTAGGCTTGACTTTGTGAAGTAGGTAAGGGTCATCCAGAGGCTTTCGAGTTCTAATTGAAGCTAAAATAAAAAGAAAAATGGTCAGTACTTTGGATACTACTTTTTGTTTACCCTAGTATAGTAATGCAGGACATAAATTTACAGCATTAATTAATATATTCTTGTAGTAAACAAATTTCTGGGTTTGATTAAAGAAAAAAAAAGGCACTTGATTTTTTTAGATCAGAAAGAGGCACCAGATGAAACAGACTAATTTGTACCTGTGAAAATTTTGGCACTTTTTAAGAATTAGAAATTTGTAACTTTGAATTTCAAATTATCTTTTTTTAACAGAAGTTTTTGCTAAAAAAAACTTCAAGGAAAACAAAACTCTGTATATTATATATAATTTTAAATCTAGTTATTATATTTATTTATAATTTTGGACTTTATAAAAATCTTTTTTTAAATATGCAGATATATTTCGGCTACATTCGTAGCCATCATCAGTACATTTTAATTAGGATGATAACTTCAGCATACATAAATTAGATTTTTATTTACAAAGACCAAATAAAATTTTATATGTAAGTCCGTAATTCCTGGATGACAGGGAATGATTAGGATAGTAACTTTAATCATGTGTATAAATTAAATATTTTTAATAGAAATGCTGAATTAATTTTCGCAAGAGTGAAAAGAGATCAGAACTGGATTGAAACTTAGATATTTTGACTTAACATGCAAGCACTTTATCATCTGAACTAATTTGGTCAATATATGACTGGTACTGTCGACTCATATGCAGGATTTGTTTTGCATAGGAATGTAAAGAAACACTTTTGTAAAAATTAATTCAAATTTTCTGTTAAAATATGTAGCTTATACAGGGTGTGGCAGCTATTTGAGAACAAATTAATGTCCATAGAAAAAAAGGAACAAACAAAGGAAAAAGAGCATTTATTACATATTAAAGTTCCGTACAGATGATCAGATACACAAAAGACGACATCATTCAATGAACGCACCATCAGCGACAATAACAGCTTCTATACGCTGTCAAAATCGACTGCAGGCAGTAGTGAGATGTGTATTGGGAATTTTTGCCATTGCATCCAAAATAGCAGCTTTGAGAGCTGCAAGAATGTTGTGGGAACGACAATTGGAGCCCCTCTCATCTACGCTCCACACATAATAGTCCATTGGATTGAGATCTGGGGAGCTGGGGGGGTGGGAGCAAATGTTCGGTGTGACATGATCGTAAAAATTCTCGGCCATTCATTCTTGGGTTGTTCTAGCTGTATGGGATGGTTCCCAGTCTTGTTAGAAAACATATGGAATCCCACATGCTACAGTAGTGATCCAGGGCTTGACCACTCTTTCTAACACCTGTGTGTAAGCACTGGCAATGACTCTGGCACCTTTAGAAAAAATGCGGAGGCATCACATCTCCTTCACTACTAACAACCCCAAGCACCATCACTGATGCTGGAAATTTGGTATACATGATCGTCGGTATCTCATCAGGGCTTTTACACAACCGCCGATAATTTTTGCTGTTCACCTTCTGGTCCCAAAGAAAGTTCTTCTCATCTGAGAAAAACCAGAGCAGTTCTGGCTCCTCAGGATGTTTCAGCTTGCTCAGAAGGCGCTTGGCTCTGGTCAAGCAGTTAACCTTTGTCCTTTTGAACATGAACTGTCCTCTCCGCATCACATATGATTTGTAAAGGAGGTCCTCATAAACCACTAGTCGGATGGTAGCCTCATTAACCTGCAGCTCATTAGCAAGTGCCCTCATCGATTTCCCAGGGTTCTCATCGAAGGCAGCTTGGACACGGCTGACGAATTCTGGCATCCTGATGCTGTCAGAACGTCGACAATGTTGTTTCCTTTGCGAAACTGCGGCCACATCACCCTTTGCAGCTCCAAATTCTCTCTGAACTTTGTAAACAAATTATCGGGCGACCTTTAAGAATGCAGCAATTTCTGAATCGGAGTGCCTTGCAGCGTAGGAGACAATAACGGCATGCCTCTTCATTTCCTGAGTAAAAATAGGTTCTGCAATGTTTATCTGCAACGAAAAAAGCTATGTTACTATAACACACAGGAAAATGTGGCACCTATATTGTGTGTTCTCAAATAGCTGCCGCACCCTGTATATGCAGGGTCCCCATTAGAGCATGAAACTGAAAATATTCCATGTTTTTTCAATCTCTCATTTAAAAATTTTAATGTTGCGAGAAATTTATACACTTTTCAATGGTCAATTTAGGAAAATTTTGGTCTGAAATCAAACTCTTCATAAAAATCAACATTTTTCTACCTTTTACAAAACTCAACAAACTTGGAATGAACTTGTGACAAAAAATCCTGATGATTTTGCAAAGTTAAAAAAAAAAAAAAAAAAAAAAAATGCAAAAGAAAAATTTCATATTTCTCTTTAGTCACAAAAATGTAGTATATTTTAAATTTTAAAAGGGGGGAAAAAAACAAAAACAGAAAATTTATCAATTTTTAAGTAAATAATATATTTTGAGAATCAATTTTGAAAAAAATTGCAAACTTTACCAATTAGCGATAAAATAATTACCCATTTCAGTGACTGATAAACTGGTTGTGAAAAAAATTGAATACCTAAGTGATTAAATTTTAATTTTACCAATAAGCTGTGAAAATATGTATTATTAGCAGTTTATATTAATTCAGAATATATTTATTTATTTATTTATTTATGTGTATATACTTTTATTTTCCAAAATCTATTTCTGTTCTCATTTTCTTTTCAGAAATCTCACTTTGTTTCTCAGTGAATGTGAGAAATTCTCCCCCAATTTTTAACTCTTATGAGAACCCTGATATTGGTGAAAGCTATTTCCCATATTAATTGCCATCTAAAAATCAGAGAATTAAATAATTTCTCCATAACATTATTCTGTATTCACAGAACAGATAAACAATTTCTAATTTTCATTTGAGCAAGTGCCAGTTATATATCAATTGGGTTATCTGAATCAATAGAACGTTGATGCATTAAGCTAAAGGTTCCTGGTTTAAATCTTGGCCAGATCATTTTTTTTGATTTTATAAATGTTAATTTATCTTTTCATAAAAATCTCTAGAATAGTATGTTTGTCTAAAATATATCAGTGTATATATAGCTTCATGAGAGAAATTAACACCTGATAAACTGTTACTCTTTTATCATATTTTAGAGATTTCTTTTTACTACTGTGTTTTCCTTATCTAATATTTATTTTATGTATTAAATAGCAATTTGATTATTTAAAGAAATAAGCAAATATTTTTTAGCTTCAAGGAAGAATCACAGTATTACAGAATGAAAATGCCTTTCTCAGAGAAACTAATGAAAAATTTATCAAAAAGTGAGTTTAATTAATAATCATTTCATACATCATTAAAAATATATAGTATTTGTATAAAAAAGCATTAGTATAAAATTACTGATTTTGAAATATGTTTATATACAGTGAACTCTCGTTAAAACGGACAATCAATAACCAGCAGTTTTTGTCCATAGTAAGGAGAGTCCATTATAACAGGAGTTCATAAACTAAAGTTCTATATGAACTCTAAAATCACTATTATGTACACATACACAGTATAATATGAATGAAAATTTGTTTCCTCAAACCCTTTTTATTCACTAAAAATTTAAAAGCATGAAAACCGATACTTAATTTCAAAACTTCTTTTCTTCATATATTACAACTTGATAACAAAATCCTTTGCTATGTCTCCACAATAGAAGTGGAGACAGATGCAAATTGTTGACCTCAACTGTCACTGTCAATCAATATTATTTACCTCCCACAGTGTAATAGCACAGAGTGAAAGAGATTAACCCTTTTATTATTGAACTTTTTTCATGTTTAAAAAAAAATATATTGAATTTGAAAAAATTTTGGGAATTGACTCTTTTTCGAAGAAAGTAAACTTTGAGGGAAAAAAATATCCATCTTAACGAATGAATTGTATGTATAAAGCGATGTTTATTACATGCAATTCCTATAGGCCTTAGCCAGGGATTCTGCTTTTGTATGTAATAACGAGAAATCCATCTTAAACAAGTCTTAACGAGAGTTCACTGTATATATTTAATTTTCTTTTTTAATACTATAAGGTAAATTTGTCTCTGGTCTCATTTTTCTCTAATTCTTCTCTTTCTAGTAACAGGGTTGTAGTGATTTAAATCAGTTGATTTAAATCGCTGATTTAAATCAATTGATTTTTTTTTTTTTTTATCGCTGATTTAAATCACTTCTTTTAAATATCAAAGTTATTGGCTTTATTGGAATGAAATTGTTTATTCAGCTTTAAAAAATGAGATTTTAAAATATATCTTATGTAAATTTGAAAATACAATTTGTAAAATAATAACAAAATATTTCATTAAACATGCTAATATTTCACATATCTTGACTTTAGCTTCATCTCTACTAAGCAACATTAATAAACACAAAAATTATGCTTTAATTTTCTTAATTATTTATACATTTTATTATACATTTTAATTATTTATAGAAGCACAGCCTTATGACTGGGTTATGAATTGTAAATATTTACTTAGTATAGAATTAATTGAAGTGGAAGTAAAAAGCTAGTGTAACTAAAGTTTGAAACATATTGCTTTTTTTCTTAAAAAAAAAAAAAAAAAAAAAAAAAAGATTAATTAACATAATATTAGTTTTATGAATCATGAAAAATATATGTTACAAATCTACTAAGGCTGAAAGGGTGAAATAGGTGCAGATTTCAAATGGTTGCATCATCTTGTGCTTCAATATATCAAAGTATTTAATTTAAAATTTTTGTAGCTTGTGTATATGCTGGAATTCTCTGTCTCTTCATGGCTTGTTGTCAATGATCAAACACCAGGAAGGAGGACTAGAATTACTGAACAAAGAATCTCATATAGAAATGAAGCTTATACAAGACAAAAAATATTTTAAAAGTTAATATATTTTTTTTTTTTTTTTTTTTTTTTTTACATTGGTGGATGATCATACATAGAAAATATGATCAACGAAGAACAGAAAAAATTCTTTAATTTTAAATATAATGCACAATTTCTTTTGATTTGTTGCTTATTTTTCAACATTCATAATGCATTTTTTTTTTTTTTTTTTTTTTTTTTTTTTTTTAAATATCATCTTTTGTTTTGAACTTCTTTTTATCTCCTATCCTCATCAGGATATTTTTAAAATTATAAATATTAAGTAATTTGCATAATGGTTATACACAGATGCAATAGAATTATTACAACTTCACTTCTATTTACAAAATCTTAAAAAAAAAAAAAAAAAAAAAAAAAAGAATGCTTTTACATTGTTTTAAACTAATAAATATATTTTAAATCTTTATGCAATTGTATTGGATTTTTACATAAAATGTTTCACTTAATTTACCTATTTTTGTAGTGCATTAGACATAGAAAATCAAAGAATTGCTTCTTTGGAAGGTGGAAAACGATTACAAATGGAAGAAATGCTGAAAGAAAAAATATCAAATTTGGAATCCTCTTTAGAAATTCAGAATAAAGAGAAACATGCAATTCAAGAAGAATTATCAAAAGAAAAAGGTATGTTTATTGATCAATTTTTGTTAATAACTGCATAAAATTATGCAAAAAGAAAACAGTCTTCTTTTCTTAGCTTATGGATGCAAATTATTTAAAAAAGCTTGGCATGTAGTAGCGTAGGAAACAGTTACTTTAGAAGTTATTATCTGTATTAATAAATGAAAGTGTAATTGTCTGTCTGACTATCTTCCATCATCTCTGAGCTATAAAATTTGGCATAGGGAGGTCTGTTTCAACCTTTTTCAAAATTTTAATTCAGTTTTTAAAAATTAATCAAAATTTGACTTTTTGTACTAATTCAGGTTTGCAACGGTACCTGGAAAACCTGGAAAACTCAGGGAATTTCAAAATTTATTGCAAAAACAGGAAAATTCAGGGAATTTCAAAATTTATTGCAAAAAACAGGAAAATTCAGGGAATTTCAAAATTTATTGTAAAAACAGGCAAATTCAGGGAATTTTCAACTTTTTTGGAAAATTTGGGAAATTTTTTCATAATCAAATATTTTTTTTAAATTTTAGTGCTTTATAATGAAGAAAAAAAAAGTCAATTATGGTTTTTTTTCCAACTATAGTAGGTTAATAAAACTAATATACCCTAGATATGTACAGTTGACTTGTAAACATGTTAGATTCTAATGCTGCATGATTGCACATCATCTATTTTACTTTTAAGAGAGACAGGGAAAACTCAGGAAAATTTTTCTCCTGATTTGTGTAGCAACCCTGTAATTTGCATTGCTATTTGCTACATAGCATTTTATCAAAATCATAGATGATATTCATATGGTTTATGAAATGGAGTTTTTTTATTTTTATTTATTTATTTATTTTTATATTATTATTATGAATTTTTAATAGATTTTAACTAAAATTAAAAATATTGACTGTAAGTATTGATTATGAGTTCCAGTCCAAAAATATCTTAATTTGGTCAGTAATTACTTCTAATATTAATAAAAAAAATTAAAATATATTTCTTTTAAACTTCCACCAATGCCAAAAAGAAAATTACCATTCATTTTATATACTGACATATACTTAGACCTGCTGTAATTAACAAAAAAAAAGTCAGTTTTTTTTTTCAAAATTTTGGAAATCTTACTAGATTTATCACCTTAGTACAAGGCTCACAAATGAAATAGTTTGGTTAAAATTGTATATTTGAGAAAATTAAATGTTTAATTCTTTATCTTTTTTTCGCCCTAAAAACAAACAACACAGGCTTGTTATACAGTACAATTTTTATTAATCATGGTCTTTATCCACCAAAATCAGTTAATGAAGCTAACAATAAATTTAAGGAAAGCATTGGAAAGATGCCGAATGACACTCCCCTTCCTTCTCTAATAAAATTCTATCAAAAGGGCAATCATCTAAGAGAAGTGTTAATTTTTTTAAAGTATTTATAAACATTCTTAAATACAGTTTATTTTAAAAAGATAATCTTTTATTACTTTCTTCTATATATACTCGAAGACAAAAAGATAACAACAAAGCAGAGCTTTACTTAAAAAAAAAAAAAAAAAAAAAAAGAAACCTTGACTGGCCAGCTGGATTTCCTTATTTAAATATCATCAAAAATATAAGTCAACTCCTATCTTTTTGTCACATGGTGTATATATATAAGAAGAAAGTATTGAAATTAGGATCATTCTATGTCAAATCAATGAAAAGAAGTAGCATTTTTAACCTGATCCCCTTAGATGTTTATGAAATTGGGCTCTTTTATTTATTCTGTAGAGAAATGAATAATAAGTCCCTATCTCTTTTAGTTTTTTATACACAGGGCTGCAAAAATGGGTAAAAAGTGCAAATTTTCAAAATTCTTGTATTACAAATGTACCCATATTTTGTAACCTAATTGACTTAGAGGCATAAATTTAGTATCACTAGAAAGCTTTTAATACAGGCTTTCAAATGATATATTACATGCACATATTTTTTTTTTTAATTTTTATTTCAAGGTCAAACATTTTGACCTTTGACCTTCAATATTTCAAAAAGTGCACTTTTTATTTTCTTTTAAAAAATTTATATTGCTCCTACATTTATTATCTATAATTACTGTGATTTTCAGTTTGGGATTGCCATAGGATGCTGAGTTATGAATTAAAAGTGTAACCTTTATCAGTATTTTCATACTAACATGTAAGTTTTATACATATTGTCTTCCCTAATTAACTTAGAGATATAAGATTGGTATCATTAGAAAGCTTATAACACAGGCTTTAAATGATGTATCACATGTAAAATTTTTTAAAAATTTCATTTTAAGGTCAAACTTTTTACCTTTGACCTTCAATATCTCAAAAAGTACAAATTTAATTTTCTTTTAAAAATTATATGTTATTCTTACTTTTATTCTTTATAATTATTGTAAGTTTCAACATTGGACTACCATGGGATGCTGAGTTGTAAATTAATGTACAACCCTAAATCAATATTTTCATACTAACATAACGTAAGTTTTACCCATATTTTATTCCCTAATTAACTTAGAGATATAAGATTGGTATCATTAGAAAGCTTATAACACAGACTTTCAAATGATATATCACATATATACATTTTTTAAATTTTTCATTTTAAGGTCAAGCATTTTGATAAATTAAAATGCAACTCTACCAGTTTTTCCATAAAAAAATGGCCATCCCATGTTGAAACTTACAATAATTATATATAATGAATGTAAGAATAACATATAATTTTTAAATGAAAATTAAATATGTACTTTTTGAGGTATTGAAGGTCAAAATGTTTGACCTTAAAAGAAAAATTTTAAAAATATATACACATGATATATCATTTAAAAGCTTGCATTATAAACTTTCTGATGACATCAATCTTATATCTCTAAGTTAATTAGGGAACAAAATATGGGTAAAACTTATGTTATGGTATTATGAAAATTTTGATATGGGGTTACATTTTAATTTATAACTCAACATCCCATGTTAATCCCAAGCCAAAAATCACAGTACTTATAGACAATGAATGTAGGAACAACATATAATTTATATTTTATTATTTTAAATTATATTTTAAATTCCAATTGTGCGTTTACAAATGAATTTTTTTACACTAAATTAAATTTTATTACATATTGTAGTACTATATTTGGAGTGGAATTGCTATCATTTTATGGTTGATTAAGCAAATCAAATAAAATATAAGAAATTACTTGATGGTAAATACTATGTATAGTCTGTATAGTGTTATTTAATGTAATCGTGCTTTCAATATGACAGAAATACTTTGATTTCTTTCTTCTTTTTTTTTTTTTTTTTTTTTTTTTTTTTTGTATATTTTATCCAAATTAAAATCCAAGGGGCATTGGTTGTCTTAGGCAATAGGAACACAAACCCCAGATATTGTGGGGGAGGAAGACACTACCGAAGGCAGCAGAGACCTGAAGCAAATTTTGGTGCAGTTTCAATGTATTTTTTTTTTTTTATTTATAGTGATTTTTTTAAAATTATTATTATTCATTTAAATATAGTGATCAGCAAAGCGAGCAAAGCTTGCTAGTACCTGATAAAGCTGGGAGAATACAAATCTACAACTTAAGGCAGTGATTCTCAACCACTGTGCCGCGGCACTTTTGTGTGCCGCGAAATTTTAGAAATGTATATAGTAAAAAGTATAATTTTTTTTTATTATTATTACGAGTAAAGTTTGTTTAAATTAAAGAAAAGTAGGTACACTGTAAAAGAAAACTGTTGTTTTTACAGTTAAATACCATATTTTTAACTGTTTTTATCTTCAATAACTCTGACCTTTCATAAAGTGAAATATTTGCCCCAAGTGAAATGTGTACCGCCAAAATTTGAAAAGTGTGCCGCGACAAGAAAAAGGTTGAGAATAACTGACTTAAGGTGATTCTCCCGCATTCTTGTTGTTATTGCTTCACACGTTTACTCATGAAAACAAGCTTATTGTGAATTGTATGCTTTTGTTATCCTTAATCAGATATTAGTATATTTGGTATTTGACTTTTAAAATATTCATTTAAAAAAGGAGTACTGCTAAGAAAAAGCAATATAAACAGGCATTTCTTGATGCATATGCAATATAGAATTTCCTTTTCTAAAGATTTCAAACATAAATTCAAATCATGCTTACTGCATTTCTGAAACTTAATTTCTAGATTTTTAGGAACTGTTATGATATCTACATTTTCTTGAGAATTATTACTGTTCATTTCAGCTCATTTCTTATTATATGTTTTGAAACATAAATAAAATAAAGACATAAAATTAAATTTTAGTATAAAGTAACAAAAATTAAAGATAATTTGTTTGAGATAAATTCATATCAGTATTTATACGACTGCAAAATTTCCTTTCAATAAAATCAGCTGCAATGTTTTAAAATAATATTTTTTGTTAAAATTTTGTTTAATGAAATAATTTGTTTAATAATTTTTGCAAAAGAAAATTCAGATAAAGTTATAACTATAGGAGGGCAAGGAATGCAGAGGGGAAACAAACTTATCAAAATTAAAGTTAGAAATCTAATTTTAACAATTTGAATAATTTTGAATAATTTTATTTATTTATCTATAAAATATGCAGTTTAAATAGATGGCTTCATTGTTTTAAAAAATCGTTTTTTGTTAAAATTTTGTTTAATGAATCATTTGCTTAATGATTTTTACTCATGAAAATTCAGAAAAATTTATAACTACGGCGAGCAAGGGGGTGTAGAGGAAACAGACCTATTAAAATTAAAGTAAGAAATCTGATTATAAATTCTTAAATTAATACCATTACAGCTTTTTGTAGAGCACTTTCGATTCATTGACACAGTCATCTTCAGTACAGGACTTGACCTCTTGTTTATGTTCATCCCGGTTTTATCTACTCTGATTTCATTTCTTCACTTCAGTTCATTGATGATTGGTTGCCAATTTTGAGGGATTATACTGTGCTCATGGTTGTTAATAGCTATGGGGCATGTTAGAATTTCTTAGATTAATACCATTACAGCTTTTTGTAGAGCACTTTCGATCTGTTGACACGGTCATCTTCAGTACAGGCAAATCAAAGTCGATAAAAACTTAGACGAATGTAAACAAGAGGTACTGAAGATGACTATGTCAACAGATCGAAAGTGCTCTACAAAAAGCCATAATGGTATTACTTTAAGAAATACTAACATGCCCCATAGCTATTAATGACCGTAAGCATAGTATAATCCCTCAAAACTTGCAACCAATCATCAGTGAACTGAAGCAAAGAAATGAAATCAGAGAAGATAAAAACTGGGATGAACGTAAACAAGAGGCCAATGCCTGTACTGAAGATGACTATGTCACTGGATCAAAAGTGCTTTACAAAAAGCTGTAATGGTATTCATTTAAGAATTTATAATTAAATTAGGTTTTTATGTATTGTTAATCTTTTATAAGAAATCTGATTTTAACAATTTGAATAATTTTTATTAATATTATTTATTTATCTGTAAAACAAAGTTTAAATAAAGTCAGCTGCAGCGTTTAAAAAAAAAAAATCATTTTTTGTTCCAATTTTGTTGAATCATGTTCACTAATGAAAATTCTGATAAATTTCTAACAACAGGAGAGCAAGGGGGGAGAGGGAAAACAGACTTACCAAAACTAAAGTAAGAAATTTGATTTTAACAATTTTAATATATTTTAATAATTTTATTTATTTATCTGTAAAACATAAAGTTTTGGTAAAACATTAAAAGCACAACAAATTATGTTTATATTTTTTTCATTACAGTTTGAAAATTACAAGACAGATTATTATTATTTATTCTTTAAACAAAAGCTCTGATATTTTAAAAAATTTATATTTCATTATATTTTATCAAAGAAAATACTTAACTTTGTTTAGAGAGAAGAGAATTGTCTTTGTTTAGAGAGTATAAGTTGACCGTTTCATGAAGTAATTGCTTTGAAGTATGTATAATTTTTGCTTAAGACATTTAATATTGTATAAAAATTTTTTAGCCTCTAGTTCAGCTATCGAAGAAGCCTATGTTCAATTAAAAGAAAAGTTTGATCAAGCAGAAGCAACGATAGCTCAACTGAAAGCCAAAGTGGATGTTATAAAATCAGTTTGTATCTTTTTTATATTGTATTTAGTTTCTAAAGTTGTATTTAGTAAAAGTTATGAGCTATAGGTTAATAAAAGAACATGTTGACATTTATATAAATATATCGTTATTATTATTTAAGCATAACATAGAATTTGAAGATTTAGAAGCAGCAGCATCTCTTTTGAAGTTAAAAAAGGAAAATAAGTTGAATTTAGCAGTTCAGACAACAGAAGTGCCAGAAACATCCAAAGTCACAGAGCAGGTGAAAGAAATTACTCCTGAAACAATACCTAAGTCTCCCCCAACACATTTACTTGAAGAATTAGAAGAACTAAAGTCTCAATTGAAAAAGGTGAATATATTTATTTATGAGTGAATTATTAAATGATTTTATTTATTAATTAAATGATTATAATTTTATTTAAGAAATATTTATTTATTACTGTTTTATGAATGTAGCTCTAATATTCAAGCAGAAAGTTGAGAAGGGCAGTTGCAATCATCACACCATAACCTTTGTTCAATAAAACTTTCTATTTTCAACTATTTTTGAAGTACTTTTAAAATATCAAATTGCAGCAAATGTTGTAAGCATAAAGTAAGAGAAAGTAATGCGAGTATCTCACTAGATTATTTAATTAGATTTTTAAACTCATATGCACACAAAACATTGTAAAATTTTCCAATTTTTAAGTCCTTTAGAAAGCTATATTTTAATATTATCATAGTATTTTTAATTTCATTTTAATTTATTAAATCATAATGTTGCATTTTAAAACTTTAGAAATTAGTTTTTTTTTTTTTTTTTTTTTTTTTTTTTTTTTTTTAAATGTAGGGTAGGTGCTCCAGTGATTGGCATGCTCCAGTAATTGACATCTATCCCGAAATAATTAATAAATAAGAAAAATAATAAAATCCTATATTTTACATACAAGAATTTTAACATTTTATGTCAAACACTGGAGCATAGAGTGCTAATACCTGATAAAATGAATAACTAGCAGTGTCAAACACTGGAACATAGGTTGCCAATTACTGATAAAATGAAAAACTGGCATTGTCAATTACTGGAACATTGAGTGGGTGTCAAATAAAAAAATCATAAAAAAAAAAATGTTATCAAATGTATATATTTTAACATATATGTTGTTCTGAATGTCTTTCATACCATATGTACTAACTTAAGATTTCTAAAAATATTTTCTGATGACTAAAATATTAAAAACATCAGAGATTGCTCTAAAAGTGTCAATCACTGGGGCACTTACCCTATATTAAAAAAAAAAAAAAAAGTATTGATTCTTGTGAGTTTTTTTATATATTAAGTTTATAAAATTATAATTAAATGCTTCTAAAAATATATGAAAAGGTTTATATATTAGATTTAAAAAAAGAAAAAAATGTTAAAAATAGAAAAAATACTTCTAATTTATCAATTTAAATACCTTGAATAATATCTGTTCTTCAGAAGGGAAAAAAAAGTAATTTATTTATTACACTGATTGATTTTTTAACAATATTATTCATGCTTGCAAATGATATGTAAGGTGCATGATATTTTTAAGATTACAGAAAAATTTATTTAAAAGTATTAAGATATTTTGACAACATATTTTATAGATAGAAGAAGAACATGCTGAAACATTAAAAGAACTCAGTAATGTGCAAGAGCGTTTGGTAGCTCAATATAAAGTCAATGAAGCTTCACAAGAAGAAATTACATTACTTACAGAGAAGATAAAAAATCATGAAAAAGAATTCCAAACTAAACTTGAAGAGTATACACATGTACTTGATTTACGGAATGTAAGAATTCAGGTATAATTTTTTTTTTTTCTACTATAACCTCCCCCCACCCTCCCCCAAATCCAAATATGATTTTTTTTTTTTTTTTTTTTACTTAAAAGTTATTATTTGCTCTCTTTTATAATGATAGTCATTATTTATTGTTTGATATTTTATATATTTTTTTAAAAAGTTATTTAACTTGTTTATTTATTTAGCAACTTGAAAAACAGCTTAATGATATCGCATATGGAACTCAAACATTTCAGAGTGTTCTTCATAGTGCTGTAAGTATTAAGTGAAAATTTTCTGTACATCTCATGATAATCTCTTTATTTTGCTGTTATATATATATATTTTCTCCTATTAAATTAGTATTAAATGTCCATGAAATTCCTATAGGAATGTCTACTGGACCTTTTAGTGATAGAATGAAAGAACACATAGCAGATTTAAAATATAACAGATCTGAACTGCTTTTTCACGTACTTATAAAACTAATCCCATTGAACCTAATTTTGAAAATGCCTGTATAATTTATAGTACTAACAATAGAAACCAAGCACTATTTTATGAATCTTTTGAAATTATAAAAAGGAAATCTGAAATTTGTAATGATACATTATCCATAAACCCCCCTCAATTTGGCTTCATTTTTTAGGCTTAAAATAATTTGAGGTAACCAGGTTGTTGTTTTTCTGGCAACCCTGTGTTGTGATTCTTTGACTCTGTTCATTAAAGAGCTTTATTTTTCTTATAATGTGCATGATGGTGGCTTATTTAGATGTTCTTAACTTATTTTAAGATGTATATAGAGTGTTTTTTATATAAGTTATGTAATCACGTTTTAATATCTTTATGAATAGTGTTTGTAATATCCAAGAATGGCTTGACTTGATTTATGTTTATAGTTTATGTACCTCATTTCCCTGAAGATCGTTAAAAATTGAATATTAACCGAAACGTCGGAATGTAAAGATATTTTATAAATAGTTTGATATGCTGAAAAGTATGGTTTATTCTTAATTTAAGTTTTGGTGTTGAAAGTCTTGTTGTATACATCAGAAATGTGGATAATATGGAGGAAAAAAAAGAAAAAATCAAGTATACTTTTAAATTGATCACATTGTATAAAGTTTCTTTTGTCTTGACTAAAAAGTGTTATGAAGATATGTTTTTTACACTGCACTTAAATTTATGCTTTTAGTATAAATAAAATGTAAAAATGTGTGGTTTTTCATAATAGTACAATAATTTAAGTAATAATAGAAAATTACTAATCAGTGTACTTTAATTCTGTTAACATTCTATTTATATATTTACATATTTGTATTAAAATATTCCACTCATACTTCAAACTTTTAGAATTAATTTATATAAGTATGCATTCCTTAGTAAAATAAAATAAAAAGTTTTCATTTGAATATTTGCTTAAAGTATAAACTGTGACTTTTTTTCCCATGTATTTATCTAGAATGAAAATAGTCTTCAAACTGTGGAATTGAGCAAAGGGGAAAATATATTTGAAATTCATATTGCAAAGGTAAAATAAATAAAAATGCAAAAAGTTAAATTTTTATGTAATATTCCAGTTTTTTTTTTTTTTTTTTTTTTTTTCTCTCCCTAAATTATAAAACTGATTTTAACTAAAATATTTATTAGTTGTATGTATTTCATACAATATAGTAAAAAAAAGTAAGTAAAAAAACAGATTCAAACTGTAAGTTGCATTAGAATACCATCTTTATTAATTATTAAACAACTTTATTCATTTTATTATAGAGATTAATTTATTTTTTCTTCTTGGATCATTTATCTGTTTTAATTTTATTGTTCTCAAAATTTCTTTGTTAGCGTGAAATGAGTGAATAATTTAAGCTTATTAAATAAAGAATATATAAAAATAAGTATTACTTGAAAGTGTCATTTTTTTCATATCTCTTCAAATTTTAATTTACACACACACACACACACACACACACACATATATATATATATATATACATTTTCTCTTTCTTTTACTTTTTCTCAAAAAAAAAAAAAAAAAAAAATCAGAATACTTGTTTTGTTTGTATGTTTCTGAACACTACAAATCCATAATTTAATTTTGTTGTAAAAACATTCATTTTAGTCATTTAATTTTAGCTATAAAAGAATAATTTTGTTTATTTATATATGTAATTTTAAATTTGCAGGTTAATCTAACTTCTGAAGGGTCGAAACAATTTTATTCATCTAACCCAAACATATTCTTAACCTGGAATTTTTATGAGTTTGAATTACAGTCAACTCCAGTGGTATCAGCAAAGAGGTAAAAGTTTATCTTACTTATTGTTTCTTTTAAAAAGTATAATTTTTAGAAACTCTAATTATAATACCAAGCATTATCTCTGCTGTACTTAAAATTACAGACAAAATAAAACGTCTCTTAAGGAAAATTTTGTTTTATATTTGTTATTCTTATCATTAATTTTGCATTACCCATGTGTGATAAAAGAAGTATTGTTTTTTAGTTAAATTTTTAAAACTAAGTGTTTAATCAAGTGCCCTGAATTAAAAAAATCAGCTTTCTAGCAATTGGTTTCTGTATGTGTGTCTATCTGTGAGTCTATTACCAGTATGCCATAGTTAAAGAACAAATATTAGCAGAAGGTCCGAACTCAGTATTTTAAATTTCTGTCCTATAGGGATATTTTAATTATAGTATGTATACTCAAACAATGTATCATTTTTAATACAACCAATTCAAATGTTTCACAATATAACTGCTAAAAAAGGCCTTTATAAAGTATAAAAAACCTATAAAAACATTATCTTATATATATATATATAGTAGAACATTTCAACTAGTTACATATTCAACCTTAACTTTCAACTCCTCTCGTTGAGTCTTCTTCGGAGTTATGTTAAAATAGGATTCCATTAAGATATATATAAGTTCAAAGATACATAGTCAAAAAAATAAGTCCATTAATTTAAAACACATAAGAGTCAAATTACTATAAAAGAATAAAATCCACATGCAATGTCTCTTCTTTTTTAAATATCCTTATCCATAATTTAAACTTTTTCAGTAGTGACATAACGATAATTCTGAAAATTACTTGAATAAACTCCTTAAAATAATATATTCAAATTCTATACATATTAAACTGATTACGATAGTCATTGAATTACATATTTTAACTCTAAATATATACTGATAAGAATTACTATATAATTATTTGTTGCTGCAATATAAAGTTTGTAAAATGTGCTGCAATTTAATTGAATCATAACTATAGGGATATTATTTGAAATTTTTATAGAAATTAAATAGTTTGTGTACCAATACATTCAAAAGTTTTCAAATACATTACGTATATAGGCAAAATTTCCTGTTGCTACCTTTTAATATCTTCAGACTGCACTTAGTAAAATAAAATAAATATGTGTTTTATAAAAACACGAAACACAAAAGCATGTTTTTTTTTACGGAATATGGTATAAAAAGCATTGCTTAATCATTTACAGAACCACACACACAAAAAAAAAAAAAAAAAAAAAAATTCGGATTCAGTAAGAGTACATTTCAAAAATTCCCCCAAGTATATTTCAAATGGTATTTATGTGTTTTCTTACTGTGCTAAATTTAAGTAGACTATGTGAGGTGTATACAATTTACAGACAATATACAGGTATATCCAAACTTAAGTGTATACATAATTTTTTATTGAATATAATTGATAAAAGTGCTTTAGCAAATTCTATTTGTGCAAGGAAATTGCTGAAGAATAAAAATTAGTTTATTTTATTATTCATATACTAGATAAAATATTATATGAAGTCTAAATTTTTACATTAAGTTTTTGCTAAAATTATATATTTTGACTTCCCCTGAATATAGAAATAAAGCTTTTAGTAATTGTTCTGCATGTCTGTTATCAGCATAACATGATAAATAAATAAATAAATAAAATTCTAGCAATATAATATATAAAGCAGTTTTTGAAACTAGCAGAATAAAGGAAAGTAGTGTAAGTACCACACAAGATTATTTTTTATTGCAGATTCTATATGTGAAATATTTGTTTTTACTTGATCATTTTATGATATCCTTATTTTCTTTAAAGATACCCAATTAAAGGATAAATCTTTCACGTAAATTGACATTAGATTAGGTAGCCATGCTTTACTTGAGATAAAATTGTTTTCTTTCTAATTAGCTAATTTCTTGCTTTCATTTATTTTTTTCAAGGTTATATTAAAATTAAATACTGAAAAAAATATCTGTAGAGATATCATATATGGATAGTAAAAATATTAGATATTAAGTTATCTTATTTATACAGTCAAACCTCGTTAATGTGAATCTCAAGGGAGGAAATAAATTGTTCATGTTATCAATTGTTCTTGCTATCTAATAGCTAATCTTCATATAACTAAACTGATCTTCATTTTGACAAGGATTATGGAAACAGTTCATATTAAAGGTAATGTTTAAGAGTGTTCACGTTAACGAAGTTCAACTGTATAGATAAAATTAAAGGTTCTTTTAGATAAAGGTTCTTTAGATTTTTTTTTAGATTTATTTAAATATTCTTTTCTAAAAAATTGTAACTTTTTTCAAAAATTTCAAATTCTGAAAATTAATTTAAATTAAAAGAGAAGTGTTAAGTTAGGCTTAATTTGTATCACTCACTAAGAAAAAGAAATTAAAATAGGTAACCACCTTCTTTTTTCTTAAATGATTGAGCTTCAGATTTTTAATTTGTTTATATGACTGTAATATGAGACAAATAATGACAGTAGTAAAGAAACTATTTTGATATTTTGTTGCGATCTTGAAATTCATGTATACAGAAGAAAAATAATCATGTTTATAGGTTTCACATAAAATTGAGATAATTATGAAGACATTTAAACGTCTTTTTTTCCTTATATATATGTACTTTAAAATAAGTTTATACTATATGTAAATACATTGTTAGTTAAAAGCAAAAAATTAACTCTAAGTGTTTGTTTGAAAATTTGCTGTTAAAAAACGTTCTAGTGAACTTTACATTGTATTTTATTTTTATTCATGTTTTATTTCTTTTTGATCATTTACAATTACTTCTAAATTAATTACTTTTTTTTAATGCTTGTATTTTAGGCCATTTTTTAACTATACTGCCCAATATACAGTTCAAGTTGATGATTATTTTTTGTGTTACTTGTTAGAAGTACGTATAGAATACTTCCTCTTCTTCTAATATATTTAATTTTATTTTTGATTCATTTGAGATGGTTATCTATCTATATATATATATATATTGTAAGCTTCTGATTATATATATATATATATATATATTTTTTTTTTTTTCTTTGTGATGGTTATTTTATTTGTATATTCCAGAAAACTATTACTGTTGAATTACATGAATCTCTTGGAATAAATTTTAAGACATTTGCTTCTAGTAAGATACATTTTTCAGATCTTTTTTCTGAATCTTGTACCAGAATACATGGAACACAGAAGTTAACAGGTAAGATTTTTATTTTATGCTTTTGATTATTTTGTACAATTTCTTACCTGTTATTTTTGAGGTAAATATAGCTTAAGTATGTCAACCTTGATCATTAAAATAATAAAAATTAAGGTAACATGACATACATACAGATATAATATAATATATAATAATGATTTATTAAGCATAGTAAAAGCCAAGCAACAGATACAAGATCACTGAAACCACAAAAACTAATAAGAATGAAAAAAAAAAAAAAAAAAAAAAAAATTATGTAGGAGAAGCTCAGAAAGGTGAAAAATTTTTATCGGGGGATGAAATACACTAAGCGACAAAAAAAAAAAAAAAAAAAAAAAAAAAGCTGCACTGCAGAAAAAGTGACTTGCACCTTTTTTATTTGTAATAACTTTAAAATTAATTGTTGAAACAAATAAAACTCTCATGTTTGCATAATGCCAAAGGGATGAAATGATACCTATGTACATTTTCTATGTAATAATTCATTTTATTACACTCTATGAAGTAATTTATGAAAATCTACTTAAAACTTTCTTTTAAAACATAATGCAATAACCATACATTTTGTATTCTATTATGATTTATTATATGAAATAAACAAGTTATTTTTTAATATATGTAATAAAACTATTTATTTGTGAGATCTAAGCAATTTTTTAATAAAAATATGTATTCTGCATTGGGTTAATTCCACCTTTATGTGGAATTACTGCTTTAATGTGCAATGGCATAGTATTATACAGTGTTTTAATATAAATCTTAGAAATTTCAATGTGCGAAATATCACAAATAATTTTTCTAGTTCTGGCAGAGTTGTAGGCTGCAAATTTCGAATCCTCTCCCCTCTCCCCCTTTTTTTTATAGACGAAACATTTTCGAGGGGATCGCGATTAGGACTATTTCCATGTCTGGTAAAGAAGAAATTGTACTATATCCTTCATGGGATTTAACTTAAAGTGAAAAAAGGTATGATTACTTACAGAATTATAGGTGCTCTTGGGAGTGGATAGGAAATTTTGACAATTTGAATTGAATAAACTTACCACAGACGCCGTGTAGTAAGGCCTATTTATCATCTTGAAATGCTGTTTGTGGAACTGTCCAAGATACCTCCAAAATAATCGGTCAGGCACCACTTTTATGATGGCCATGTTTTATTTCCTTGAGCATAAAAATTTGCTCGACTGTTTGAAAAGTTATGCACCTCCGTACCATAATGTACAGAGGATTTGTCACTGTTTTAAAAGTGTGATTTTCATTAAGTTGGTAATATTTTCGTTACCATATTTGCTTGTTTCCTTTAACTCGAAATAAGTTAAACTTAACTCATCAGAGAGAACCAGTTCAGCCCAATATTTAACTAATCATTTTTTAATTTTTTTTAGCCATCAGAGGTCTTGCTTTTCTAATTCTTTTCACTAAGAATGGAATTTTTTCAAATTTGCTGTCATTTAAACCTGCTTTGTTTAATAGTTGCTGCACTGTAGTTAAAGAAATTATGCTGCAAAACACTTTTTCTGAATCTCTTTTATGTTCTAAATGTAATACAAACCGATTTTATAAGCAATGGCTTTTTAACTTATGGTCATCTTGCTTGGATGAGCAACATGGCCACCTAAAGCACAATTTCTTGTTTAAATGGCCAAAAAATTTTATATCTTGCTAAAAACCATTTTATCAATATTTCGTTAACATTTAATTTTTTTGCCATCTCACGTATTAAAATATTTTTTGATTTTCATTCAAAAATTAATGCTGTTTGTTGCATCGTTAACTGCCTTATTCTTACCATTTTTGAAATAATTCCTAAAATTACAATTTTCCTGACAATTACATTTTATTTTTAACACTGGACTCAATCCTAGAGTGTATCTGGAGGACAACATAATAAAATCTGTTCGAAAATTTGCTTTTTAAACGATGAAATTGGCGGTTGTGGAAGGTGAAAAGGAAAATATCCAAGTGCAGCTTTTTTTTTTTCTTTCCCGCTTAGTGTACACATATTTAAAGAAACCAAATTTATTAATTAACAGCCTGCAAAACAAATGAAACAATAAACTAACTCAACAAAATCTTAATAGAAAAACTTAACTGAAACGAAATTTATGAAAAATAATTTTAGAAACTTAAGAAAGGAAGGAAGGAGGCAGGCGGCAAGACTTGTGACTTGCCTGTGGGGTTAAACTAGTTTCATGCCGACAACACTCCCCCAGCCTGACCAGACCAGAATAAGAGTCATATGGATTTAAAAAAAAGCAAAATTTCATAGCAGATAAAGAATAATGAAACTATGAAGTAACAATGAAAATTCTTGATTACTATGTGTTTAATAGTATGATTAGAATTTTAAGAATAATTGACAACTCAGCAGTGAAGAAACTGAAAATGTAAGGGAAAAAGAAAGATTGCATATTGATACAAAATAAATGCAACAAGCCTTCTGCTTTTTTTTTTTTTTTTTAATTTCACAATCCCACCCAACCATCCATCCAAACAACACTACCCATCCTCCTTAATCAAACATCTGCTCACCCAACCACTACTTTTTTTATTGTCTTTTATTATTTTATAATTTTTTTGTTAAGATACACTAAAGTGTAAAGATTATTTTTAGATCTAAAAAGATAATTGGTTGATTAGTTAGAGTATTTTGAGTTAGCTTTAAGTTAGAGGGATAATTTAAGGAAAAGGCATTTTGTGATTTCTTGTTAAGAAAAAATACAATAATATCTATGTAACAATGAAGCCAGACATCATCATAACAAAATTGCTTTTCATAATAATAAAGATAGAGATGTGCCAAAATACTGGAGCTACAACCTCCTTGTGGGATTTCTACTTGTTACAATTAGATATAGTTGTTGTGGAAGATATAATTAATATGAATAACAAAGTTAAGAAGTGTTTTGAATTTGTCTGCTTTAAAATTGCGAGGAAGATTAATTTGAGTTTTTATATTCGTGAAAAAGACTGTAAATCATATTAGTAGTAAGATCGGATAACTCAATATTATTGAAAAGATCTCGAAAGTCAAAAGTCATAATATTGTCTGTTGAATTGAGCGATTTAATGTATTGAATTAATTGAAAGTATATAAATTCTCATATGACATGTTTATGCAAAAATTTGCCATATTCTCCTATGTTAAGAAAATTGTAAATTTTGAAGTTTGCAAAATAGGATGTTCATATTTCATAATGTTTATACTAGTATTATAAATGAAATTTTAAAATTGGTATAATATATTTTCAGTAAAAATAATCTTCATTATATACATTTATTTGAAATTTTGCCCTATTATCTCATGTTAAGAAAATCATAAATTTCAAATAACTTATGAAATTTTAAAATTAGAATGTTCATAATCAATGTTCTTTTGAATATCGTAAATTATATTTAAAAATTGACCATATTTACAATGAAAATAATCCTCATAATAAACGCTTATGTGATAATTTATTCTATTCCACCCAAGAAAATCTTAAAATTTGAATAACTTACAATATTTTCAAATTAGAATGTTGAAAACAAATAGGGTTCTTGGCAAAACCGTAAAACCTATTTACGATAATTTTATCTAGAGATAATGTGTACACAAATTAACAGATTTGCTATTCTTCAGATTAACATCACATTAATTTTGCGATTTTTAAATTTCTCTTGCTTCAAAAAGTGCAGATTTTTTTTTTTTTTAATAAAAAAATTTTAAAATTTTTATGACTAATTTTAACCTTTTTGAATTTTTCATACCTATAATATAATGGGGAACTAAAAAGAAAGTGTAGACTAGTCAGTCAGTTACCATATTTTCCAAATAGATATATATTGGTGATATAATTTATCAGTAACAAAATAAGTTTATAGTTTTTATTGAATACCAAATCTATCAAGGTCTGAAATTTGCATGAAATGAATCACTTAGTGTGGACAATAACTAGCAGGCTTTGCCCCTTAACTGGTCAATATATTTAACTGATTAATAAAAAAAAGGAATCACTATTTTCACTTTATAAGTAAAAACTTTTGAAATCGCTCAAAAATTTTTCTAAAAATATATAAAAAAATTAATTTAAAATTAAAATATTGGTGCCGTAAAAAAAATAAGAGTTAAATATTAATCTGCTGGTAATGATGATTAATAAGCATAGCAATGGCCTATTGGCGATTATTAAGAAGAGTAGTGGTAGTACAATATTGCGTTGTTTTAAATTAGCGGACATGTTTTGAAAAGTGACGGTTTTTTCTAAGCGCCGTTTCATCGGCAAAAGTTATTATTAAAACTTACTTAAATTGATTCAAAGTAAAAATACTATTATTTAAAAATATTATGGTCATCAACATAAGAAATAAATATTGAAAAAGCTTACCTCATCAATTATGAGACAGGGATATCATTATTTGACAAATACACTTTTATTAAAGAGTCATTATTATTTTTAAATGTAAAACCATCAGTGCTGGCGCTTAAATTTTGTGATTACATTGAACTGTTATACTCTTATTATTATAATAATTCCACTTAAAAAAAAAAAGTCTATTGAATTTTTTACGAACATAAAACATAATTATTTTGCTCACGTCAATTGGTGGTAGAAGAAAAATTATTCATATTAGTTATTCTTGCACTACATCGTTTATATTAATGATTACTAGTTGTTATTATTCACAACACTTCGTTAAGTTATAATCAATATTCTATATTTATTTGATGAATTATTATAGTCGTTTGATGCACTTTGAACATTTAATATTCACAATCATTGGTTGTTTAATGCCCACGAGAATAGTTATTCCGTTTAAATCTTGGATTAATGTAACATTCATTTTAAACTCTGTATGATATTTGATGATGAATGCCCTGATATTCAGAAGAAAATTTGTAGACGAAGAATCACACTATTTAATAAAATTATTTATCATTATGAGCATTCCGAAATTCTGTCAGTAGAACAAGCAATTAAATACACATTTACGTATGAGTTCCACTGGATGCTAACGATGATTTTTTATCAAAGTTGTACTTGTTGCAGATACATCGTAGTGAATGACGCATCACCCTTGACACAGACGTAACTCGTTGTAGCATCACTTGATGCTAAATGAAATTAGAATTTGAGTTAGGACGATGAAAGGAGATATCAAATCCATGATGTCTGGTAAGCAACACTTAGGATATCGTTGATTGCAAATTAATCCTCGAACCTGGATTTATTATGACACCAATGAAGTATTTTCTTTAGGAGATGTCGATAACTTGAATTTATTAAGATACGATTGAAGTATTTCATCAAGAGCCATCGGTAATTTTATTTTTATTTGAATTTGAATAAATTTAAGATTACAGCAATCCCATACGACTCCAAGCCACGCCAATAACTCACTCCAACGGTCAAATCGCTAGCAGGCCGAAGATCGCAGGTGCTATTACTTCTTTGAGTTCTTTCCTTCGAATGTGTCAGCGCTGCTTCCCAAATCGCCTGCGTTCGAATGCCAAATTACCGGCAAATTGATGCACATTAAAATAGCTCACTCCAAATAGGAGTTGATTCTATGAATAAAAGTTAATTAAAGTTGATTAAAGTGAATTATCTTTATTCACGGATTATTTATTTTTGCTTTATTGAAAGATTAAATTATTTTTTCTCTTTTTTGATGAAAATTGGAAAGTGATGCTATCTTTTGAATGATGTGGAGGTATACTTCCATTAAATAAGGATATTGAATTATTGGGATGAAAATTCTCGGAAATCATGACGTCACAGCGTCATCCTCAGGAGGGAAAACGATGTATTTTTGAAAATACAAAATATCAGAGATATTTTTTGGAAATAAATGGAAATAATCCAGAACATATTTAAATTAATTTTCAGATGCTTATTTATTAAATATTTTGGGATTTATTCTGGATTTTGAGAATTATTTAGTAATTATTTTTTGGGTTTATTAAATAATTTTTTAGAGCTCATTAACTAAAAAAAATTCTGTATTTTAAATAAATTATTTCCGATGTTTAAATAATCATTTCCAATTTAAATTTTTGAAATAAATCACTTCCGTTTTTATTTAAAGTCTTTTGACCAATTTTTTATTAAAAATTCATGATAATTAAATTTGGAAGGAAGTTTTGTAATGATGAATGTTTAAATAAAATGTTAAAAGTTTCAACTTTTAACAACTTTCTAAGGGTCCCCGATGACTTTGGCAGCGTCTTCATAACCTGGAAAATATCGGGTCCTTTTTCCTACCGCCTGAGACAACAAAAGCTCTCTACCTCTAGACTTCAATTTGTGTGTTTATCAGATGACTATTTCAAAAGGGACAATATTGAAAAAAATTTAAGTATCTCTTTCATACTTCAATTGCGATTACATTGAACAACACTATAGGGATTATACGTTGTACGAGGGTTAATCAAAAAATACTTACACTCTTTATTTTACAAAGTTTTAAAGTTTATATACATACACACACACACACACATATGTATATATAATTATTTTGCATAGTATTTTTCTTTCTTTTTTTAAATACTAATGATCTCTCCTTCATGTTATCAAATACATTTTGTACATAGATTATGAAATAATTTTATAGAGCACTTTATCAGAATTTAATACTTTTTAAAATTTTAACCCAGTCTCTGTAGATACCCAGCATATAATATCCAATTAAAAAAAAATTACATTTTCTGAAAGGTATTTTAAATTTCCTAAAGCATAATTATTTAATCAATTTTGTTAAGGATTTTATTAATTGATAAATCTTATTACTTCTATTTTATGATTCAGGTGTAGAAGATTATGAAAATATTAATTTTGGTACTATTGAGTACTGGATACACCTTCAGATTCCCATGGAGGAAGCTTTCAGGTATTTTAAAGTAAGTAAAAGAGACTTTTTTGCCTAATGTAAATTTAAGAAGTCTATAAAATATAATAAAATTATACTTTTAAAAAATTAAAGAACACACTTTTATTGAAATGTGAACTAAAAAGCACAAAATATCTATCTTTGTAGTATTAAAATGCAGGGTAAGAAAAAATTATGTGAGTATGAAATAATTTAGAATTGAACAAAAACCATTTTTAAAAAATCTCCCCTGACTGGGCTCGAACGTTAGACCTTTAGGTTCGTAGCCCGGAGCTTTACCTCACAGCTACAGCCTTCACATAGGGAAAGTCTTTTTTACAATATAAATATTTTGTTTGCTTCCAGAGCGGTTACAAACATACATACAAACATACATACAGGTGAAGCAAATAAAAGCGTGTTAAAAATGTATAATTTTATAAATAGGAGATAAATAATTAACAATATTCTGCAGAAAATTAAAGGTCCATTCTTTATTTTGTTTTACTTTTTATTATCTTTGTTTGTGAGTTGAATTTATGATTAAAATTTGTCGTTAAATTGTAACAATTAACTGGGAAACTCAAGTGCTAATCGCCAATTTTCCTGAAAAGAAAAAAAATATATAAAAATAAATAAATATATATAAAAAATACAAGTAATCAAAATTAAGTCAAACTGTTTTTCGTTCATGAGTTTTTTAATTAGAAAATTCCTATAACTATGCATATATATACATAAATTTATATGGATAATTCATTTTGATATTTTTTAAGATTTCAAATATAATTTATTTATAGGAAAAGTTAAAGGCATTGAAATATATTCATACTAATAAAGAAAAATCTACTATAGCTGTTGGTCTTCTTGATCAACCAGTCAACAAAGATGCATTTATGAATGATTTACATATAAAAATCATTCGAGGAATAAATTTGAAATCAAGACAAGAAGGTAAAGTATATGCTTATCTAGTTTTTATGTTTGAAAGAGTTGCCTGATATATGCTCTATAATGCCACATTTGGTTACAAAAATCTTAATTTAGGAAAAAAAAAAAAAAAAAAAAAAAAAAAAAAATCTAGAGAAATTGATTTAATCTTATTTTATGACATTTAAAAAATCTTGTCTAAAAATTAAATACATCTTATCAATTTTCTTTAAGTGTAGTATTTAGTATGTGCCAATATGAATTTGAATAAAACTTCTATATTGTTATATATATTATTTATACTAGTTTTCCTTAGAAATGATGACTCAAGGTCAGGGATTTTTGCTATTATCACACAGGCAACTCACCTAATTATCATTTTTTTAGCCTTTATTTAATTATTTATTTTTATTGCACTTAGGGAAACAAGAGTTGAGGAGTGCTAATTTTTTGCTTGAATTAAAATAATTACAAATAATAATAATAATAAAATAAAATAAAAATAAATAAAAATATAAGTGAGGGTTGTCATGTCAACCAAAGGAAAAGAAAGGAAAATACTTGATTTGTAGTTAAATTTCACCTACCTCTGTTCAAGGAAGAGATATAGTTTATTAGTTTTATTAGTTTATAGTTTACTAGCAGGCTTTACCCGCTTCGCTGGACACTATATTTAAATGATTTCTTTGTAACTGAATATATTTCGATTGGCGACTATTTTCGTCACAGCTTCAGTATGGGACCTCCTTGGCAATATCAAAACTTTTTTGAACTTCTCGAATCTGTACACAAAAACTATTGTTAAAACAAATATTTTCGAAAATAGTCCAATAGCTGGTGTTAATTCTTCGAATATTCTGGAAACAGTTGAAGCTGTTACTCGTACAGTATAAGTCATTATTCGATGAATGTTCTGGGACAGTCTAAAAAATAGTCACTTGTTCCACAGGAGTAAATCAAATAACATCAACTACACCAGAGCAAAAATTTTCACTCACTCTCGAAAAATGTCCAGTTGCTTAGAGCTCAATCCCTAAAGTGCAATGTCTCAGAATAGGTCTCTGAATAACTCTGGATCGCAGTGACTACATACTCTTTCGCAAAAATCAACTCACACCTACTTATAACTTTTGGCGATGGGGCTTGGAGATGACTCCATCGAGAATCCCTTGGTAAGCTCAAGGTCTACGTTCCCGAGTGTCGGAGAGCTTCGAAACGTCGGAAACCCTAAACTATCATTTTTCACCAAATTTGGTCGCCCACTCGCCAAGTTTGTCTCCAAGAATATGCTTTCTATTAAACATATCTTTATTTAGTTATTTAAATATTAATTTGAATTAATCAAATATTTCTGCCCGACAGCGTGCAAGTGCAGTCACACACAGCAGCTCATTTATTTGTATGTTAAATTAGCGTAGTGAATGGTATATAAAAAATAAATAAATAACTAAACATTATCGTGCTACACAACTTTATTAATTTTACATTTTTCTTGAACTACCTAAATTAAAATCGCTGTTGCTAAATTAAACCTCTTTTATATTTTTTTGAACTACCTAGATTAAAATCGCTGTTGCTAAATTAAACCTCTTGGCGAAAAATGTTCGGTGTACTTCAACGCAACAATTTAAAAAATCACCCAGGAGGATCTATAAATAAAACTGATTTTAGTACAAAACACATTAGCATCGTAAACTATATTAGCACTTTGTAAAAGAAATTTTTAATTTAAAATGACGTCATTTTTTGTGAGATGCATAATTTATTTATTTATTTTATTTTTTATTGTTCACGTTTAGATAAATGTATTTATTTTCCTGTTGGAAAAAAAAATAAACTCGACAACAATTAAATTATGGATAATTAAATTTAATTTTGGCAACAATTAAATTATGGTTAAAATTTAAATGACTAATTTTTTGCTATTATAAGCTTACAAAATTGCTATTTTATGCATAAAAATAACAAAAAAATAGTTTTTTTTTTTTTTTTTCGGAATAAAAGGCAGCCATCTTTCTAAGTTAGGGTATAAGCTATCTCCATAACAAATTTTATCGAAATCCATCGAGCAGTTTTAGCGTGAAACTCAGTTAAATAAACGGACATTCACATTTATAATATATAGTATAAGATTGTTCACGTTTAGATAAATGTATTTATTTTACTGTTGGAAAAAAAAAAAAAAAACTCGACAACAATTAAATTATTGATATTTAAACTTAATTTTGGCAACAATTAAATTATGGTTAAAATTTAAATGGCTAATTTTTTGCTATTATTAGCTTACAAAATTGCTATTTTATGCATAAAAATAACAAAAAAAAGTTTTTTTTTTAGAATAAAAGGCAGCCAACTTTCTAAGTTAGGGTATAAGCTATCTCCATAACAAATTTTATCGAAATCCATCGAGCAGTTTTAGCGTGAAACTCAGTCAAATAAACGGACATTCACATTTATAATATATATAAGATTTATTTTATTTTAATTAGGGATGAACCGGATATGGATTTTACCGGATAACCGGATACGGATATCCGGCATTCCGGATATTTTTTTACTTTGCCGGATCCGGATATCCAGCAGTCCCTTTTCCCAGTACACATGAAAATTTCAGATTTTTAGAGCACACAATAACTAAACTAGTATGTTGTGGCCACCACAAGACTTTCTTCTATATTTTCCTATACAAATTTAATAAGGATAAATAATTTATTAAAACTATTATTTATTAAAATTATGTAACATGAAGAATGCAAATGATTTTTATCTTAGAGAAAACTAAAAACAAATATCCCTATAAATAACATCTTAAAAAATGAGTATTTATAATAGTTATCTCACATATGAAGTTTCTAACAGTTATATGCCATACAAGTTGAGATATAGCCTTCCCGTTATTGAGGAAATTTCTAGTATAGCAGTGCCATCTGTTGGTCTATAATCATCTAACTTGAATCAGCGTACTGTCTCATAATGTCCTTCTCACATATCAAGTTTTGTTTGATTATACGCCATAGAACCTGAGATATAGCCTTTTCTTAAACTGCAGAAATCTCTGTGTGGCAGCGCCAGCTGTTGAGCGGCCCATCCCAAAAGTTGACTGAAACTAATTTATGTGAAGATACAACTACAGATAAATTTGTATGCGATTTTGTGAAGTAGTTCCTGAGATATAGCCTTCCCTTAAACTGCGTAAATCGCTTATTTAGCAGTGCCACCTGTTGGCCGATAAGCATAATGTATTAAAATTACCTACCACGACGAATGCAGGCGATTTTCATCTTACAGCAATCTAAAAAACTGCACTATAGCAGCACAACCTATTGGTAGATATACATCCAAATTCGATTGGCATAATGTCTCATAATGGTCTTCTCACATACCAAGTTTTGTTTGACTATACCCAATAGAACCTGAGATATAGCCATTCCTTAAATTGCAGAAATTGCTGTGTATGCATCACCTGTTGAGCGGTTGACAACAAAAGTTGACATATACTAATTTATGTTAAAGTACATCTACATATAAATTTATATGCAAATCTGTACAGTAACTCCTGAGATATAGCTTTCCTTTTATTGCGGAAATTTCTGTATAGCAGCGCCATCTGTTAGACAATAAGCATTTAATTTGAATCAGCATAATGTCTCATAATGATCTTATTACATATTAAGTTTTGTTTGATCATACGCAATAAAACCTGTGATATAGACTCCCCTTAAGTTGAGGAAATCGCTGTATAGCAGCGCCACCTGTTGAGCAGTCACACCAAAAGTTGATAGGCACTAATTTAGGTCAAGGTGCATCTAAATACGAATTTATATACAATTCTGAGTAGTGGTTTCGGAGATAAAGTTGCCATAAAATTTTTGTTTTCTCTCTCTCTCTCTCTCTCTCTCATACACACACACACACACACACACACACATTTTCTAAAAATGGTAAATTCATGTTCTAGACCTCTCAAAACGTCTAAATCCGTCGAAAACCGGAAGACGAAAATTTTTACGAATCCAATACTTCCTTCTATTGCATATAGAAGAAAGTACAAAAGGAATTTGCATTTCGTTTTTATACAACTGAATTCCATTCACATACATAACTAGTATGATGTGGCCACAACATGAATTTCTTCTATATAATTTTACACAAAATTCATTGAATACAAATGATTATTTTCCATTATAAATGAAGATGATTTTTATCTGAAAGAATTATATCAGTACATGCCAAAAGAAAGTAAATTTTTTTGCCAATATCAAAAGAAATAAGATTTTTTTCTAAGTTTTTTTCGTTAAAAGATAAAAAAAAATCTATAACTTTGTTTCAAATTATCACAGATCTATACTTAAAACATTTATTTTAAAGGTAATGACGAAATCTTTCGAAAGGCATCCATATTGAAAATTTACTTCCCCCCAGGGGGTGTTGAGTCTCCCCCCAGGAGGTGAAGCGATGTTCCCTCATGCACAATTTTTACTATAATAAATAATTCATATTAATTTTACTATCACACGTTTTAAATAACTCTCATTATGTACATTTATATACAAAATTTTGTCCCATATTGCCTAGAAAAAATGCTATCACAGCACCACCTGTTGAGCAGTTGTTACACAAATCTAATCAGCACCAGTTTATAACAGGGTTCAACTAAATATCAAGTTTGGTTAAATTTCGTTTATTGGTTCGTGAGTTACAGCGTCCACAAAATTTGTGATACACACACACAAACTGACAGACAGACATTTTCTAAAAACAGTCAAATCGTGTTCAGGACATCCCAAAATGTGTAAATGTATTGAAAACTGGAGTTCAAAAATTTTGACGAATCCAATAATTTCTGTATATATACATATAGAATAAAGTAAAATTGTAAATACCATTGGGATAATAAGCCATAATAGTTTTATTTTATTATGTTCTTCTGTATTCAATAGAAGAAAATATTGGATTCGTAAAAATTTTCGACTTCAGTTTTCGACGGATTTACACGTTTCGAGATGTCTAGAATATGATTTGACCATTTTTAGAAAATGTCTGTCTGTCTGTCCGTCTGTGTGTGACAAAAATTTTGTGGCAACTGTATCTCCGGAACTACTGCTCAGAATTACATATAAATTTATATGCAGATGCATATAAATATACAAGATGCATATAAATTAACCTAATTTAGTGCCAATTAACACTTGCTGTCAACTGCTCAACAGGTGGTGCTGCTATTCAACGATTTCAGCAGTTTAAGTGGAGGCTATATCTCAGTATATATTTCGTATAAGCAAACAAAACTAATACGTAAGAAGGCCATTATAAGACATTATGCTGGTGCAATTTGAATGCTTATCGGCCAACAGGTCGCGTCTGTTGAGCGATACCTGCAATTTAAGGGAAGGCTATATCTCAAGAACTACTGCACAGAAATGCATATAATTTTATATGTAGATGCAAATTGACTTAAATTAGTGCCTACCAGCTTTTGGCGTCAACCGCTCAACAGGTGGCGATGCTATACAGTGATTTCCACAATTTAAGGGGAAGGCTATAATCTCGGGTTCTGTTGCGTACAATCAAAGAAAATGTAATATGTTAGAAGGCCATTATGAGACCAGTTCAATTTGAATACTTATCGGCCAACAGGTGGTGCTGCATTACAGCGATTTCCGCAATTAAGGGAAGGCTGTAGCTAAGGAGCTACTGCACAGAATTGCATATAAATTTACATGTATATACACCTTGACCTAAATTAGCGCCTACAAACTTTTAATGTCAACTTATCAACAGGTGGTGCTGCTACACAGCGATTTCTGTAGTTTAAGGAAAGGCTATATCTCAAGTTCTATTTCTTATCATTAAACAAAACTTGATATATGTGAAGGCCATTATGAGACATCATGCTGATTCAAGGATAATTATAGGGCAATAGATGGCGCTGCTGTACAGGAAATTTCCTCGATAATGGAAAGGTTATATCTCAACTTGTGTGGCATATAACTGTGCAAAACTTGATGTGTAAGACAACCATTATAAAAACGCATTTTTAAAGATGTTGCTTATAGACAGTAAAATGGTCTTTCTTTGGATATTTAGTGATAGTTTTATTTAAGATGAAAATCATTTGCATTCGTCATGTTAGATAATTTTAATAAATAATAGTTTTAATAAATTTTTTGCCCTTAGTGAATTTATATAGGAAAATACAGAAGAAAGTCTTGTGATGGCCACAACATACTTGTTTTTAATTAAAAGAAATGAATTGCTGGAATCTACATCTATAAAGGCAGATCTCCTGACTGACTTGCTTGCTCACTTAGCAATGTCGAGTCAAACAAATGGAGACACAAATGTGGAATTTCATGAGATTATTCCTTGTGACATGATTTAAGAAGCTGTTTTTTGAAGTTTCTCCGGAAGCGGAGGGACAAAAGTTGTTTCTCGCATTTCTCACCATATCTTAGTGAAAGATAACAAGAAAAAAAAATATTAAAAAACCGGATATCCGGCATATTAACCGGATATCTGGTGGTTTTGATCCGGATATCCGATGATATTTCGGATATTGAAAAATCAGCCGAATATGCCGGATACCGGATATTTTCCGGATATCCGGTCCATCCCTAATTTTAATCTTAATAAGAAATCACAAAATGACTTTTCCTTAAATTATCCATCTAACTTAAAGCTAACTCAATATACTCTAACTAATCAATCAATTAACTTTTTAGATCTAAAAATAATCTTTGATGGTAATAAAATTTACACAGATATCTATGACAAACGGCAAGATTTTAGTTTTAAAGTAAACTTATTTACACATTTTAATTACTGTCTGCATCTTTCGGTATTTAGAAACATCATTATTAATCATTTATTTTGAATTAATAATTTATGCTCTCCGAAGTATAAAAACAAGAATATGATCACAGCCGCTGCTAAAATGGGTTTTCCTAAAAACTTTGTATTTTCTATTTTATATCCATAACCATGTCTCTGTCAGTACATAAAAAAAGAAATTTATACACATTAGTGTAACTTAACAAAAAAAGTATAAAATAATAAAAGACAATAAAAAAGGTGGCGGTTGGGTGGGCAGATGTTTGATTACGGAGGATGGGTGGCGTTGTTTGGCTGGATGGTTGGGTGGGATTGTGAAATTAAATTTAAATAAAAAAAAAGGCAGAAGGCTTGTTGCATTTACTTTGTATTAATTTTCAATCTTTCTTTTTCCATTAAATTTTAAGTTTCTTCATTGTTGAGTTGCTAACTAATCTTAAAAACTAATCATACTATTAAACACATTGTAATCATTCTATAAATTCATTGTTGCTTCATGGTTTCATTGTTCTTTATCTGCTATGAAATTTTGCTTTTTTTGATCCATATGACTCCTATTCTGGTCTTGGTAGGCTGGGGGTGTGTCGCCGGCATGAAACTAGTTTAACCCCACAGACAAGTCACAAGTTGTGCCACCTGCCTCCTTCCTTCCTTTCTTGGGTTTCTTAAATTAATTTAACATAAATTTTGATTTAGTTTATGCTTTTCTGTTAAGATTTTGTTGTGTAAGTTTATTGTTTCGTTTGTTATGCAGGCTGTTAATTAATAAATTTGGTTTCTTTAAAGAAACCAAAAATTTTATTTTATCCCCTGATGAATTTTTTCACCTTTCTGAGCTTCTCCTACATAAAGAAATTTTTCATTCTTATTGGTCTTTGTGGTTTCAGTGATCTTGTATCTGTTGCTTGGCTTCTTCTACGCTTATTATCATTATTATTTAATTTGACAAATAGATTTCATTTTTAAACTATTTCATTTGTTATTTATTTTTATTTATTTTTTATTTTTTTACTTAATACTTTATTATTATTATTATTATTATTTTCCAAGTTTAGCTCTTTTTTTATAATATTAATTTTGAATTATTACCTTGGATCATTGATTTTGAATTATATCTGTCAATATCAGTATAAGTTGTAAATTTGATGTTTGTCTTTCTGCTTTTTGAAACAAGTTGAAATGAGTAATACTGGTTATATTTATGAACTGTTGAAAATGACAATCTTTAAATTGTAAAAAAAAAAAAAAAAAGTATATCTCAGCCAATTCTTCTAGATCTTAAATGAAAAAAGTTATGAAAATGTGGCATTAAAATTTAATCAAAGGAAAAGTAGGGAGTTCATTTTCAAATAAATTTGCCAATTATTATATTAATAAATACTGCATAAATTTTGAAGAGTGTATGCAAATATTTTTTTTATTTAAAAAAAAGTAAATTAATATACTTGTTTCTTTTCAGAAAATTATGGAGTGGAAGGCTGATTTTTTATACTAACTATGTAAAAAACACCAGAGCCGGGAATCAAATCCGTGAGAAATGCCTAGCTGGTAATCAGCATGGGTAGCTCGATGGTTTGAGCATCCGCACCTAAAGCGGAAGGCCCGGGTTCGATTCCCGTCTCTGGTATTTTTCACATAGTTGGTATAAAAAATCAGCCTTTCACTCATAATTTTCTGAAATGAACTTTCAGGCGTGATGAAGAAATTTTTAAATTAAATACTCGTTTCTATTTATTTATTTATTCATTGAGATAACCTACTTTTGAAACTTGGTATGTACCACTGATATACATGAGTGGGACTTTATTAATTCAGTTAAAGTAAAATTGGAGTCCAATTTAATATTTTTTATATGTAAATATTTTTATAATATTTTATTAAATGTCAAGCAATTTTTTTTAAATAACTAATTTTGGTTATTTATATATGTTATATATATAATCATGATTCATTAAGCGTAGAAAAGCCAAGCAACAGATACAAGATCACTGAATCCGCAAAGACCAATAAGAATGAAAAAAAAAATTATGTAGAAGCTCAGAAAGGTGAAAAATATTCATAAGGGTATGAAATACACATATTTAAAGAAACCAAATTTATTAATTAACAGCCTGCAAAAGAAACGAAACAATAAACTAACTCAACAAAATCATAACAGAAAAACTATATGCCGTATATTTCCGTGTATAAGCCAAGAATTTTTAGAAAGTTTTTGAAAGCTGAATTACGGGGGTCGGCTTATATACGGATCCACATTTCTAGCAAAAAACGTACATTAGAAACAGTGATTGAATACATATATTTTATGCTTAAAAACTATATATAAAGTAAAATAGTGATATTAAACCTTATTTTTAAATAATTATCACACATAAAACTCTTAATTTAGCAATTTTAAATTTATTTCATGAAACGCTCATGTAGTAATGTGTGTTTACATTTCTTTTTGACCTGCCAGTAACTGAAGTCATCGGCAGAGTGCACGAATGGAGTAAATTCTCTATCTGATTCAGAAATAGTATAAGAGAAACTTGAAAAAACAGGACTCCCAATCATATTTTTAATTTATACAATTAAATTTAAATCATCTCTGTTTAAAATGTTTCTAGGCTTACACTAGCAAAAGTGGCAAATCTTCGTTTTTTTTAAATAGAAGGTTTTTTTTTTGTTGTTGAAGATTGCCTTGAAGCACTGATAAAAATACTCAAAAGTAGAAATATACAAAATAATTTAGATACGTCATTAAAAAAAATCGATGCAATCAGTCTTTAAACAGTTTATTTATGCAAACATTCAGTGGCTACATTGCATCATCGACGTTAGGGTTAGGCCTCCCGGTATTATGGTAACCATCATTATTAGCTGCCGGGACTTGCATGTGCGATGCAAGTGCGTCTGTGTTTGCCTCCCTTCTGATAGGTTTGCCAGAGTTAAAACTATCGCCGTTGCCAAACACACTGCGATCGTTTTACGTTATAGCTAAGCAAGGTAAGGAATTCTATTGGATAAGCACGCGTTTCGCACAATTTCATTGGACAGATTATCCTGAAAATTGTATAGATTGGTAATATTTTCGCCGTTTTGACGATATACTCGAACGTTAAATAGTATTTTTTCAATTCGGCTTATACACGGGTTTGCAATTTTGGGCAAATTTCTGCAGGGAAAAACATACTCTCGGCTTATATTCGGAAATATACGGTATATAAAATTAATCTTATATCTTATTTTAAAATAATATTTTTTTATGTATGTCATTTGTTTTATTTCATTTAAGATGTTCAACCATCTTCATTTTGTGTGTACAAGTTCTTTGATTTACCTGATCAGGATACAGCAATTATTCCTGCGTCCAACAATCCAGTATTTTCAGATCATAGAACTTTTTCAATTTTTGTTAATTCTAACATAGAAAAATACCTTAAAACTGAAGTAAGTATTTCAAATGACTGTTATATCTGACTATTGTCTAAATGTATAATGTTCAATAGTTATATATATATATATATATATATATATATATATATATATATATATATATATATATATCAATTTATAAATTTACTTCAGAGTTAAGTTTAATATTTTGATAATATTTATAAATTGATGTAACCCTTTAAATTTCCTCATAATACAGGAGGGATCAAAAATCCTCTGACCTTTTAAACTTTAACATAAAATAAAATAACTGATGTACCAGAGTGTAGTTCCTACTTCAATGCTTCTCACAATGAAAAGTTTAGTTAAAGCTAATAAAAAAAATGTAGTTCTAAATTTTCGTTTATAGATAGTGCTGTGCCTTAAAAACAAGAATAAACTAGTTGTCCTAGATGGACATTGCTCAGTTCCCTATCATATATATGCTCACATAAATTTCTAGTACAGGACATGTTTAAAAAAGTGTATGTGACTAATTGCTTGACATGTTGATAGAATGAACTGCCCACCTAATAGTCCACCCAACATTCAGTTCAATACATATACCTTATGATAATTTGTTAATTTATTTTATTGTGAACAGTTGCATAGTTTACTTTTCATGCAATTCCATACTACTTCCAATGCAATGTTCCCTGTAATGCAAATTTATATAAAATATTGCTCTATTTTGCTGTGTTAAGAATCTTAAATATTGAATAATTTATAAAATTTTCAACTTAGAATAGTTGTAGTCAATGATGTTCAAGCCAGTATCATAAAAATTATTTTTAAATGGTCTGGAATCTTTACAATGAAAATATCTCTCAAAATGGATGTTTATGTGAAATTTTGTCCTATTCAGCATGTTAAGAAAATTATAAATTTTTAATAACTTATGAAATTTTTAAATTAGAAAGTTCATATTACTTTTAAAACTATTCCTTAAAATTATCATCCTTTTCAAATTATGCACTTACAGCAAATATATTTCGGATGCGTCTCGCATCCAACTTCAGTGCATTAACGTGACACTGTCCTTCTTTCCGGATTGTTTTCATCTTGATAGCTGACTCTCTTCACTTCATAAAACTTTTTCATCAGGTGTTGGCATGTGGTTGGTATAATGCTATGCTCACAGTCACTAATAGATAGATTGTTCATGATTATTTCTATTGCTTCTCTTTTTAGAGCATAATGGTGGTTATTATAGGGGCAATTTTTTGAGTGTTTTTTGTATTAAGTCTAATAAAATAATAGATTAGAATAAGATAAATATGTCAAAGTGAATGGTGGATAGCCTATTAGGTAGGGATTTGATTCTGTCACTCTGTCAAGCGTTTGGTCAGATTCATTTCTCTTAACATGATAATCATGTTAAGAGAATGTCCTGAACTAGAAATTTATGAGAACATATATATGATGGGGAACTGAGCAGAGTCCACTTAAGCCAACTAGTGTTAATTATAAAAAATAAATTGCACTGCTTTATCCTTTTTTTTTTTTTTTTTAAGTTTTTTAATAGTTGAAACGGTTATATATAAAAAAAAAAAAAATATTTTATTAGATTTTTAATTATGTTGCTACTAAAATTAAAATAAAATTTTAAAATTTTAAAACTAAACAATTTAATTAGTTAAATATTGATTCTGGACAACATTTACGTCTGCTGTTAAACAAAAATATCGTTTGGTTTTACAGGAAAAGAAAAATTGGGCCAATTATAGAAGATAAACTTGCTTTCATTATATTTATAACTGTAGTTACTTTTTATATTTAATACTATTTTCTTGAAAATAAAGTTTTTTTTAAAGGTAAGGTGTTTTCTATACTTTATAGATGGGATTTGTAAATTATAAATAATTTTTAACAAAAACCCACTTATTTCCAAAAACGCAGTGGGTTTTTGTTGGTGGGCCCGCCCAGAAAAACCCGGGCGGGTTTTTCTGGGCTGGGCCCAGTTTGCCAACCCTGTTATAATTATGTTAAAAGACATAAATTTGACCGAAGCTTAATACAGGGACAGAATGAAATCCCTGCCTAATAGGCTATCCACCGTTCACTTTGATATATTTATCTTATTCTAATCTATTAATTTATTTTATCAGGGTCAATTCCATTGTTTAGTTTTTATGCTACTATTTCCAATGCAATAATCCTCAAAATTCATATTTATATGAAAAATTTACAGTTTCGCTATGTTGATTAAATCGTAAATTACGAATAATTTATGAAATTTTCCTATTAGAATATTTGTATTCAATTATGTTCAAACAAATATCATAAATGTAATTTTGAAGTTGTCTAATGTATTTACGATCCTCAAAATGGAAGTTTATGCTCAATTTTGCCTATTCTGATATGTTAAGTAAATCATAAATTCCAAATAACTTACGAATTTTTTAAATTAGAAAAATCATAGTGTATGATATTCATGCCTAAATAATATTTTGAAAGTGGTTTGACATCTTTACGATGAAAGTATCCCTCAAGATTGACGTTTATGTGAACTTTTGCTGTATTCTGTCATGTTAAGAAATTCGTAAATTTCCAATAACTTACGAAATTTTTATATGGGAAAATTCATAGTCATTAATATTCATGCCAGTGTCCTAAATAATATTTCAAAAGTAGTCTGACATCTTTACGATGAAAATATCTCTCAAAATTGACGATTATGTGAAATTTTGCCCTATACTGCCATGTTAAAAAATTCGTAAATTTCCAATAACTTGCAAAATTTTCAAAGTAACATATTTATAGTTACTGATGTTCATTCCGGCATCAAAACTGATATTTTAAAACTGGTCTGACATTTTTACAGTAAAAATTTTCCATTTAATGCACGTTTAAGTGAATTTTTGTCCTATTCTCCCATGTTAAGAAAATCGTAAATTTCTAATAACTTACGAAGTTTTTTAATTCGAATGTTGCAAATGAATAAGGTTCTTGCCAGTATCGAAAGTAATATTTTAAAACTGATCCGACCTCTCTGCGATCATTTGTTCGTGAGATATCATGTAAACAGACTAACACACTAACACACACCCTACAGACAGACACCATACAAATTTTGTCATTTTCGGATTCCTCACACCTGGAAACGTATAAAAAAGTAAAAAAACCGAGGTCGAAAATTTTCACGATTACCTAAGTTCCCCATACCTATAGTATAATGGGGAACTAATAAAAATAAAATAGATTTTTTTTTTCAAGGATATAATAAATAATGAAATAAAGACGGCCTATCATCTTTAAAGAATAATAATATTATATCAAATTGTATTTTTAAGGAAATCAGTAAAAAAAAAGAAAAAAAAAAACATTTTTATGCAGAAATTTAATCTATGTATCCATGTAAATTCATTAATTATTTAAAATTTTTACAATTTCTTTGCATAAAAGTTTCAGTATACCAATCTGAAGAAAAATATCGTAGTTGTACATTATCTTTTCATTTAAATTCAAAATACTTCAGTTAGAGCGTTCTCAAATTCTTAATTAAGAACTTTTATCTCAAATGCTAATCTAGAAAAATATTTTTAACTATCAACAGACAAAATTAATTTTTAAACATTATAATTTAAAACTATATCATATATAAATTTTAAAAAATGTACCAAACAATCATACAAATAAAAGTAATGCAAAAGTCGCCGAATTTTGGCCAGGAATTGTATGGTTAACATATTTTAGAGGACAACATTTTTTTCCCCCTATAATTTTATTTTGTTCAAAGGGCCAGTCAGCCGTGATAAATTATTTACCAATGATAAATTATGTCGTGCTAATACTGATAAAGGAGTTTGTCGCCAAATCTGTTAACCCGCTGTTCTAATAAAATAAATACTGTACAAATGCATATGCCAAGTTGGTCCATTACGATGCAGCCCTAAGCTCTACAGATAAGGCAGTGGCAGTCGGTTCAAGGCTGTCTTTTTTGTCAGCCATGGGTGGGTGAATCATTAAGTGACACCTGAAAAGAACATATTGACAAATAAACGATAGCGAGAAGCAGATTAAGAAAAAAATTGATATAGGATGTTATTTTGTATATATATTTTTAAACAGTTACGATAAATAAGAAAAAGAATGAAATTATATATATATATATATATATATATATATATATATATATATATTTTAATTAAAAAAAAAATATGTAAGAGAGGCTGTGCCCCACTGGCCTTTTATGGCGAGGCACCACTGTTTATTATTATTTTTAAAATTTTTATTGTATCTGTATTATAGATAAACAGTTGAGAAAGAAGACACTGACTGCAAATAAAAGCAGGTTTTTAGTTTCAAATATAAAGAATCCACAATGAAGAAAATTGGTAGGAAATTGTGATTCAAACTACGTAGCATAAGGTAGTGGTGGTGTAGGTATTAAAGCTGATTGATTGCATGAGGGTCTTAGGCCTGGATGGAATGCCTTCCACAGAGAATCTTACTAATGGATTCTAGCCCATATTTATGTGAATTTTAGAAAAAAACACAGAAAACTCTGAATGGCTAGGTTAATGAGCACACCCTGAGATCTAACCCGTAGGCACTTCTCCGTCTACTAGCTTCAAGAGCAGATCCTCTCACTCACTGGTGGGGGCCTATATAGTATAAGGATTTTCATGAAAATAAGATGAGGATAATTCCAATCCTGAAGTGTGTTTTTTGCAGTGATTTAAAAAGAAAGCATGCATCCAGTAAATTACATTGGCATATTGAAACAAAGTACTTGATTTAGCCTCTCTCTCTTTTTTTTTTTCATTTTTTAAGGAAAGTGGGGGAAAGCTATAAATATGTTTAAAAAAAAAAAAAAAAAAAAAAAAAAAATTGCATTTTATTAAGATCAATGATAAAGTTCTCTGAAAATTTCACTGCATCAAGAGTGAAATGGGTTGCTATAATTTCACTTTCTAATAAGTGGGTCACAATATTAAATAGTTTGGAAATTTCAGTATTATTAAAATTTTAACTTTTAATGGAATTTTGTGTAAATCTTAAAACACAAAATGTACTAATAAAGTAGTGATAAAATATACTGAAAATTTAACATTATAAATTACATACTATTAGGTCCAAATTGCATTTCAAAGAGGCTGTATATTATCCCCGATTTTCAATCGTTTAGGTTAAAAATTCTATATTTAATTTTGTGTGTTCTCATTTCTTTTGTATATTTTAAATTAATCTGTTTTTTTTTTTCTATATATGTATAGGATTTATATGTATATGTCTTTGATGACAATGAACTTGATATTGCATCTCACATTGGAAGAGCTGCTATTTCCCTTCAGCCTCTTTTACAGAACAAGCCTGTTAAAGGAGTTTTTGAGTTAGAAAAGGTTATAATGCCATTTTTGATTTGTAATTATTATCATTGGTATTTTCTTACTAATTTCCAAAAATAAGTTTTTTTTTTTAGTACTATTATTTGTGAAAGGATAAAAAATATTTAAGATTTTATTAAGTAAGTAAGCAGTATTTTGTAAATACTAGGACATTCAAAAAGTAAAGTTACGCTCGAACAATGTAGATGATAAATCACTTTATTCAGAAGTGTGCTCCAATGTAATATGACACACATGCAGATGCAACACACTATTTTTCTACACAATTTCCAAGTCGCTGTGAGCATTTCACAAAACATTGCACTAATCATTAGATGTTTTGATGATAGAAACTCATTCCTTATTTCTGGAGCCAGCTTAGAACTGGTGATGAAGAATGGAATGAGCACCACCAACAGATATTTTTAATTCTGTGCAGTGTGTACGATACTCACTCTTTGATTGCTGAGAATAATGCTTTCCACACACTGCACCATATCTGATGTATTCAGTGTCGTTGGACTTTCTTGACTTTCTGCATTGATTATGTCTATGCAACTGTCTATGAAATACTGACACCATTTCACAATAGATGAATGTGATATTTCATGAGGCCTGTACACTGCCGATCATGTTAAATCTTCATACTGTGCAATGTTTTGCGAATAAATATTTTGTTTCCATGTTGAAAATCCACTGCATTTTGTGATTGCTAACTTTGAAAAACAACATAATTTGTAGTTTGTTTTCCAGTCTTTTTGCCTTCATTTTAAGCATATCTTTTCAGAAGGGAATTTCTTCTATTTCTTTCTTTCTTTTTTTTTTTTTTTTTTTTTAAATCATTATTCCAGTTTAATCTAGTTTTAATTAGTTCTAGAACGTTCTCACAACAATTATTAATTTTAAGTATATGAAATCATTTGTCTCTTAATTTCTCCTAAATTTTGATTGGCTCAGCTGACACTATAATAGAGCAACTATTTGAAAAATTGCTTGAGGCAAAAATTCAGTCTAAACTTGCCACTCATATTCTCAAAATGTATGTTTAAAATTACTAAGTGTTTGCTTGCCGAGCATACTGAAAAAAAATCTGGTGTGAAACAACCACACGACTTCCGTTACCCACTATTACACATATTATATGCACTTTTTGGAGATAATGTGATCAGAAGACATAGAATTGACCTAATGAAATAGACAACTAAAACTTTTCCAGTAAGAGAAAGTTAATACACACGTTAAGACATATAAAATAGAGTTTTACACAGCAAGTTTTTTTAAAAAGGTAGTTTATTTATTTAAAAAAAAAAAAAAAAACACCAATTTCTGAGATCTAAAACTGATCTATCTGATCAGGATGACTATTAATTTTCCTGTAAATAACCACGTAGAGCATGAGAAAGGATATCTAAAATGGGTTTATGTAACAATTTTCAAGAAAGTCGTTAGAGCTGTTTATGAGATACCGACTTTTACCAAAATTAGGCATATTCAATTGTTGACCAGAAAACAACAATTACATGCAAAAGGATATTTAAAAGAGAGTTAATATGGAAAGTTTGAAAAAAACCCATACAGCCGTTTTGAAAGGAATGCACTTGCAGTACCTGAAATTCAGCTATTTATATAGGATGTTTATCAATTTTCCTGAACTAACCAACTATATCAATCGAAAGGACATCTAATAGAATGTTTATACAGTAATTTTGAAGAAAATCCTTAGAGCCGCTTGTGAGATACAGACTTATGACGCTACTTCAAGTTTCGGATGTCCCACTTCCGGCTTTCAAATTTTCACCAAAATAAAGTTCATCTGACACCAGACCTGTCTCATTTCTGAAGGTTTTGTAGTTCTATCTTTATTAGTTTCGGAGATATAATAGTCAGAAGATTCCCCCCCCCCCACACACATACTGACCAATTGCCAAAAAACACTTTTTTGTACTCAGGAGACCTTAAAACATGTAAATCAGGCGAAATCTCGATATTCTAATTTTTGGACCGAATACAGTACTTCCATTACCTAGTAGTCGGGTAATGGAAGTAAAAATGTATTTCTTCAATTTTTTAAATATTTAAGTTTGTTAACTGTTCGCATTACAAAGATGTAGATTTTAAAGAATCACCTAAAAGTCTTCAAATTTTCTTGATTATGTTAGATTCCATTAATTAAATTATTTTTTTAGTGCAATTGCAAATAAAAGCAATTAACAAACAGCCCACCTTGCAATACCTTGCAAATAAATCTTTTTCAACTCTTCAAACATCCAAATCTCTGTCTTATTGGAATCTGCTGTATAAATACCATTCTATTAAAAATTGAAATAAAGTACTTTTTCTGCAATTCTATAGTTCCCACTTCAAGAAAACGTGAAGACCTTGTGTTAAATTATTTATAATTTATCTATCTTTCAAAAATGTGTTCCTATAGTGATTTCCTTCAAAGAAGAACTTGGTAGCCATGTTTTATAAGATCACTTATATATTCTTTCAAGACATCTGTTAATTCATTTTCATCTGCTTATTTTAAGTGCTCAATATATTTTCTCCAACCAGAGCAAAAAATACCTTTTATGACAGTATGGAAAATTTCTTGGAGGTTAAATAAATAAAGCTAAAGTTTTAATTTACACGTTTATACATTATTTGTAATTAATTGAATTTTTATGCTTTTTAAATATATTTTTATTGAATTTTTTCATTACATTAATATTAAGTATTCCAAATCTAGTCAAGTGTAATGGGTTTGAAATAAATGTTTATTAAATAAACTAACATTATTATTTAGTTAATATTTATATGCTGATATTTTGTTATATACATCTTACTCAGTTGAAATTATTTCAGAATTAATAGTTCATTGGCTTTATCTTTATGATTTTGGTAAAAACAAGTAGTTTATTTCTTTATTATAGTGACAAATTTCTTAACCTTTATTTCTTTTTCTTTTCTTTTTTTTAATCAAGTCATTTAAGTTAATGAGTAAAATTCTGATTAAAACTTCCTAATTATAATAGTAAATAGAGTTTAAAGGCCTACTTGGAAATTTCTGCAAACTTTTTCAGTACGGGCCCGTACCATCCTCAGGCATTATTCCTGGTGTCTGTTGCCTCTTCTTTTCAGCACTTCAGTCATGCCTCCTTTTTCTTTTTGATTAGATGTCTCCACTTGTCGATGTCTGTTGATGGTTCGTTCTGGTTGCAACTGTGCATGTTCCTTATAATTTCTATTGCTTTGCATTTGATGGCATAATGGTAATATTCATAATTTGCGAGTTTTTTTATACTGTCAAAAATTTTTTTTTAATGTTATCATTTTGAAAATTTTTGGTTAGCGTAGTAGTGCTTTTATTAAATTTTATATCAGTTTTATGTTCTTTAATTCTGGTTTTTATTTTTGTCATTCCTATGTAAAATCCTTTTTTATTATTGTTTGTTTCATATTTTATTTCGGGAATTCTAGCTGTTTCTAAGTGGTTAATTTTGTCTCTAGTGCTGAGAACTCTTTCAAATATGTTTGGGTTATGTTTAATGGGTATGTTATATTTATTTTGGAAGCTTCATTTTTAATTTTAATAGCAGTACCTTTGTTGCATGGGATCTTGGTGTTAAATTTTTGTTTCGTTTTAAGGCACTATCAATGTGGTTTAATCTTTTGATACACTTTTTGTATAAGAAGTAAATTAGACATTTCTGATATCCTGCTTTTTTTGGTGATTTCTGCTATTTTTCTAATTCTTCCTTAAGTAATTGTACATTTGAAAAGGTGTGCAAAGTGTGTAGCGTACACAGGCACCTGGTAAAGAAAGGCGCCAGCCGAGAATAAATTATTTGGAAGAAAGAAAGAAAAAATATACATGTATTGCTTTATTAAATCTGATTTTATAATGCCGGTCTGAAGCCAAGCGACTAGTGTGGCTAAATTAGGCGCCTTGAAATATATACTAGCAAAACTTGTGGCCCTCAATAGTTTAGGTGTTTTTTGTGAAAGGGCACATTAAAAGTGGAATAACTTTGTAAAGCTGCACCTACCTTCAGCAAAATTTTCTTTGACTTTTTTAACATATCAAAGCATTCTATTAAAATTTAAAAGATCGCCTTAATCTCTCTCTCTCTCTCTCCCCCTCCCCCCCCTCTTCTGTCGGAAAAAGGCCACTTAGATTAGTAAAAAGACAACATAACTGGATTGCGAAAATGAAAATTCAATAGAACCAGAGATTTTATTTAGAGTAGTTTTTTACCTTTTGCATTATCGATGTAACATCTATATTAATAAAATCAGATTTTTGTCTGTAAATGTCTCAAATTCGAAAAAAATTGCGATATCTTCACGTTTATGCGATATCTCACGAAAATGTTAATAATTTAATAGAAGTTTTGAACAATTTGGAATCCAGTATAAAGTTTACTTGCAAAACCAAAATTAATGATACTATCAGTTACATTGACGTAAAAATAACCCATAAATACAATTATGTAAAAACCACCGTATACAGGAAACTGACTGCCAGCAATGAAATAATTAATAATAAAAGAAAACAAGTTCAGAATAAATGCCATCCAAGCATACATAAATAGAGCAATACTCATCTGTAAAGAAACTGACGATCTTAAGGAAGAACTTAACTTAAAATTATAACAAATATCGCCGTCAATGCAGGTTATCCAAGAAATTTTGTCAATTAATTATATAGAAAAAGAATAAAAACCCTTGATTACATTAGTTCTCATCAAAAACCCCTTAAAAGTACACCTCCTTGATCCCCTACGATCGCGGAGTGGCCATTAAAATAGAAAATTTAGGTAAAAAACACAATATAACAATTCCTATAAAACCCAATCTGAACATTTACCAAATAATTAGAAATGAAAATGGTGCAATTCTACCGACAGAAAATTCAGGTATATATAAAATCCCATTCGAAGTTAATCAGTATAATAAATGTTACATAGGAATGAGAAAAAGAAAAAGTAAAGCATGTATAAAAGAACATCAAACTGATATTAAATTTGGAAAAGCCACCACCGTGTTAGCCAAAACATGCCTAGAACAAAACGTCTCAATTGATTTTAACAATGTTAGCAAAATCGCAAACTATCAAAACAATATGTACGCATTGTATAGAGAAACTGTAGAAATCCTCACAAATTATAATTCTATTAATGGCAATGAGCTGACCTTAGGATTGTGCCAATTGTGCCAACATTTGATACAACAACAAAGAGAAAGGAAGAGGCTCGCCGAAAGAAGTGGATCACCCAAGAAATTCACCGATGATGAGGGAGAGCTCCCTCGAAAGGTTTGTGGATAATGCACAGAAGCTTAAATAAGGTTTTCCTGTCTATAATAAATTTAAAGCTTCTGGTTTACAAAATGTTTCGTAAATGAAATAGTTGAGAAATTAAATGAAATAGACCAAAATATACAGTTTATGTATGAAATAGAAAATAACCAGCAATTAAACTATTTAGATGTCACTATAATAAGAAATTAGCATGATGAAACAATAGGAACTACTGTTTACCACAAGCCAAACAATAGTGATGAAATAATTAATCGTAAATATAAAATGCCGTATAAATATAAAATAAATACAATTCAAACTTAAATCATGCCATTTTAATTTGCTCTAATGAATAATTATTTAAGGAAGAATTAGAAAAAATAGCAGAAATCACAAAAAAGCAGGATATCAGAAAGTTCTAATTTATCGCTTATACCAAAAAATGTATCAAAAGATTAAACCACATCGATAATGTCTAAAAAAGGAAACCGAAATTTACCACCGTGATCCCATATGACAAAGGTACTGCCATTAAATTAAAAAATGAAGCTTCAAAAATAAATAAAAACATATACATTAAGCCCAACCAAAATATATTTGAAACAAACAATAATAAAAAAGGATTTTACATAGGAATGACAAAAATAAAAATAAAAACCAGAATTAAAGAATACAAAACCGATGTAAAATGTAATAAAACCACTACTATGCTAACCAAAAATTTACAAAATGATAACATTAAGATAGATTTTGACAATATCAAAAAATTTGCAAACTGTGAAAATCACCGTTACGCCATTTCTCGTGAAGCAATAGAAATTATATAGAATGTGTGCAGTTGCAACCAGAATGAATCATCAACAGACATCGACAAGTGGAGACATCTAATCAAACAAAAAAAGTAGGAGTGACTGAAGTGCTGAACAGAAGAGGCAGCAGACACCTGGAATAATGTCTGAAGATGGTATAGGCCTGTACCGAAAAAGTTTGCAGAATTTCCAAGTAAGACTCTATTTACTATTTTGATTTATGTTTATTTATTTAAATTATTTTGCAGAATGGCAAAACAGGTTATGGAAGTATTGAAGTTTTGATATATTGGCAATATGAATTTGTAGCTGTTTCAACAAATAATTTCATGCTAGAAAATATCAATGAGGTAAAATATTTAATTTCTTCATAAGCAGAATTTATGTATTTTCGATGCACGTATTTATTTAGTTTTTATTTTTTTATATTGCTCATTTAATGATAATTAGCTGTTACATTTAGTGCTTATGAAGCCTAATTATTATTTTGTTATTATATAACATTTTTAGTTATAAAGGATTTTTCCCTTAAACTTATCTTTTTAATTATTCAAAACTAATTATGATAATTTGTTATAAACTTATTATTTAACAAACATACTTTTCTTTTTTCATCAAAAGAACTTAGTAAAAATATAATTGCAAAGATAGTTCTTATTTTTCTTGGTTACAGTTGATGAAGCTTATTTAATCCTTATTTAAAAATAATTCATACTAAAACATAAATAATAATAAAAATAATTCATAGTAAAATTTTAAATTTTTATCTTTTATTGCTATTTAAAACCACTGATGTACATTTAATTTATTTTCTAAATTCAGAAAATATTTGCTATTATACTAAAATGTTTTCAGCCAAAGAAACCTTGTGCAACTTCTTCACGTTATTCTCCATTATCTAATTCTGATGATGAAGCAATAAATTTACCTTCTGCTAATGTGTCCTTGATACAGCCACCTGTACCAAAACCACGTAAAAGTATACCTTCTGGACCTGTAACATCTACTCCTTTACCTAAAAAATTATCAAGTTCATCTTCTGTAAGTTCATTTTATCAATAACTTCTTTGAAATCATTGCACTTTATACACCTTTTATTTATTTATTTTTTTTTATTATTTTAAGGTTGCATGTTTTTAATAAAATTAAATTATAACGAAGTGCTTTAAACATAATTAAATAAATATATAAACCTTAAACATACTTCATGCCTGATCATGAATATTTTCGGCTGGGCGCCCAGCTCTTTTCAAATGATATTCATCTGTGCTGGAGTTCCCAGAGTGGTGGTCTTTTATAGCCGCTGTCATAAGTTGGTGCCACATTCGGTCAGGAGCCATTGCGCTGCTGCCATTGCGCTGCTGTCATTGCACACATTCGGGGTAGTCACTATTTCGATGGCCTCTCTATACATTGCGTAATTATAATTGTTATAGTTCGCTAATTTTAATCATAAACTTTGAAAAAACTAAAAAATTAGCAACTGTATTAATTATAATTATGCAATGTATAGAGAGGCCATCGAAATAGCGACTACCCCAGATGTGTGCAACGACAGCGGCGCAATGGCTCCTGACTGAATTTGGCACCAACTTATGACAGTGGCTATAAAAGACCACCACTCTGGGAACTCCAGCACAGATGAATATCGTTTGAAAAGAGCTGCACGCCCAGCTGAAAATATTCACGATAAGGTATGAAGTATGTTTAAGGTTGCATGTTTTATTTATTATTATAGAATGGTTTTATGTATGTAGTCTTACAAAAGTGTTGCATAAATAAAAGAGAATTTAGTATAATTATTTTATTTAGCTTTAATAGATAAAAAGGATTTGAAGTGTTTCAATTTTCAAAAGTTTAAAAAATATTTCTTTGAATTTAATTCAACATTGTGATGTATAACATACACAATCTTACAAGGGAATTCAAAAACTTCTGATGCAGTATTTGTCTAAAGAGCTAATGCCTAAGCAAAATAGATCATTTGATATATGCTGTATTGAATTTAGAATTAAGCTATTTCATAAGAGAATTTGATATCATTCTGTACTGTTTCAACTACAACGCCAAGCTTATTATTTGATGTTTCATCACTAAGGCAACATAAAATATAGATAAATTTACTTACTATATAACTCTTTTGAAAGTGATTTTGTGCAGTTAGTGTCAATATGTTTTGTCTCGTAACCTAGAAATAATTCATCTTAAATGAAATCTTCTGTTTTTAAAAAGAAAGTAAAAACAGCAGTAAAAAAAGCAGAAATTAATATAAATAAATAAAATAAAAAATTAATAAATTACTGTTTTGGAACCTCTAATGTTTCTTCTTCAGTGCTAGTAGAAAATTGAAATTAAATGCTAAACTAGATAAAATAAAAAGAACTAGAAAAATGAAAGTTATAAATCCCAAAGCTTTCTAAGCAAGCATAGTCCAACTAGTATGTTGTGGCCACCACGAGACTTTCTTCTATATTTTCCTATACAAATTCACTCAGTAACAATATTAAAAAAAAAAAAAAAAATCCGTTTTTTTTTCCCGTTAAAAGTAAAAAAAATCGATAACTTTGTTTTAAATTACCACATATTTATAGTTCAACCATTCGTTTTAAAGGTATTGACGAGACCTTTCGAAAGATACCCATCTTGAAAATTTACTCCACCCCAGAGGGTACTTCCCCCCAGGGGGGGGGAAGCGATGCCCCCACATGCACAATTTTTTTTTCCTAATTAACTACTACTATTATCAATAATTCATATTAATTTTACAATCACAGGTTAAGAATAACTCTCATTATGTACATTTATACGAAATTTTGTCCTATACTACCATGTTAAAAATTTAGAAGAAATACGATCACAGCGCCTCCTGTTGTGCGATTGATCCCCAAATCTAATCAGCACCAGTTTATGTCAGGAGCCAACTAAATACCAAGTTTTGATAATTTTGTTTAAAAAAAAAAAAGATTTTTTTTCTAAGTTTTTTTTCATAAAAAGTAAAAAAAATCGATAACTTTGTTTTAAATTATCACAGATTTATAGTTCAACCATACGTTTTAAAGGTACTGACGAGACCTTTCAAAAGATACCCATCTTGAAAAATTTTTGCCCTATATCACCATGTTAAAAATTTAGAAAAAGCGGCAACCTTAGAGCAACGCAACCTGTAAGACAATTTTTACCAAAAGTTGATAGGCACTAATTTATGTCAAGGTGCAACTACATACCAATTTGTATGAAATTCTGTCCAGTAGTTCCTGAGGTACAGTTGCCACAAAATTTTGTCACAGACAGACAGACAGACATTTTCTAAAAATGGTCAAATTGTGTTCTACAGTTCTCAAAACGTGTAAATCCATCAAAAACCCGAAATCGAAAATTTTTACGAATCCAATACTTTCTTCTATTGAAGATAGAAGAAAGTAAAAATCGGCCAAGAAAGGCAGTATCTTTTAAGGTAATCTTTAAATATTTTTTTCTCAAAGTATTTCCACTTACCTTTTTATATTTTAATGGGTTATTATGCCCAAATAATAAAATAATGATTTTATTTCTATAATTATATGTAGCTAACTTTAACCTGACTTTTATGAACATCCCAAGAAGTTTGGTATTTGTTTAAAATTCAGCAAATTCACCTTAAAACACGCTAAAAGAAAAAGTTCTCTGGTTGTCTTGTTATGTACTCCATTTTAGTTGACAATTTGTTTTCTATGATATCATAGATGTTAAGACATTGCTCAATTTTTTAGCAAGAAGTATTATAACTTAAAAACGCTCACTACAAATATTATAATACAGGATTTCATCATTTCAGGTTTTTCATTACTTTTCTTAAATTCGAAAAAAGTATATATTTAGCATTATTATGTAAAATAAGGAATCTTCTTTTAAGAGCATATATATATAAATTCAGTAGATTTTTTTTTGAGATTTTATATGGGTTAGAGATGAAAATAAAATTGCAAAAGCAAATTGATTCTTTAATTATTTAGCAGTATTAGTGGTTCTTGTTTTTTTTTTTTTTAATAGATTATTATAAAGATATTTCTGATGCTTCTCAATGTAATGTAACAAACATAATATATTTAGATTACAATTGTGTATATTATATTATACTGGGATATATATTATCAATTAGACATTTCTCTCTAATTGCCTACGGCATCTATCTGTTGTTTGCAAAATTTTAAACATTAATATGTTACTTTTTTCTTTTCTAATCCTAGATTTACAGTGTGGCAAGAAAGTTTTGCAAAAAAAAAAAAAAAAAAAAAAAAAATCCTGTATTTTATAGTTATTATAAATATATTCTGTAATTAACCTAAAAGAATTAGAAAAGGAATTTATCTTGCAGTTTGTAGCTAAAATAAATAAATTTATGGTTGGTTTCTTTCAGTGAAAGATTGTTACTTTTTGAGACAAACTGCCTCTGCTTAACTTTATAAATTTTATAGTTTTTTAATATATTTTTTTAATAGGGTGCATATGCATATTGCCTGAAAGCTATTTATCAGTTTAATCCCTTTTACAGAAAGGCGATATTGCAGCGTCTCTGATGTATAAATGCCCCAAACTTAATATGTGAGATCGATATTATGAAAACAATGCTTATTCACTTTGGGTGCACATCAGAGAACAGTTCGTGCTGCCATCTAACAATTCAGCCTTGTTTATGGGAAGGTACTATTTTAGCTTTTATGGTATATAAATGTTCCAAAACCAAACTTGGTACACAAAATGGATATTATGAAAAACTATGTTGGTTCAATTTGGGTGCAAGATCAAATGGCTGGTGGTGCTGCTATGCAGTAAATTAATCCTGTTTAATGGAATGCAATATTTCAGAATCTATAATATATAAATGCACCAAACTTAGTAAGATTTATAGTAGGAAAAATTACGCTGATTAAATTTGGATGTTTAACGAATAACATGTGACACTGCTTTTATTACTTTCTGCATTATTTTAGATATCTATATATCAGCAACTATTAGTTAAAATTGTGCCAAACTGCATATATAAAATCTTTATTGGGAGATGCTCTATTGTTTAAATATTTGTGCTTAGAAATTGATAGGTGGCACCGTTATATAAAATGATATAGAGGAAGTTTTGACATGGTCACAGCATACTAATTTTGTAATGTCATTAGTATATTAAATTAAAAATATTTTTTTCAAGTGCACTTTACAAATATTTTTAATTGTATTAGGAAGAAGGAAGCAGTTCTTGTGAAGTTTCTCCTCTTCATTCCAGAAAAAATAATTTCACTCCTGTTCAAAAATCTGCTCAAAAATCTCATATATCATCTAGTTCAGGTAAAAAACAACAACTAAATTATTAAAAACTTTGTTTAAATAAACAATATTGTTTATTTATTTTACTTAATAATTAAAAAAGTGATCTTTTAACTTTTTTTTTTTTCCCTATTATAACTTACAATCTAGAATTGATTTACTGTAAGATACTTTTTAGAAAAATGTAAAAAGTTATGAAAAAAAATCAATTTTTACTTCCATTATCTGAATGCCATTGGTAAAGAAAGTATTGCATTCAAGTAAAAAATTTGATAAGAAGTTTTCATCTGATTTACATGTTTTAAAATCCCTTGAGTTAAAAAAAGTGTTTTTTTAGTAATTGATCAGTGTGTGAATGTGTAAATGTGCAAGGAGGGCGGGGGAGAGGATAATCTTCTTACTTATCATATCTCCAAAATAAGAAAAGATAGAACTACAAATTTACAGCTTATTAACTTTTAGTGAAAATTGGAAATATGGAAATGGGGCATGGAAAGCTGGAAGTGGATGCCATATCTCAAAAATGTCTCTAACATTTTTTTTTTTTTTTCAAAATTGCTATGTATATTGCCTTTCAGATGTCCTTTTGTATATATTAGTTCACTACTTCAGTAAAATTGATCCACATTCTAAGTAAATAGGTAAATTTTATGTTTCACAAGTGGCATTTAAAAAAAAAAAAAAAAAAAAAAAAAAAAAACTGTACGGATTTCAAACCCACTATATTAATCCCCTTTTAATGTCCTTTTGTATGTTTTAATTGGTTTCTAGTGAACAAATGAGTTTGTCAAGTTTTGGTGAAAATTGGAAGTGGGATTCAAAGTCGTTATTGCAAGAATATGGCTCTAAGGATTTTCTTCAAATATATTACATAACGCCTTTTTTATATCTCTTCATATGTATACTTGGTTACTAAAGAAAATATAATAGGCAATCCGATTAGGTAGGTCAATTTTAGATCTCTGAAATTTGTTTCAACAATTCTGCCTTTTTCTTTTAAACTCTTTTATATGTCTTTACGGCGTATGTATTACGTTTGTTACTGTAGGAAAATGTATGTCTAACTGGTTAAGTGAATTTTATGTCTTTTGACCACACTTTCTCCAAAAAATGTTTACAATATGTACAGGAATGGGTAATGGAAGTCATGTGGTTGTTACACACGAGATTTCTTTTAAAGTTCTGGTTAAAAAATACCTTTTATTTAATTTTTTAAAGACTATAAATAATACACACTTGTAACATAAAATGGAACCTATGAAAATTTGACTTTTGCAGGTTTTTAACCCTTTGCCGTTCAGTGTTCCACTACATGGAACATCTAACTTCGCTAGCTTCTCCAACCATTAAATTCAATTGCAAATGTATAAAAATAGGCTTCTTTTTTACTTTGAACTTTTCTTTTCATCCATAGATGGCACCACCACACAAGACAATCCAGGATACTTAGCTGGGACGCGTTTTTTTAAATCCTCGTATTTACAAGAAATTTTGTATATTTTTTTTGTGATACAAAAAAGATTGCTTGAAAAAAGATTTATATGTTATATCATTGGCTGTACTCTAAATTATTTATTCTATATTATTTTTAATTTTTTATACAGGAAACATATGAGGAATCGTTGAATAAAATAAAGTGTTACATCTCCTGGAACACTGCGAATCTAGCACTTTTCATATTATGCAACCGAAAAAAAAGATGAGAGAAGACAGCTGTGTTTATGTGCTCTGTTTTCCTCTGTTTGGAAGGAATGACGTCAAGCTATCAGATGCTGCGAGGGAGGGTTGGTTGTTTATTTAAAAAAAAAAAAAAAAAAAATGCACAAAACTAGTTTCATGTGCAAAATCTGCAATATTGATTTGTGCTTCTACCAAAACAGTGTGACGTGCTTCCAAAAATTTCTTGAAGCTAAAAAATAGACTAATTGTAAATATTTCTGCACATAGAACTTGTATATATGTATACTAACTGTAAATATCAAATTGTTTCATAAAAAATCATATAACCAAGATTTTTTTTGTGGGGGGGAGGGGGGGGGGAGAATGGAGTGTAGAGTAGCAGGCCTCCCCGTGATGCACCATGGGTCATGCTAAATCTACTACACAGGTATAATACAGTTTTTTTTAAATTCATATGCAAAATCTTCTACTCATTTACGCGCTTCACTACGATGCTCTTAGACACACTTTTCAGAGCTCTAGTGGCGCAGTGTTCCCGCTGATGGAACACCCACAGGTTCAAAACGGTAAGTACTATCTTTACAAAATTATACCTGTGTACTCCTTTAGACCTAAGTAGATAGCCTACAAGTTTTTTTTGTTGAAATTCCAACTTTAAAGGGTAGTGCGCTGTAAAGGGTTACAGTAAACTTTTATTTTACAGAGAAATTTAACTTCAAACTAAAAATGTTTTTAAAATATTGTTTAATTTCTCAATAATGTCAAATGACTATACAGAACATTAAAAAATCAATTTCTAAGGTAGTTTGTAATGCACAGTCTAAAGAAATAATAGCAATAATTATTATAATACCCTTCTATTTATTTTTTCATTAATTGTACAAAAATATCATGTAATATTATAGGAATAATATTTGCTATTTTTGTCATTAACTTTTTAATACATTTTTTTATATCTTTAAACTATATGCTTTACATAAAAAACATCTGAAAATATTTTATCTGAAATTGTATTCTGTTTTAATAACCTTACATTGTTTATAAAAATTTGTAAAATAATCTACTAAAACAGCCTCTTTTAATGACCAATATGCTTTAGAATGATTTTTTTTTTCTCCTGCATATAATAATGTTAAATAAAACATTAATAATGCATCTTTCAAAAAAAAAAAAAAAAAAAAAAAATTTTTTTTTTTTTTTTTTTTTTTTTTTTTTCAAACACTTTGAAGTAAAAACTATCAAGCATGAAATGTAAAAAATATAAATATCTTGTTAACATTTGGCTGTTTACTAAAATTAAATGAAAAGTTTTAATTTAATTTAGATTTTGTAAAAATGTGTTTATATATCAATCATAAATTTTGCATTATTTTTAAATGGTGATTATTGCTTTAAATATTATTAAACCAAATTTCAAACAGAATATTCTGCATTATGTAATGTGTTTTGATAGAAGTTCTATTTATTTATTTATTTTTTCGAGTACCTATTCTAAACAGAATCACATTATTTTATTTATTTATTTGTATGTAGTACTATGAAAATTTTCTTATTTCATTATCCATACTTAATTATTTTATTTTAGAAAATGAAATAAAAGTTACTGCTGAAATACATTCACCAACAGAAAGATCTAATCCACAAAATAAAGTAAGAATATTATTAACTTTATTTTGTTTATATTATTTTAAATTTAGTAAACAAATAATACAGAAAAACCTCTCAAAGATACTCTCTGTCTTAATAACCAATGTTTTCCCGAAAGAAAATTCCTTACTTAGATCTAATTCAGTTATCAAAACTATTGAAGTGCATCAAGATTCATGAATTCTGCATCCATTTAATATTAACTCTTTTCAAACAACTTCAGAATAAATTTCTTTTTTAATGACTTTTATTATTGATTTTTTATTATGATTGATAAGGTATACATTTTTAAATCTCTGTTTATCATATCCAAAATTTTGAGAGTATTTTGTATGTTATATGACTTTTTGATAGCAAGCATTAAGATGTATTGATTCTAGATTAGTAATAAATTGTTTTGAACAAGAAAAACAAGAGTCCAATTTTAATTAAATCTGTTGATGAACAATATGAGTAGTGAAAATCAAACAGTGAAGAAATATGAGCTTACTGCTAGTTATTTATTTAATTTTATAATTTTTTTTCCATATAAAATGTTTCTATGTTTATGCATCTGATATTTCACCTTTGATGTTAGTAAATAAAGAATTTGAAAATTTATCATGAATGAGATTTAAAAAAAAAAAAAAAAAAAAAAAAAATCACAAAGACATTTAATCAATTTTAAAAGATCTTAATACTATTCCCTTTTCATATTATATTTCCAGAAATGTGTGTTGGCTAATATGATATTTTTCCAATTAGACTTTTCAACCTAAAATGACAACTTCTAGCAGTAGTCTTTTTTTTTTCAATAATATTTGATTTTCAGTTACATTATTATAATGTACATAATGATGAAATTGCTTGTTGTAAATCATAATGATTACAGAGAATCCATAATACTACTTGGCATGGCTGATTTTTGTAAACTTTAATTTTTTATTAGCTTTTTCTAAGTATGAAAATGCTAATAATATCCTCTTATTCCTTCTGCTCACTATTGTGCAAATTTTAAACTTATCTAATTATACTTCAAGGGAGTATAATTTATGTATATAAATAATTGCTTAGATTCAGACCCTGTTAAAATTTTTCTTTATATGTATACAGTCGAACCTCATTAACGTGAATCTCAAGGGGGATAAAAAAGGTGTTCATATTATCAGTAGTTCATGCTATCAGTAACTAATCTTCATATAGCTAATTCATTAACCTTCATTTTGGCAGGGATTGTGGAAACAGTTCATGTTAAAAGCAATTCACGTTAACAGTGTTCACATTAACGAGGTTCCACTGTATATATGTCATTAAATACTAAACTTTCAAACTTTTATTTTTATTCTAGCCTCAAGGTTTACAAGTTAAAAGAGCATCATTCTCTTCAGGTATACTTAAAAAAATTAAATATCTTAAAACATGTATTTTACAATGCTTAGTTTCTCAATAGTATATCTTTTTTTAGTATGACAGAACTATTTCTTTCAGACAACAATTTTGTGTTGTTAACATTTTGCAGTCTGTCACCTTGAATGAATGTGCAAACATTTTTAAAAAAATTATTATCATTATTATTTAAAGTATATAAAGCTGAATGTTTGTAGTAATTATATCTGTCGGGGTTTGCCATACAAAGGTACATCATTCAACCGATTGTTACAAAAATTGGTACACTTATTAATCAGGACAACATCTAGCTAATGCCATATTTTTTAGTTCAATTGTATAATTGGTTCAAAAGATATTAAATAAAAATCCCATTTTAAATTTAAAATTATTAAAAGCAAACAAATGCACGATAACAAAAAAATTGATGCAAATAAAATAAAAATAAATAAATAAATAACGTAGTGAAATAAGAAAATTTATTAACTGATCAATTGAAGAAAAAGAAAAAATAAGAAAAATCTTGCTAGAGAAATGGAGCTACTTTAGTATAGGACTTCTTGACGAAATAAAAAATTTTGCACTGAAGTAGCTCAGACGTTTCTCGCTAAGATCTTTATTTATGTAGTTGCGATAGCCATTTTAATTAATCTCCAAATTGACGGCAAAAATTTAAAAGCCACCAAGGCTATCATAATCTATGCTAAAGATATACCAAAAAAATTTTAAGAAATGAATATAGTAGCCAATGTTAGGAAATGAAACACAATTACTGCATGCCTTTATGTGGAAGAATAAATTAAAATATGTCCTGTCATACTAAATAAAATTCTGTTCTGTACAAAATCTTATATCTATTATTTAGAAAAAAATAGGCTTAGGTTTTCTCTTTCTCTCCCCCCCCCCCCCTCTCCCCTTCCCTCAGGTCATTGTTTTAGTTTTGTAGTTTTGTGTAATAGGTGTTTGAATAATGCAATTTATTAAGCTGCTTTTTATTAACTTTAGAATAAAATTTTGATGCTGTAACATAACTATATTTTAACATTTGTTTTCAAATTAATTAAAATTGTTGTTTTTCCAAAACAGCAATATTATCATGATTATTTCATTTTAAAATTAAGTAAAATGAAATTTTACCATTCTTTTTTTATTTGGAAGTATGATAATCAGAAGATTACAAACACCACATACACACTGACCATTTTCCAAAAACCAATTTTTTAGACTAAGGATTTAAAATAGGTATGGCCATAAAAATTTGTTTTTAGGGGTTTTAGAGAGTAAGAAATTTATTGCATATAATTACAGAAAAGTAAAATTATTAGGGGGGGGGGATTTAAAATAGATCCACAGCTTTGAAAATTTTGTGGTATGTTTTTTGATTGAGGTATCGATGGTGCCATACTTTTGAAAGTGTAAAATTTCTTGTGGGAGAGCCAAAATTATAAAATAGTTCTATGGTTTTGAAAATTCTTGTTTTAAGGTTTTTGGTGGTGAAGAATTCATTGTGCACACTTTTGAAAGTATAAAATTATTAAGGGGCAGATGGGCAATGGAAGTACGATAATCAGAAGATTACAAACACCACATACACACTGACCATTTTCCAAAAACCAATTTTTTAGACTAAGGATTTAAAATAGGTGTGACCATAAAAATTTGTTTTTAGGGGTTTTAGAGAGTAAGAAATTTATTGCATATAATTACAGAAAAGTAAAATTATTAGGGGGGGGGGGGATTTAAAATAGATCCACAGCTTTGAAAATTTTGTGGTATGTTTTTTGATTGAGGTATCGATGGTGCCATACTTTTGAAAGTGTAAAATTTCTTGTGGGGGAGCCAAAAATTATAAAATAGTTCTATGGTTTTGAAAATTCTTGTTTTAAGGTTTTGGTGGTGAGGAATTCATTGTGCACACTTTTGAAAGTATAAAATTATTAAGGGGCAGATGGGCAAAAATTAAAAAAATAGAGCTGTGGCCTAGACAATTCATGCTTTTAGATTTTTGAGGATGACAAATCGATCGATCATACTTTAAAAAATGTAAAGTAATTAGTGGGACAGATTAAGGGGAGGAAGAAGTGGTGCAAACAATAATAATAATATATATATATATATAAATAAAGGCTATACCTTGAAACTTTGTTTTAAGATTTTTGCGGGTGAAGAATTGATTGTGCATACTTTTGAAACTGACAGGTCACAGGTGTGTATTGTGTGTGTGGGGGGAAATTATAAAAGAGAAAATTCATGATTGCATATTCATGTTTTAGGGTCTTGAGGGGTAAGGAATTGTTTCTGCATACTTTTGAAAATATAAAGTAATTAAAGGGGAGGCAAAAAGTTTAAAATTTATAAAAAAAAAAAAAAAAAAAAAGGCTACAGCCTTGAAAATTCATGTTTAAAGGTTTTTTTAGAATGACGAATCAATTGTGTACACTTTCAAATTTGTAAAAATGATATAAGGTGTGGTATTTTAGCTGCTGATTATTATATAATCTATACTTAATATTAGTTTCATGAATGGAGAAAGGCGCTGCAGATGCAACCGAGCAGGACTTTGCTGTGGTCAGAATTTTCAAAGATTATTTTCACAGGGACTGACCAGTCTGTTGCAGGTTATGAAACAGGCTTTATTAATCAAACTGTTACATTCACTTAATATCATGACATGGATTTTGACATATTGTTTTGTTACTTAATTAAGATCAGTTGTTTTCTTGGAGTTAATTTTATTTTTGTGGAACAAAAGATTTAGCAAATAATCTCCTAATATTTATTCCATTTTAAGTTGTCTGATATATGTATGTAAATTTTCTTAATAATACTATAAATTATAATTTATTATACATATTTAACCATGTTCTATATTTAAGCAATCATTTAATTTTTTTGTGTTAAAAATGCAATAATGAATATCACATTATGTGTTAATTTTAAAATTATATTTTTTAGCCTTTACTTTAATTTCTTAAATTACTATATAATTAAATCAAATAACATTATTGAACTCTGTCTCGTATGTATAAACTGTTTATGTAAACTTGTTTCGATTACTATAAAATAATTTTTTAAATATAGATGCCGCTCCATATTTATCATGTTTTTTTTAATTATTTTTTTGTATTTAATGAATTTTTTGATGGGATAAAGTGGGAACTCCATTTCTTAAACTTTCCATTTTATAAAACATTTCGCCGAACTCTGAAGAAAACAACTAATATTTTGACTAATATTTTGAGCATTAATTCTGCATTTAAAAATTTAAAGTACTATTTTATATCAGCTTAAGAAAAATCATATTAAAAATTGGTAATCCAAAATAATTCTTAGATTTCCCCTGTATAAACTTTATTTCTCTTTAAGGCACATAATGCAATATATAATAAAATGAACAAACTTTTAAAAACAATTTTAGCTGAGTAAACACAATTGTCATTCTCTGTGATCAGATTTATATACTAAGTAAAACCTCCCTTTCAGCTTGAGCCTCTCTGTCAATCTTAATCTAAGTAGCAATAAGTTAGTTGGTGCTAATTATCCTTCTAGCAATGAGTAAATAACTGACCTATTAAAATCCAAAAAGCACAGTTTGGAAAAGTAGAATTTGACATGTAATCGTTGTCTAAAAAATTCTTGGCCCTTTAGGGTCAGAAGGTTTACCCCCAATTCATCAGACTTAGAGAGATTGTGAACATGTAACACCTGGTTAATTCCTCTGTGGCTTGTTTAGCCAGTCTTTCAACCAATTCATGGGACTTAGAGCTATTTGAATGATCAGAATATTTAATAGCAGCCTAACTAGCTACATGATAGCTTATTTCAAGAATGAAAAATAATTAGTTTCAACCCAGAAATATCCTCGTCATATCCAAGACAATCTGTAATATATTACAGGTATACAGGGTGTGTTTGACATAATCTGCCAAACGAAAGTAGGTGATAGAACAGCCCATGGGGAGCATAAAACACCATAGAAACCCTGTCCTATCTCTAAACGTTTCCGAGTTATGGTAGATAGAAGAAAAATCTGTTTTTTTCCATCCCGTCTGAAAAAACACAAATTTATGAGCTTTCTGAAAGACTTACATGCAAAATAAGCACATATTTGGAAAGAGCAGAAAAAATCCTATCGGGTGACACCATTTACATCAGGATACATTAATTTGATGGCAAGCTACAAGCGCTAATACATTGGCGAAGTTTAAAATCGAGTTTCAAATTTACTAGCAAATTTACTCTGTAGGTACCGAAGTAGCTGAAAACAGCTATATGTTGCATCATCAAAATTTTGATTTAACGACTTGAGCTGGTTTGATAATCTGAGTAATCTAGCAGCATATAAAGCTACACTTTCATTTGATTTGATTTTACAATCTAAAAGATCTGAAAAAAATTTCATATGGAAGGACCTGGAATCTGGACAATAACTAGCCTTTATCTTTTCCCATGCCTCAGTAGGGCTGTCACAATTCTCTGTTATTTTTCTATATTCAGGTTGTATATTTAAGTACAAGGTAGATAAGGCATTATCTGACCGGGCTTTAATTTTAGCGATATCAGCCTCAGTTATTGTATCTGTCACTTCCTTAGGAACAACAATTTTTTTGTCAATAATGTCCCATAATCCTCTATCAATTAGTAAATATTTAATATCAGATGACCAACTATTGTAATTATTTGCATTTAATTTCTCAATATTATATGTTACATATGCCATTTTTAAGAGGGAAAGAAAACTAAGTTGTAAATTTCTAATTTTATATTTTTTAAAAAACTTCCTTAAACTCAAAAAAATTTACTATAAATGGAAAAATTCACTATTCAGTAAAAAAAACAGCGCCCCCCCCCCCCCCCGACTTAAAAATCGGATATATAAAAAAAATTGAGCCAAAAACACAATGCACACAAGTTCTATCTAAGTTTTTTCTCCATAAAACAAAAAAAAAACAAATAACCCTTGGGCCCATAACCCTAATGTTGGGTCAATTATAAGCCCAACGATATTTCAAACTAGCAGAGTGCTGAACTAGAGGAAGCTATATTAAAACTTGTCTATGGAGAAGAGAAAAACTAATATGTGCATGTGTAAACAACAAGAATGACTAAAGTTTTACATTTTAAACCTAACATTTATTGACTGTATATATAACAATAACAAACATAAACAGCAAACTTAACAAAATAAATAAATATAAATTTAATGTATATATATATATCGAAATTTAAATATTGATTAAATTAATTACTTTAGAATTATCAACTCACGTTTAAATAAACCATGCTCAAGTCGTCAAAAAAACAAACTCTTAAACATATTACATTGGCCATTGAAAAACCACTGATAACACAGCAAACATGAGATCAAAACTTATTTCCGAAAATACATAGCTGTAGTATAATTTAACTATTGATAACACTATTCAAAGAAAAATAAAACATCGCCCGCGATGTAATGGACAGCAACAGCCGACCTGGCTGACAAAAATAACAGGCAGAAGGAAGCAAAAAGAAGCAACCTCTTCAGCTAGGAAACTGTATTTATATCACTCGCGAAATGAACGACGAGCTAACGCCCACTAGCACAACCAATCAGAGAACGGCACATGTCGCGATCGCACAACGTTGACGGAAGAAGCGTCATATGACGTCACCGGAAGTACGATGCGCCGCCTGATGGTGAAAAACGAAGTTAGGTCAGTTGCAGACTTAGCTGTTCTATGAGAAGGTTGTAAAAATAAAGGATGAACAAAAACTAAATACACAAAAGATCGTTTTATATTAATTTAAGTGAGTAGAGGTATTTAATTATTTTTATACTTTCAGTTATAATAGAAAAAACTAACATTACATAGAGTTTAACTAATTTTTATATTATATTTAGAAAGTTAATTTTAATTTAAGTTGGGAAAAATATTAAAATATTGACTTGGCTAAAAATGCCATGAAATTCTATAAATAGCACTTGTACCTAACAAGAGGCCCCCCCTCATGGCCATTTTTTTATTAGAACAAGCACGAACATTCCCTAGAAAAACTGACCATACCTTAAACTTAAGGCCCAAAAAAAAATTTAAATGCTTGAGCATGGCTAACAAAGAACACATTTAACAACCCATATTACAACCATTAGAATATTAAAGATTATAACAAAAATTTTCTTTAGTAACTAACACAAAAACACCTATTTCAACATCACTTTTTTTTTTTTAACTTCAATAATGCACAACACCACTACAGCAAGTATTTTGGTTTTCCATTTGACTACGATGTGAAGAGTCCAATCAAGATAAAAGTTTTCATCCAAAAAAAACCTGAAGAATGTCCAGTTTATCAAGTCCAAAAAAAGCAAATACACATTTCAAATAAACAAAATGTCCATCCAATGCATCTAAAAAAAAACATTGAAAAGACTGAGAAAAGTCTAGAAAAAGTTTACACAATATATATATACTATTAACCAAAATCTATACAAAGTTACATTATACAAAACAAGAAAATTTTAAAACAATGTGCATTTAAGAAAAATTTTAAGACAATGTGCTAAATCATTTGCATACAAAAATCTAAAACAATGTGCCGAAAATTTAAATGTCTAGTAATTCACACAAGACTGACAAACCCCCATATCACCACATTTAGTGGTATCAAAAAAACTTAGTAACTTTAGTTACATAAGCAAAAAACACATGTTCATACAAATGTAATGAACAGTTTAAGAAAAATTTATATTTATCAAAAAGTTAATTTTTAAATGGTAAGTATAATTAAATTTAATTTTATTTACTAAATAGAGTACTTATAAAACTTATCAATTCTTGCTTAGTTAATGGTTTAGTAAAGATATCAGATAAATTATGTTCACTTTTTACAAATTTTAATTCAAATATATTATCTTTCACAAGGTCTCTAACAAAAAATAATTTTACATCAATATGTTGCGACCTGTGATTTTCTATAGGAGAACGAACAAAATCTATAGCAGCCTGATTATCCATATATAAAACTGATTTAGGTTTATTATTAATAAAATGAAAAATGCTACACTCAGTGATTATCCTATCAAACCATAAGAGATTTTTAGATGCTTCTGTCATAGCAATAAATTCTGCCTCCATTGTAGAAAGACTTACTGACTTCTCTTTAAAGGTTCGCCAATCAACCAGAGAATTATCTAATAAAACTAGTTGTCCTCCTAAGGAGGTACGATCATCTCGGTTGGCTGCAAAGTCAGCGTCAGAATAAACAAATAATTGGGGCTTTTTACAATTAAATTTTAATTTATAAGATTGAGTATTTTTAACATAACAAAGAAGCTTTAATAAACCTTCCCAATGAATTCTACCTGGATTTTGTTGGAATTGACTATAGATATTAACTGCATAACTAATGTCTGGTTGAGTTCGGTTACACAAAAAAGATAAACATCCCAATAAGTTACGATAAGGAATCTTCGACATTTCACGGACTTCGCAATCCTTGGTCGGGCAATTTGACTTAGAAAAAACAGTGCCTTTAGCAATGGGCAGTGATGAAACGGGAATATTAAAGTTTTTAAATCTCTCATAAACATCCTCTATATATTGCATTTGATGCATTTCAAGACAATCACCAGTTTCATCGAACTCTACACCTAAAAGTTTTCTAGTTTTTCCTAGGACTTTTAGTTCAAAATGCTTACACAATAAATCTAAAGTTTTATTAATGATTTCAATGTTCCGACCAAAGACTACGATGTCGTCCACATATAGTAATAAAACAATTTCATTATTAAGAATATACTAGCTGGAACCCGTCGAATGCGACGGTCACTTTATTGACCGTAATGTTTCAAAAACCGTCGCATCATTATTTAAATGTATTTCAAGTTAAAACATCTAATATAATTTACGACATTTCACTTAAAAAAAAGAAATTCGGAAAAATGCTTATAAATAGAAATACTATATACGACACCACTTTCTACAAAGTATTGTCATTGGTGACGTCAAACTGACTCCAAATAAATAGTTGATATCTTTTATTTTCTATTTCGTTTAATACTATGACTACATGTTAGCTGACCCGCCCGGCGTTGTCCGGGCCTATGATAATAACTTTAAATAAACCTTAAATTTGCATGATTTTAAATCCTAAACTCGATTTTGTTTGAATTTCCATTTTTAAATAAAGCATCACGAAAAAATAATCAGATGTAACAAAAAAATTACCTTGAACCAAACGAAACTCTGCCTTGTGACCACGGTGCCTGCGGCAGCGCATACGCTGGCCGCTAATAACATAAAAAAATTCCCAAAAATTAATCTGGAACCAAACGAACCCGACCGGCGTTGCCCGGGCCCATGATAATAACCTTAAATGAACCTTAAATTTGTATGATTTTATATCTTTAACTCGATTATGTTTGAATTTCTATTTTTTAATAAAAGCATAGCATCGCAAAAAAAAAAAAAAAAATAAAATAAATAAAAAATCAGCTGTAACAAAAAAATTACCTCGAACTGAATGAAACTCTGCCTTGTGACCCCGGTGCCTGCGGCAGCGCATACACGGATCGCTAACAACATGAAAAATTTCCCAAAAATTAACCTGGAACCAAACGAACCCGACCGGAGTTGCCCGGGCCCATAATAATAACCTTAAATGAACTTTAAATTTGTATGATTTAATATCTTTAACTCTATTTTGTTTGAATATCTATTTTTAAATGAAAGCATCGCGAAACAAATAATAATCATATATAACAAAAAAAATTGCCTCAAACAGAACGGAACTCGGGCTCGTGATGATGCGGGTCGCTAATACTATGAAAAAATTCTTAAAAATTAATCTTGAACCGCACGAACCTCTGAATCGTGTTTCCGCCGCCTGTGGCTGCGGCACCGTATAGCAGGCATGCTACGCACGCGCTGCAAAATTCACTTTCCTCCACCAGGGAGCGCAGTATGTTGCATACGAACATCACCAATCATCTTGAATTTCCAAGACCTTTCAAATAAGGTGTTACATGGTGGTGTCAACTGCAAAATCCTTTAGTTGCACTTTCTCCCGCCAGGGGGCACAGTGTGTTCTGTACGAACATCACCAACGGTCAGGAAATACCAAGACCTTTAAAATAAGATATAACATGATAGGGTCTACTACAAAATCACCTAGTTCCATTTTTCACCACCAGGGGGCGCACTATATTGTATATAAACATCCATAATCAACATGAAATTTCAAGACCCCTATCACTGATCGCCTTGGATTTCCAAGACCTTTTAAATAAGGTGTCACATGGTGGTGTCAACTGCAAAATCCTTTAGTTGCACTTTCCATCACCAGGGGCGCAGTGTGTTCTGTACGAACATCACCAACGATCAGGAAATACCAAGACCTTTAAAATAAGATGTAACATGATAGGGTCTACAGCAAAATCACCTAGTTCCATTTTTCACCACCAGGGGTCGCAATATATTGTATACGAACATCCCCAATCGACATGAAATTTCAAGACCTTTGAAATGAGGGGCTACATGTGTGGGTCTAGAACGGATTTACCTCTCAAACTAATTTCCCCCCTTCCCCCCCCTCAAAATCTACTTTCCCCCTTTCCCCCCCCCTTTAAAATCGAAAATTCCAAATTCGCAGAAAGTGATTTTTTAGTATTCGACTCTAGTCCCCATATGTACACTTTCCACACCGTGAAGTAATTTGGAGCTTTAACCCGTTAACAGTCCGACTTTTTTTAAATTTTCTCTTTTCATTGCACAACTACAGACCAAGACCTTTTTTTAGACACCTTAACCAAATTTTTACACCAAGTAGTTCTCTCAATATAGTGGAGACAGACAAAAACATGTTTCAAATTAATATATAGATTTTTTTTTCAAATAATTGATTTACACCAAACGCAAGAAAATCTTGAAAAATTCTTGAAAAAATTGAATGTAAAGTTGATTGTGCATGCGTAACTTTCCTCAAACTCAACGAATTTAAGCAGTTAATAGCTCAAAAGAAAGAGCTTGATCCACTGAGTGTTCTTAGACGTGTGTCAACAGCCTACGTTAATTAGAACTCTAGTTATAGAGGTTTGAGTGAAGGAAAATCTTGAAAAAATCTTGAAAAAATTGAATGTAAAGTTGATTCTGCACGCATAACTTTCCTGAAACTCAACGAATTTAAGCAGTTAATAGCTCAAAAGAAAGAGCTTGATCCACTGAGTGTTCTTAGACTTGTGTCAACAGCCTACATTAATTAGAACTCTAGTTATGAAGGTTTGAGTGAAGGAAAATCTTGAAAAAATTGAATGTAAAGTTGATTGTGCACGCATAACTTTTCTCAGACTCAACGAATTTAAGCAGTTAATAGCTCAAAAGAAAGAACTTGATCCACTGAGTGTTCTGAGAGTGAAACGATCAAGATCCATTCATTAGAAGTGGAGCTATGAGAATTCGAATTGTTTGAGTGAATGTGTCCCATAAGAAATGTACAGGGAAGAATCGCGTTTGAGTATAACTTGAGTAAGGTGGAAGTTAAGTAAATTTCAATGATTGATGACATATCTGTGCCTAAATACCTTTCATTTAAAAAAAAAAATGAAGGAAATCGGCCGGATAGAACGGCCAGACGGACTGACTTTAGTTTTCATAAATTTTTTTAATATATAAGATACACAATTACAAGATTCAAACTTTTTAAAACCAATAGAAACAAGAACTTTATGCATTTCATAGAACCATTCTCGACCCAAACTGATGCAAGCCATATAAAGCCTTATCCAATTTACAAAAATATTCTTCTTTATCCTTTTCAATAAATCCCTGAGGTTGATTCATATAGATCATTTCACTGAGTGGAGCATAAAGGTAAGCGCTAGCAACATCACATTGTATGTGGGTCCAGCCTAAATAAGAAACTAATAGGGAAAAAAAGAAACGAATTACAGCAAAATTAACTACTGGGCTGAATGTCTCTTCATAAGTTTCCCCTTTAATCTGCTTAAAGCCTTGTGCTACTAATCTGGCTTTGAATTTAGCTATCTGGCCTTTTTCGTTTCTTTTAATTGTAAAGACCCACCTATTGCCTACAGGCGTACAATTTGGAGGTAATTTTTCTAAGTGCCACACTTCACGCTCCCTCATAACTGCAATTTCTTTATTCATGGCTTCTTGCCAGTATTCACACTCAGGAGACTTTATGGCTTGATTGAAAGTATTGGAAATTCTTATGTTGTCTAGTCAAATTACTTTTCTGGCTGTAAAATGTGAAACTGGATTTAAAGTAGAACTAGTTGATGGATCAGGACTAAAAATTTTCCCACAAAATTTATTTTTGCCACTAAAGTCAAAGTCCTCAGGATTAAAATAAATGTTATTTTTCTGGCAATAAACTTTTACGTCATTTAACGATCTTAAACGGTCACCTTTATTCTCAGGATAGTAATAAATGTCAGTTTTATTTCCCGTGGGACGAGTAGAAGCATGTCTAATCCAGTAGCTACCTTGTGCATCTTGAGTCTTACCACAGGTTTCTTCATCTTCTTCACTTATGTCACTGAAAACTTCGCTATCCTTTTGGTCACTTAAGACAGGATTATAGCGGTCAGCGTCAAAAGGTGGTACAATGTAAAACTCTTCGGGCTCTAGCACTGCTCCACTGTCGCTACCATTTGGATTGTAAAAAACTGACTCATTAAACTTTACATTAAGAGTTTCTATTATTTTATCCTTTTCAGGTAACCAAATTTTATAACCTCTTGTTCGAGATGCATATCCAACCATATATCCTTTAGTGGCTTTAGGGTCTAATTTATTTCTTCTCTGTCTCGGTGTGCCAACATAAGCAGTAACTCCAAAAGGCTTTAGGTGTTTAACGGATGGCATGAATCCAGTATAGAGCTCACAAGGAGTTTTAAGTAAGGTCTTAGGACAAATTTTATTCCATGTGTATACAAAATACATGGCAGCTTCAGGCCAAAAACTTTTATTCATTCTGCTTTCGCTAAGAATGGTTCTCATTCCGTCAGCCACAGTCTGATTAAATCGTTCGACAACTCCATTTTGTTGGGGGGTGTATATATTTGTCAGTTCATGGTCTATACCTTTACTTTCCAAGAATTCTTCAAGCTGACTATTTACAAACTCTCCCCCATTGTCAGAACGAAAAAACTTGACATTAACATCCAAAAACTTTTCAGCACGATTAATATGCCGTATAATGACATCTACTGCATCTGACTTAACTTTAAGTGGGTAAAGGTTGACATGGCGCGAGAAATCATCTATAATAGAAAGAAAGTAGTTTTCTCCGCGTCTGCCTTCAACTTTACATGGACCCCACAAGTCAGCATATATTAGTTCTAATGGACGTCTTGACCTTATTTGTCCCAAGTGCTTATGTGAAACAGACTTAAACTTATTTAACTCAACTGGCAGGTTTCACAATTAAAGTCCTTTATATTTAAACTATCCAAACCCTTAACTCTTTTTTCTTTAAAAGTATGTTCAAGTATACTTGGACTAATATGCCCAAATCTTTTATGCCATACATTAACACTATTTTTCTCCACTACGGAGGTTTCAAAAGTTACATTTTTATGTTTAGAATTAACAGGCTTAGCAAAAACATGATAAATACCCTTCTTTAAATGGGCTTTAAACAAAAAGTAATTATTTCTATATATTTTAATTCCACCATTGCCACCAAGAAATCGGCATCCTTTCTTATCTAATGCTGGACCCGAGATCAGATTTCGACGTAATTTAGGGGAATACATAACATTTTCAAAAGTCCAAATTCTGTGACCAATTCTAAGTTTAACTTTTCCTACTCCCTCTATATCAACATTTACATCTTTTACTGCAACAGACATTTTTTCATTAAATAATGGTTTATAATAACAAATCAAATTTTTATCATAACAAAAATGTTGTGAGGCCCCGGAATCGAAAATCCAAGAACCCTCACTATTAGATTCAGATAAACAAGATTGAGTTACAAGTAAAAGATTTGAAAGTTACAACCTGACTTAAAAGTCCTTTGTCCACGTCCACGTCTATTGACATTCCTCCTGGCATCCGGACTCTGGTCTCTTCTACCTTGCCAATTCTGGTCTGACTGGGAAGAGTCTCTCCATCTACTGGATCGGGAAGAAGAACGATTCTGACGACAACGCTGGCTCCGGAAGCGGTCATTCCAATGATACGATTGTCCCCTGGAGTTTCCTCCTTGATTTCTGCTCTTGTTTCGACTGCATCTTGTTTCACTAAAACACTCTTTACTATTTCCAGCACTATTGTAGTCTAATCCGGTCATGTTCGCTTGCAATTTATTATAAACCTGTTTGTCTACATCTCTTAAACATAATCTCGACTCTTCTGCAGACAACTCAGTTAATATCTCGCTAAAGGTAAACTTATCGTCTGGCCACCGCAAAATCGTTTGTACGATACTATCAAATTTACTCGGTAGGTACCGAAGTAGCTGAAAACAGCTATATGTTGCATCATCAAAATTTTGATTTAACGACTTGAGCTGGTTTGATAATCTGAGTAATCTAGCAGCATATAAAGCTACACTTTCATTTGATTTGATTTTACAATCTAAAAGATCTGAAAAAATTTTCATATGGAAGGACCTGGAATCTGGACAATAACTAGCCTTTATCTTTTCCCATGCCTCAGTAGGGCTGTCACAATTCTCTGTTATTTTTCTATATTCAGGTTGTATATTTAAGTACAAGGTAGATAAGGCATTATCTGACCGGGCTTTAATTTTAGCGATATCAGCCTCAGTTATTGTATCTGTCACTTCCTTAGGAACAACAATTTTTTTGTCAATAATGTCCCATAATCCTCTATCAATTAGTAAATATTTAATATCAGATGACCAACTATTGTAATTATTTGCATTTAATTTCTCAATATTATATGTTACATATGCCATTTTTAAGAGGGAAAGAAAACTAAGTTGTAAATTTCTAATTTTATATTTTTTAAAAAACTTCCTTAAACTCAAAAAAATTTACTATAAATGGAAAAATTCACTATTCAGTAAAAAAAACAGCGCCCCCCCCCCCCCCCCCCCCCCGACTTAAAAATCGGATATATAAAAAAAATTGAGCCAAAAACACAATGCACACAAGTTCTATTCAAGTTTTTTCTCCATAAAACAAAAAAAAAACAAATAACCCTTGGGCCCATAACCCTAATGTTGGGTCAATTATAAGCCCAACGATATTTCAAACTAGCAGAGTGCTGAACTAGAGGAAGCTATATTAAAACTTGTCTATGGAGAAGAGAAAAACTAATATGTGCATGTGTAAACAACAAGAATGACTAAAGTTTTACATTTTAAACCTAACATTTATTGACTGTATATATAACAATAACAAACATAAACAGCAAACTTAACAAAATAAATAAATATAAATTTAATGTATATATATATATCGAAATTTAAATATTGATTAAATTAATTACTTTAGAATTATCAACTCACGTTTAAATAAACCATGCTCAAGTCGTCAAAAAAACAAACTCTTAAACATATTACATTGGCCATTGAAAAACCACTGATAACACAGCAAACATGAGATCAAAACTTATTTCCGAAAATACATAGCTGTAGTATAATTTAACTATTGATAACACTATTCAAAGAAAAATAAAACATCGCCCGCGATGTAACGGACAGCAACAGCCGACCTGGCTGACAAAAATAACAGGCAGAAGGAAGCAAAAAGAAGCAACCTCTTCAGCTAGGAAACTGTATTTATATCACTCGCAAAATGAACGACGAGCTAACGCCCACTAGCACAACCAATCAGAGAACGGCACATGTCGCGATCGCACAACGTTGACGGAAGAAGCGTCATATGACGTCACCGGAAGTACGATGCGCCGCCTGATGGTGAAAAACGAAGTTAGGTCAGTTGCAGACTTAGCTGTTCTATGAGAAGGTTGTAAAAATAAAGGATGAACAAAAACTAAATACACAAAAGATTGTTTTATATTAATTTAAGTGAGTAGAGGTATTTAATTATTTTTATACTTTCAGTTATAGTAGAAAAAACTAACATTACATAGAGTTTAACTAATTTTTATATTATATTTAGAAAGTTAATTTTAATTTAAGTTGGGAAAAATATTAAAATATTGACTTGGCTAAAAATGCCATGAAATTCTATAAATAGCACTTGTACCTAACACAAAAGACGAGTCAATCTGTAACAGCTCATTAGCTCCTCAGCTTCTTTTACGTTTTATGCTGCCTATTGCTTTAGCATTTTCTGGACTTTGCCCGAGCTCGGCCGATTCCTTTCACGCTGCTCTCATGTCTACTTGCTCTATCTTAGTTCGTACTTAGTATGTTTTCCTACATTGGTACGAATTAACCAAGTTGGTTCTTATTCCGTAGCACTTTTTTTCTTCTACTTTTGTAAATTAATATTAAAATTTTATCCCTTTTTGTTTACCCTTCGGAATTTTATTTTCAATTGAAGTCATCACAGGGATCAAATTGTCATACTTTCCAACCTGTAAACAGATATGCCTATTTTTACAAATGCAAGGTACGCAGATATGCATTTTGTGTATGGATTTTGCAGTGGTAACTCTCGGATAGCCGAAGAAGAGTACCATCTATGTTATCCACATCGTCGTGCGTCCAACCGTGCTGTATTTGCCGTAATTCATCGAAGGCTTAGGGAGAGTGGGTCGTTTGGTGTGGTGTACGAAAGGGGCCATGGTCGCTGCTCCGCCACTCGACCGTACTCAACCGAGTGGAGGAAAATCCAAATATGAGTTCACGCATACTTGCGAGAGAAGGTGGAATCTCCCAAAGTAGAGTAATGAATGTTTTGCACAAAAACCAGTATCATCCATACCACTTCACACCGGTACAAGAATTACACCGCTCAGATTTCCAAAAGCGGGTAATATTCTGCCGCTGGCTTTTAGAGCGAGATATTGAGGAATACCATTTCCTTAGAATGATACTGTGGACAGATGAGTCACTTTTCACTCGGGATGGCATGTTAAATTTACTTAACTGGCATCATTACGCTCAACAAAATTCATTTGTAACACGAAACTCATCGTTCCAGATGAGATTCAGCTTAAATGTTTGGCTTGGAGTGGTTGGCGATCACTTGATAGGTCCACATGTGTTCCAAGGTCATCTGACAAGCAATACATATTTGGAGTTTCTGGAACATCATCTTCCAGGACTACTTGATGTCATTCCTGTACCCCAATGAGCAGAAATCATTTTCCAACATGATGGGGCCCCTGCATATTCTTCCAATGCTGTTCGGGACTTCTTGATTCAGCAGTATCCACCATGGATTGGTCATAATGGACCAATTCCTTGGCCACCTAGATCGCCAGATCCCACTCCATTGGACTTCTATGTTTGGGGTTTCCTGAAGCAAGAAGTTTACCGCACAGAAGCTGCCAGTTTGCAAGATTTAAGCAGCCGGCTCGATGATGCAATAATAAAATGAGGGATGAGCTTTCGCTTAGAGCTACTGTGGTTTCCGTTCGTAAGTGGGCAAGGGCATGTATCAGGTGTGGGGGTGACCAATTTCAGCAGCGGCACTAAATTTCACACATCCTTTCAAATGCATATCTGCATTAATCATAAGCGTGAGATACGTCATTTTTTTTTTGCATATTCCTTTGTGAAAGTCGTGAGAAACGTCATACTTCTTTTGTTTCCATTTCATTGTGTTTGTAAACTTAATACAACTGTTTTCTTGTTTGTCTTTAAAACTTTATTTTTTGCCTCTGACAAAACATCGGGCTGAAGACGGACATGAAATCAGGAACGACCATGGCACCTGTTAGTCTCCTTCTCGACGAACGTTGAGTTCAGTGATGAATGTATTTCAAACAAAAGGCTAAATTTCTCCTGAACTAGAACACCGATATGGTTTGTCGTAGGCTCATTCTAAAGCTTGTGGAATGGAGAAGTTTTTGATAAATTTGACCAATTGTAGCTTGAACGGTGTTTGCAGAATTGCTGGTTAAAGAATTTGGCGACAACTCGATTTTAAACTTTGCCAATGTTTTAGTGCTTGTAGCTCGCCGTCAAATTAAGGTATCCTGATGTAAATGGTGTCACCCAATAGGATTTTTTCTGCTCTTTCCAAATATGTGCTTATTTTGCGTGTAAGTCTTTGAGAAAGCTCACAAATTTGGTTTTTTTCAGATGGGATGGAAAAAAACAGATTTTTCTCCTATCTACCGTAACTCGGAAACGGCTAGCGATAGGACAAGGTTTCTATGGTGTTTTATGCTCCCCATGGGCTGTTCTATCACCTCCTTTCATATGGCAGATTATGTCAAACTCACCCTGTATATAATTTAGGCAGATATGTTTATCAGCCTCTTATAAATATCAATAAAAAATCAATCTCATAAATATGCACTACCTTTCCATAAATGACCAGACACTTTCTAGACGTTTTTTCAAATATCTCAAAAAGTACTTGAAGAATCATCTTGAAACTTCAGGAGTGTGAATAACATGTTACACCTCACGTACTTCAGCGAAAGTTTTGCCCTGGAAATAAAAGGGGGATCAGTAAAAATTAAATAAGAAAGAAAATGTTTAGGATCATTCTGTAAAAAGTAATGTTTGAAATGTAATCCGGCTGTAATATGTGATTATGGCGCTCCTTTTTATTCTTTGTATATTCATGGAGATAAAATGGTTTCTTAAAAAAAAGAAAAAAAAAAAAAATGCAAAAAATTTTGTCACTTTGCAAGGTATTAAATCCAGTGCAAAGCCATTTTCAGGAAACTTGACACATATTGACCATAACAAATTTTAATTTAATTTGTATTTTAATTGAAACAATAAATTCAAAAAAAGTTTATATAAATATAACAATAAGTTTATATGAATAACAATAAGATAATTGAAGTAGACAAATACTTTTTATATATAACAAACATACCAAAGCAGATGCTGGATGACAAACAAGGTGAGTACGAAGACAATATTTAACATCTTTTTATTTCCCATATAGGTTGCAGAAAAGACTACTACGTGCCATTAGAAAGAAGCTGGTGACACTTATGTAGAAGACGTGACGTTCTTGTTTCCACTTGTTATTGTCGCGATATGAACACCTATAAATTTCATTTAAATTTCGAACTCACAAAAAGGATTAACGTGAGTTATAACTAACTAAAAATGAAAAGATTTTATTTGAATATAAAAAATAAACGTCACATATTACGGCGACATCTTATGAAGCCGGCATCGGCGAAAAATGAACAATGGCAGGGGCAAGAGCAAAGGTAAAAGCAACCGCAAAGGCAACCGCGAACCCCCACTACCATCGCCGTTCGCTATTTATAGTTTCGCGGGAGAAACGAAGTGATCTTCCGGACGTACGTCACGGCATGTGCCGGAGCGACGCGGCGCGTGCGTAGTCTTCGGCTATCGTTCTTAGAGATGTTTTATGCAAATTTTTGAAACTTGGCTCAGTCGGAACTTCCGGAAGGTTAGCTATTGTTTACGTTTCGCGTTTGAAAAATTCAAATGGATGATTTAAATTTGAAAGCTCTTTAATATAGCATTTCATTGAACGATATATTTATTTTCCTGGTAAGTAGAAAATATATTAAAAGGAAATTAGGATTTTTAATAAATGTTTAATTTTTTCAACTAACGTTTTTTTTTCTTTAAGCTTTATTTTAAAAGTGATTAATTTTTAATATATTTAATTAGCATAACGATAAGAAAAAACGGGAAACTATAGGTTTACTATTAACAAGGCCCCCCCTCTTATCGTTTGCACTTTTACGCTTAAAAAGTTAATAAAAAGAAAAAGCATCCAGCAAAACTTTGCACAAATTGTATAATCATACGACTGTGACTAAACAGTTTAACAGTTTCTTCAGAACTAAAAAAACAATTAGGTTTAATCTTCAGCTGCACAGCAACAGAGATCAATATCTGGATAGAGGTGATCTACAAAACAATTTGTTTTTGAAACACAAATAACATATACCTGTTTACTCAAACCTCTCTTCCAGTTTTGAAAAGATTTTAACATGCTCTTTTAAAAAAAACTGTAGAAAAGAAATTCATACAATGAATTATTTGTATAATAAGTTTAACAACAAATATAACATGAGTATAATCACATTCAATATTATAAATATATGTATAAACACAATTCTTTCTTACAATATAAAAGTATAAATTACATACAAATACTTAACAAAAAGAACAGAATGGATTATTTCGGGAATGGAGAGGAGAGAGAGAGATTAACAAAAAATTGCTGTGAGCAATTGAATAAAAAAAAAATTGACTTACTGCCAAAAGAAGAATGAGAAATTAAAATTCTCAAAAAAAACTTCCAGCCTAAACCTGGAAAGATTTTGCTTAACTTGCAAAATTTGAATTTTTTTTTCCCGAATTCAAGGAAACATTTGAATTCATAGAAAAGTTTAAATTTTTGAATTCATAAATTTTGAATTCTTAAAAAAAAGTTTGAATTCATTAAGGATTTGAATTCATAAAAAAAATTTTAGAAAATTTTCATTTTTAAATTTTATAAATTCATAGAAAAATTTGAAATTGACAATTTAAGATTAACTTTTGAAACATTTTCGAAGAAAAGATTTTTCACAAATTTTTGTAATTCAAATTTAGTTTGTGGCTTAGTAAATATGTCAGCCAAATTTAATTTGCTACGAATAAAAACTAATTCAAAAATATTTTTGATAACAAGATCTCTAATAAAATATAGTTTGACCTCTATATGTTTGCTTCTATTATTCTCTATAGGAGATTTAATAAAGTCTATGGCAGCCATATTGTCAATTAGTAATTTTGAAATTTTCTTATTTTTTATAATCTTCATGTTTTGGCATTCTTCTAGAATTCGATCTAGCCAGACAATTTCTTTTGCTGCTTCTGTAGCGGCAATGAACTCGGATTCCATAGTGGATAAACTAACAGCCTTCTCTTTAAAGGTCCTCCAACTGATGGGGCTACTATCTAGAAATACTATTTGTCCACCTATGGATGTCCGATCATCACGATTTGAAGCAAAGTCGGCGTCTGTGTAGGCTATGATCTGTGAATCAGCACATGAAAGTTTTAATTTTAATTGGCTTGTTTTCTTTACATATCCCAGTAGTTTGATCAACCCATTCCAGTGATGAATTCCTGGATTCGATTGGAATTGGCTATAGATATTGACGGCATATGCTATATCAGGTCTTGTTCTGTTAGATAAATATGATAAACATCCTAGAATATTGCGATATGGATACTTTGTCATTTCTTTGGTTTCTTCTTCGGTTTGAGGACAGCTTGATTTTGAGTAAATACAGCCTTTGCTGATTGGTAAGGATGAAATTGGAGGGTTAAAATTATTAAAACGACTGCATATTTCTTGAATATAGCTTTCTTGATGAATGAATAGCTTTGAGTCAATTTCAACAAATTCTACTCCAAGTAGTTTCTTTGTCCTTCCCAAAATTTTTAATTTGAATTTTTGTTTTAAAACATTAATGGCTTCCTCTAAAAACATTTTACTTTTACCAAATAAAACCATGTCATCAACATATAATAATAGGATAACTTGAAATTTGAATGTATAAACACAGTTGCAAGAAGTAAATTTAATAAAACCGATATTTGATAAAACTCTGTCAATTTCGTAAAACCAGGCTCGTCCACTTTGGTGAAGGCCATAGAGAGCTTTGTCGAGCTTGCAAACTAACTTCTCTTCTCCTTGTTTAATAAAACCAGGTGGTTGCTGCATGTATATTTCATCTTCTAGCGGAGCATATAGGTATGCGCCAGTGACATCACATTGTACGTGATTCCACTTGTGTTGCACTACCAAAAGTGAAAAGAAAAAACGAATTAGATCGAAGTTTATAACAGGACTAAAAGTTTCTTCATAACTCTCGCCTTTTACTTGAGCGTAACCTTGAGCTACAAGCCTTGCCTTGAATTTAGCAATTCGACCTTCTTCATCTCGTTTTATAGCATATACCCAGCGACATCCAATTATTTGCTTATTTTGAGGAGGTTTTACAAGATGCCAAACCTTTCGTTCTTGGATGGTTTTTATTTCGGTTTTCATTGCTTCTAGCCATTCTTGAAACTGGTCTGATTTTTGGGCTTGTTTGAAAGTTCTTGGTATAATTAATTCTAGTCAAGAGGAATTATGACAAAAATTGGCACTTGTGTCTGAGTCAGATTCTTCTATTGGAGTGAATGAAAATTTAGTGGGGTCATACTTGATTTTGTTTTCTTGGCAATATTTTCTAATGTCTCTATGGGATCTTAATCTTGTTCTTGTATTTTCGGGATAGTAGTATACGTCTGTTCTGGATTTATCTCTTCTTAAAACTTGTTTTCTTTCAAACTTTATGTTTTTTAATTGAGATGATTGAACAGGTTTTTCATCATCTGAGGATTCCTCAGTGTCAGATAATTCAGACGGTACGCTGGACCCTATTTCAGGAGTTTCGTCAACAGCCTCTTCATCAGGATCATCGTCACTATCCTTTGGAAATACATCTTGAATTGTGTAATGCTGGTTGATGGTGCCCAGCACTGCTCCACTTGCTTCTGTTTTGAACAAACGATCTTCTTTAAATGTCACATTTAAAGATTCTACTATTTTATTTTGCTCTGGGATCCAAATACGGTATCCTCTTGTATGGTGTGCATATCCAACTAGATAACCTTTCACAGCTTTTGGATCCAGTTTCTGTCTTCTTTGTTTTGCCAGTCCTACATAAGCTACACATCCAAATGGTTTAAGGTGTCTGATTGATGGTTTTCTTCCACCGTACAATTCAAATGGTGATTTTTCAAAATCTTTATGGCATAGTCTGTTCCAGGCATAATTGAAATGTGAAACGGCTTCTGGCCAAAAACAAAAGTCTAAACCACTTTCATATAATGATGTACGGGCTCCATTAATAACAGTTTGGTTATACCGTTCAATAGCACCATTTTGTTCTGGCGTGAACGTGTTTGTTAGTTCATGTTTGATGCCTTTTTCCTGACAAAATGTTGAAAATTCTTTGTTGACAAACTCTGTTCCATTATCTGAGCGGATAGCTATTAAAGGTTTACCTATAAATCTTTCTGCCCTTTTGATGTGATTAATTAAGGTTTCAGCTACTTCAGATTTTTGGACTATAGGATAAATGAATACTTTACGGGAATAATCGTCCATGATTGATAGAAAATATCGTTCTCCATGTTTGCCTCTTACTTGACATGGTCCCCAAACATCTGTATATAACAGTTCTAAGGGTCTCTTGGATCGAACAAAGTTTCTGTATTTAAATGAAGTGCGTTTAAATTTATTCAACCTGCAATCTTCACAAAAAAATTCTGTATGTCCCTTTAAGAATGGTAATCCCTTTGCACCCCTCTTATTACTTGTATGCGTCAAAGTTTGAGGATTTACATGAGCGCATCTCTTATGCCACAGGTTTAGAACTTCCTGTTCTTTTGAAGATGTTGTGGAGGCTTCGAAAGTTACATGTTGTTTTATAGATTTTGGGATTTTTGCTTGGACACGATAAACACCACTTTTTAATTTTGCTCTGAACATTATATTATCATTGGACGTAATTTTGACTTCGCCTCTTCCCCCAATAAACTGTAGACCTTCTTTGTCAAGTTGTGGCCCTGATATAAGGTTTCTCCTAAGCTTTGATGAATACATCACTCCCTTTAAAGTAAAATTTCTTTGGCCAAAACGCAATTTAATGTCTCCTTTTCCTTCGATTGGCAAAGTGATGCCTTCCATGGCTACAGCCATTTCTTCATTTTGTTGAGGTTTAAATGATGTGAAAAGTTCACGGTCTTTACTAAAATGATGAGACGCGGCTGAATCGAATACCCAATCTGATTCATTTGTTTGCTGAGCTAAACTGGCCTCAGTAATGTAGTAAGATGAATTTGAATCCCTACTACTATTACGGGTCTTAGAATTTGATCTAGATTGATATGAAGATTTTTTTCGACTCTGCCTACCTCTTGATTGGAAGGATTTCTTAGGATTGAAATTCTGAGAAGGTAAGTTTTGGTTTTGAAAAGAGGGTTTAAAGTCAACATTTCTACTTCTATTGAGAGAAAAACAATTTTGTCTAGCATGGCCATTCTTATGACAAAATGTACAAATTAATTTTTGTTTTAGAAGCTTATTTTTACCTGTATCATTTAGATGAGAAAACTGAGCAGAAATTTTAGCTTTACTTAATTCATTATCTTTATTTCTTAAATTTAGCCTAGTTTCCTCGGCTACCAAGCAAGTTACAATTTCATTGAATGTAAATTTATCATCTTCCCATCTCAGTATGTTTTGAACGATACCGTCGAAATATGATGGGAGATAACGTAACAATTGATAAGATGCAAAAATTTCCGTCAGTCCCCCTTTAGAATTTTCTATTTGTTTAAATATCCTCATGACCCGGGACGCAAAGACATTTACACCCTCACCAGGCAATATTTTGCAATCACACAGCTCAGAAAATAAACTCATGTGCTGTGCACGAGTATCTGGAACAAAACTTTTGTTAATTAAATTCCATGCCTTTACGGGGTCATCCTCGTTTTCTACAATTTTCCTATACTCAGTTTCTATATTTAAGTATAAGACAGCCAAAGCAGCATTAGCCCTAGACTTAAATTTATTAACAGCAGAAGCATTGCTTCTGTCATCAGCCAAAACTGGGGCTGTTTCCATACCAACAACTATGTCCCAAAGTCCCCGGTCAAGAAGAACAAATTTAATGTCACTCCTCCATTCCTCGAAATTAATCGCATTCAGTTTGGGAATAGAATGTAAATTGTTGACAGCCATTTTTGAGTAAAAAAAAATTGTATAATTATGGTTCAAACAATTTAAAAATATAATATATCAAAAATATCACAATTTTTCTTATAAAAACCTTTGCCCCCCCCGAATTAAACATTCGGTAAATTCATTTATGACTTGAAAATTTATTCAAATATATATATATGAAATTTCAAAAAGTTTTTTTTCTACTTTACTGAAAAAAATTTTACAATATTCCCTCAACAATATGCAAAAAAAAATGGTCATTATTACTTAAATTAAACAAAACATTCAAGATTTTCATTTATTAACATTAAACAACTTTTAATCTACATTCAAACAATTTCTTGTTTCAAAAATTTACTATAAATGCAAAAAATTTAACTTTCAATTTATTTTTCAAACAAAACAGAAAAACATTAATTTATGAAAGGGCCAGCATATTTACATGCTGAAAAAGGAAAAGCCCATAACCACTTTTTATTTCTCTTGTTAGCTGGTGTGAAGTAGATCCAAGGCTAAGTGAATTAGCAGAGGAGCCTACTCTAGACGTAAACACCAGCGTAACAACATTTAAAGTTAATTAAATGAATTAGATACATGGAAGCTAGAGTAAGTAAATATGCTGAAAGATAAATATGTAGAAATTGTTAAATAAATGACCATAACAAATTTTAATTTAATTTGTATTTTAATTGAAACAATAAATTCAAAAAAAGTTTATATAAATATAACAATAAGTTTATATGAATAACAATAAGATAATTGAAGTAGACAAATACTTTTTATATATAACAAACATACCAAAGCAGATGCTGGATGACAAACAAGGTGAGTACGAAGACAATATTTAACATCTTTTTATTTCCCATATAGGTTGCAGAAAAGACTACTACGTGCCATTAGAAAGAAGCTGGTGACACTTATGTAGAAGACGTGACGTTCTTGTTTCCACTTGTTATTGTCGCGATATGAACACCTATAAATTTCATTTAAATTTCGAACTCACAAAAAGGATTAACGTGAGTTATAACTAACTAAAAATGAAAAGATTTTATTTGAATATAAAAAATAAACGTCACATATTACGGCGACATCTTATGAAGCCGGCATCGGCGAAAAATGAACAATGGCAGGGGCAAGAGCAAAGGTAAAAGCAACCGCAAAGGCAACCGCGAACCCCCACTACCATCGCCGTTCGCTATTTATAGTTTCGCGGGAGAAACGAAGTGATCTTCCGGACGTACGTCACGGCATGTGCCGGAGCGACGCGGCGCGTGCGTAGTCTTCGGCTATCGTTCTTAGAGATGTTTTATGCAAATTTTTGAAACTTGGCTCAGTCGGAACTTCCGGAAGGTTAGCTATTGTTTACGTTTCGCGTTTGAAAAATTCAAATGGATGATTTAAATTTGAAAGCTCTTTAATATAGCATTTCATTGAACGATATATTTATTTTCCTGGTAAGTAGAAAATATATTAAAAGGAAATTAGGATTTTTAATAAATGTTTAATTTTTTCAACTAACGTTTTTTTTTCTTTAAGCTTTATTTTAAAAGTGATTAATTTTTAATATATTTAATTAGCATAACGATAAGAAAAAACGGGAAACTATAGGTTTACTATTAACACATATCATTAAGCCTTGGTTTTTAAGAACACAAAACGAGAACGTCAACGTATTCGGCGTCTTTGCGCATGCGTCACGACGCTCTTTTCTGCGGTTTCAACGCCAGCGCTGATATCAAGGAGAGTCTGATTGGAGCGTCGCGGCGTCGAAAACGTTGACGTTTGCTTCCGAGTTCTTAAAAACCAAGGCTTTAGACACAGCATACTGGAATCAGAATGCATAAATATTAAATATCTAATGAAATATGAGCAGTTTTACTAAATAATTTTTAACTGTGCATGCGCTAGCTTTAGTGAAATTTCATTTGCATAATGTTATAGCCGATAGTATTGGGCTATTTATATCAAAACCCCAAACAAATATTGTATGAATTCAAAAAGTTATATGCATTAGAATGAACTGTATTTCAGTTCTTCTCAAAAATAAGGAAAATGATAAGGGATTTTCTCAATATTTATTTATAATCAATGAACACTGTACTACAATTGTCCGAATCAAAATAAAAATGTAAGTAAAACCCCTTATAGTTTATCTGGTTTCTTAAGAGGAACTGAAAAGCAGTTCATTCTATCACGTACAATTTTTTGAATTTACACAATACTTCTTTGGGGTTTTTTATATAGGTAGCTATAAAACTAGCGCATGCACAGTTAAAAATTATTTAGTAAAAATGCTCATATTTCATTAGATATTTAATATTTTTGCATTCTGATTGCTGTATGCTGTATCTAATATTGTGTATCAAGTTTTCTGAAAAGGGTTTTGCACTGGATTTAATACCTTGCATGTTTTAGTTAAAAAAGTGAGAAATTTTTTGGGGATTTTTTAAAGGAATCATATCTACCTGATTATATGCAGCAGAGACAAAAATTCATATCGATAATAAGAAAGACCGTAATCACATGCTACAGCTAGATCGCATTTCAAGCATTACTTTTTACAGGGTGATGCAAACACTTTCATTTTTCTGTAATTGTTTACTGGTCCCCTTTTTACATTCGAGGCAAAACTTTAACTGAAATATATGGAGTACTACAACACATTCTTCACATCCTGAAGTTTCAAGATGATTTGTCTAGTACTTTTTGTGATACTCCAAAAAAGGTTTGAAATCAAAAGTGTCCAGTCATTTATGGAAAGGTAGTGTATATAATTAAAATTGGGGGGGGGGGGATTGAATTTTGAATAAAATGTTATTTTTATATCACCAGGTGAAATTAAATTATTACATTTATTAAAGAGTTTTTTATTTTAGTATTTTGTAGTTTATATTTGTTTTAAATTTTTGAACACTAATATATTTAATATATTTGTTTTCTTTTATTATTTTAAATGCATGTTACTCTGTTTATGAATACTGTAAAAGCACTTATTTTCGCGAGGCTTTAATTTTCGCAAATTTCGCGAGCCCATCGTAATCGCGAAAATTTAAGCCTCGCGAAATACTTTTTTTTTTCTCGCAGCAAATAATAATAATAAAAAAAACAGAAAATTTTCAATTGCCAAAACTCACATGCATTGACGGTCCGAATACGAGAAAAGTGAAGGGGGTGGGGCGATTACATTTTCTGTGAAAAAGGGAGGTTCAGAAGTCCCTAGTTTGATAAACAGCATGAGGAAAAAGGGATTAAGAAAAGAAAATTGTTTGAGGTGGAATGTGCGCGTTGAGACAAAGCCAAAATTGATGTATAAGCACCGTTGTAAGCATAAATTGTTTTTAGAGCAATAGGAGGTGGGGACGAACTTTTCGGACAAAATTAAATTTCTTAAAATTCCTTATGCAAAAGAGGTTCTATATTTTGGTACTTTTCAACATTAGGATTTTTCAACTTTCAGTTCTGTTCATATAAAATTCGCGAAATTTTCAGCTCGCGAAATCACCGCTATCTTCATTTTCGCGAAAATTATGGCTTGCGAAAATAAGTGATTTTACAGTATTTATTATTTTATATAAATATGAAATATGTGCAATGTTGAAAAAATGTCATTTTAACTTTGATTACTCAGTATTATGTTTTCCTGTAGATGTTTCTGAAGAAAATAAACCTGCATTTTCTGATGAATCAGAAGAATCTGAAGGTGAAACTAACTCTGATTATTCAGAAAAACAGGTAAACAATGCCGTACAAGATTGATAATCTGCATATTTATCAGTCATGCTAAGTTCTGTCTTTTCTGATGAGTTCTGTTTTTTTTTTTTTTTTTCTCTTTATCTATTATTATTATTCTCTTTTATGCATCATATTATGTAATATTGAATTCTGATTCATGTGTTCAAAATTTTATTACTTGTATAAAAGAAATAAAAAATATTTTCAAATGATTTCAGTTTTTCTGAATATTTTAATGTTTTATTTTGAAGCTATATCATGTGAAAAATACACTTAGATAATTTTTTAGTCCAAAATAAAGTATTAAAATTAAAAAAAAAAAAAAAAATCATCGTTTAGAAAACAAGAACAAAGTCCACAGTTATATTAGTTCATTCTTATTATAAATTTTCCCATAGAACTAAGTGTGGTTTGATTGTCAAAAGCAATAGTTCGAGCAATCCTTTAATAAGTGCACATGGAAGTCATCTAATTGTGTACTTAAGACTTTAAAAAAAAAAAAAAAAAAAATTGTTTACAAACATGAATGCTATATATACCTATACATAGTGTATTTATGAATTTGTGTTTGTTGTAGATACTTATGTGTAATTCCAGTAAGCATAAATTAATATATATATATTTTATTATTATCTTAAGGACTTAAAAATGGCATTGTGTGTGCATTCTCTAATGCTGAGGGCTGATGCCAGTGTTCTTCAAGATGACAGCGTAAAAATGCTCTATGTTGAATTTAGATTTTTGGATTATCCACTTGAAGAGCTTGAAACTCCATTTTCACTGCCTAAAGTTGCATCACCTAATGCAATCCAGTACAATTTTGAAAAAGGTAATTATATATTTAATTTACATGTTAATTTTAATTAACTCGGCATCACTCATGCAAGTTTTTGGGCGTGTTGAGAACATTCCAATTTTTTAATCTATGAAGAATTTTGTAAGTTAATTGACATATTATATAATTTTGAAGTAGAAGGTTTTATTTCTTGAATTAAACAAATAAATTAGTAACAAATAAATAAATTACAGAATAAATCGCAGTTTTGTGCATCATTCTTGGAAATGGTTGAGCGTTTGTTTGTTGTTGGGGTGTACAAAATACCCCACGTGAGTTACCTCGGGTTAAATAATTGTCTTCTTCTAAGTATATAATGGTTAGTTTATTAGTACCTAACATATTATTTTATTAAGCCAAACACTTATTGCAATAACCATTCAGCCAAATTAAAATATTATATTTTAAGGTATGTTATACAATTAAGACTGTTTTTAACTATAACTAAAATTAAAAAGAACAAAATACTTTACATAGTTAAAACTGGTCATCAAAAGAATACATAATGTTGTGCATATTAAAATTGCAATTTTTCATTTAAATTACAGTATTTTGTTTTGATTAAACAAACTGTAAAATGCAAACTACTTAACTGATTAAAGTTAAAATAACACAGAAGGTATTATTCATACTTTATGGAAACAAATTTGTATTGATTTTTCTTGTTTGAATTTGCAGATAAAAATTTGGCAAATTGAGAATAATTGTCTTGCTATCCACCAACTTAAAGATTCATTGCATCACTAAATCTTCTGGTACTGTAAATAAAATCATCTTCTTAATAATAAAAGCTCAAGTTTCCCAAAACTAATGCTCGAAACTGACGGCATTGCTATAAAAATGCATTGAAATAAAATAAAAATAAATAAATAAATTTTTATCTTTGGTTTTGGAGGAATCAATAAAATAACGGAATTTAGCAGAAAAATATGACATAACAATTGCAACTATTGAGAAAAAATAAATTTTATCCACAATTTGAAATATATAAAATAAGTCTAAAAGATAATTTAAATGAATAGGTGTAATGCTACGTAAGGACCACCACTTAGCTATTTGTCAGTTTTTTTTTTTTCAGCCCCAGCTAAAAATTGTCAAATTATGGTCAAAACATTAAGCTAAATTAAAGGGGGTGGGGGAACCTAAAAAAAAAAATAGTTAAGATTATTATAATCTATATAATATTTCTTTAATGTGGAATAGTTTCAATTATTTTTTGTAGAAACAATACAATATGCGGGGATAAAAAATAATATTTATACATAAACAATATTTAAGTACGCAGACTTAGCTCAATGGACTAATAAGAAAAAATGACGACATTTGTCTGATGAGTTTATTTTACAAAAAAAAATGTCTTTTTAACAGCTGTTTCTTCAAAATCTTTGCAAGCATCATTTTAAACCTAGCAATATTTTAAAGATATATACAGAATATGAACTTTTGTGTCATAAATTGACTACAAAACACAATCATAAAAAATATAATCAAAATAGGAATTATTTTATTTTATTTATTTATTTATTTAAAAAATATATATATACCAAAATTAATAAGAAGTCATCGCCAACATGACAACAAAAATTTAAAAGGCGTCGTGGGAGTCCTATATGTATTAAAATTGTACTGCCTGTGGAAGTAGGAAAATTGGGTCGTGAACCATGAATTTTATTTGGAAACCTTTCTTTGAATGATTTTGGTTTCACTATTGTACAATATTAATTTGGTTTTATTAATAATTTGGCTTCTGGTAAATTAAAATTTTAATTAGGTGGTGAAATTGGTATAACATTTATGAGTTTCAAATTTTAAAGATAAGTAAGAAAAGAAATAAAATGTGAATATTTCGTGCGGGTTTGCGAGAAAATAATAAAAAAGTTAATAACATTTGGTAATATCCACTGTTAGATGGGCAAAGAATGACTAATTCATTAAGATTTGAAGTTAAACAATTATGTTTAAATCTAAGATTCATTTGCTTTTGCAAAGCATATTGTGGGGGAGGGGACAGATTGTAGAAAATTATAAGAAAATCACCTAACTGGTGAGAAATTGAAATTTATGGTAGAACTTTTACACATAATCTTTTACATCTAAAATTCCTGTAGAAAAAAGTTGTTAAATCTACATATTCAATTTTTTAAATTTAATATAATGACTCGTAATTTAGCTTATTTTTGGGATTTAATTTTCCCTATTTATTCTTTAAAACCCTAAACATGACACTACATAGGTGAATCACTCTGTTATTTCATGGATTTATTTTGCCACAATATATCTTTCTCTCTCTCTCTCTCTTTTTTTTTTTTTTTTTTTGTTTTGTGTGTGTGTTTTTGAAGGATTGAACCCCGCCTCCCAAATCCCTTTTGGCTATGGCCTTGCTTTAAAGCATTATTGAAATTTTCTAAATTTATTTTCTTATACAGATTACTTATTAATTATCAAGTTTGATAATGAAAGTAGAATTTTTGAATTGATATAAGTGAGGAAAGCAGTGTATCCAATAGTTTCTGACATAATAACTGAGAGTCTTTTCTGTTTAACAACATGTTTATTACTTGCTTAGGAATTCAAAGTATGTTTTATGCAGCGTGACACTGAAGCACATTGAAAGTTCCGATGACTGTGCTGTTAGATATTATAATCGGACCAAGGTTAGACTAACATAACTTTACATTAAATTACTAAAACCATATTAAAATCACCTTGTAAGAGTACTTTCAGCTGCTTCCCGCAGCCTTCATCAGGTACGCTGTAAGAACTGACGTTCCGGTTGTTTTGCTGCTTTCCTTCTCTTCTGCCCCTCCTTTAGCATAGTGCGCCACCTTGCGTCAATTTCAATTGGATCTATGTTACAGGAATCTTCATTCACCAAAATTGATGAAGGCTGCAGGAAGCAGCGGCGTAGCATAGGTTTCTGCCGCCCGGGGCAGATGCCACATTTGCCGCCCCCTTTTTACACCCAGAGAAAATACGACTATTATAATTATAAAATTTTCCAAAGCGGATAAAATGTTAAATTAGATTGGTTGATTGATTAACATCACACTAGACTGAATATTGGGCTATTGGTGACGGTCCGGAAACATGACATCACGATTTTGATTCTCCACGGAGGGATGGCACTCGCGTTTTAATAGCCCGACGACCTACGCAGGAAGTCCAGCACTTGACGGTGACGTCGTCTCACCCTCGGCCTCTTTCGTAGACCAGTACAGAGGCATCCCCCTCCGAAGCACTAACCGCGATCAGTGCTGCTTCGCTTTCGTTGTTCTAAACTGAACCGAGCTTTACCAACTGGCCCACTACCGGGGTTATTAAATTTGAAATTTACGAGTTTATAATATTTTTTTCTAAATTTTAAATTCTTAAAAACTGGAAAAGAAAATTTTATTAAAATATATTTTCATTAATTGGTCGACACTCGACCACTTTTTTTCAAAGCAAAGTAATTGCCTTCTCATAAACAGAATTAAATTGCAACACAGCAGTGCATCTGTCGGCCGATATGCACCCAAATTAAAATAGAATAGTTTTACATAATGTCCATATCATATACCATGTTTTGTACGTTTATGCACTACAGAAGTTGAGATATAGCCTTAACTTAAATGGAATGAATCACAACACAGCACACCACCTTTTGGGTGATATATTCCAACAGTTAATCAGGCAGCACCAATTTAAACCAAAGTCTAACCAATTGTTAATCGCGTTTAAATTCCGCCTATTGATTCACGAAATACTGTAAAATTTCCCTAACGCATCATACACACACAGACAAATAGTTATTTTCTAGAAATGAGCGAGTCACGTTTGGGACATCTTTAAACGTGCAAATTCATCGAAAACCGGAAATAAAAAAAAAAAAATTCACAAATCCAATACTTTCTTGTATATCATTTTAGATGACAGCGCCACCTACCGATTAACATGAAAAAAAAATAATGAATATATTTTCTCATAAAATTCAGTGCAATTTTCATCAACAGATGCTGAGATATAGCAAGGAAGAACCGCATTAAAATATTAACAATAAAAATAATTTTTGATAATATGTACTCACACATCCATTTTGGCACATTTATATAGGATAGAAGCTGAGATATAACTTTCCCGTAAATGGAAAATATTGCTGTATAGCAGCGCAATCTATCGTCTGATATGCATCCAAAATGAATCAGCATAGTCTTACCTAATAACCATCTCTTACAGCAAGTTTCGTACATTTATATACTATAGAAGCTTATTGTCGTCCCTAAAATGGGATTAAATTGCAATTTAACAGCGCCACTTGTTGGCCGATATGCACTCAAACTGAATTAGCAGAGATTTATACGTTTGGCACATTGTAGATGCTGAGCCTTTTCTGAAATGAGAGGAAATCGCAACTTGGAAGCGCTCCCTGTTGGATGATATAGCCCAAAAGCTAATCGGAACCAAATCAAACCAAGTTCCAACCAAATATCAAGTTCGGTTAAATTAAGTCCATTGATTCATGGTCGAACTCAAAAAGACAGACATTTTCTAAAAATGGTCAAATTGAGTTCAGGAAATCTCAAAACGTGTAACTTCATCGAAAACCAGAAATCTTTTTTTTTTTCTTTAATAAGTAGTCAATTTCAGTTAATTCAAATGCAAGGAAATCTCAAAACGTGTAAATTCAGCGAAAACCGGAAATTGCATTTTTTTCCTTATCTTCTACTTTTCTTTCTTATATATGCAGAATCTATTAATAAATCCACTTTTATAAGAATAAGTAGTCAATTTCAGTTAATTGAAATGTAAGGAAATCTCAAAGCGTGTAAATTCATCGAAAACCGGAAGTATTTTTTTTTTTTTTTTTTTAATCTTATATTTTCTTCTTATATAGGCAGAAGATAGAATAATAAATCCATTTTTTTTTTTTTTTTTTTTTAAATAAGTAGTCAATTTCAGTTAATTGAAATGCAAGGAAATCTCAAAACGTGTGAATTCAGCGAAAACCGGAAATTAAATTTTTTTCCGTATCTTCTACTTTTTTCTTATATATGCAGAATCTAGTAATAAATCCACTTTTATAAAAAATAAGTAGTCAATTTCAGTTAATTGAAGTGCAAGGAAATCTCAAAACGTGTAAATTCATCGAAAACCGGCAATCAAAATTTTTTCTGAATCTTATACTTTCTTCTTATATATGCAGTAATAAATCCATTTTTATAGAAGATATAGTAATAAATCCATTTTTTAAATAATAAGTAGTCAATTTGTCTATGTGTATAATTTTTTTTTTTTTTAATTTCTTTAAATTTCTGAAGAATCGTCATCTGTTTTAACAATAATACAATCTGGCAAATCAATGTCTTTTAATTGAACACGTCCATCTTCTATGCTTTGAGGTCAACTGTGTTTGCCATTCGAGAGACACCATGGCGCGATTTTATACTTGCCAAAAGAAAAGATCGCCAAGGTGGTCCCGAAACAATGTATGTTCTGTAAATACGCAACCAGGAAGACGAAGGCCGGCCAGGTGGTTCGGTCGGTAGGGCGCTGCCTTCTGAATCTTCTGGTCCCAGGTTCGAATCCTGGTACGGGCATGGATGTTTGTGATGTCTTATGTCTTCAAAATATTGTGCACTGGTTTCTGTAAAAAAGTTCTGTAATATGGATCAATCAAGACGAAAGTCATTGTAACTATAGGTCTCAATATATGTCAAATAAATGCCAAATAAATGCCAAGGAAGACGAAGATGCATTAAAAATTTATATATATTGCTTTCTATGATTGCGTCACGTGTATATGGGGTGGGGTGCACTGTAAAAAATATGTCCTATTTGCTGCCAGAAATTTTCTGTAATTACAAAAAATACGTTCTGACAACGTAATTTTTTCGTAAATTAAGCCTACTTTCTCAAATTACAGAGAATTTCTGGCAGAAAATAGGACATATTTTTTACAGTGTGGATGGGGAATGGAGATAGGAGAACTGCTTATTGATTATTCTCCTCCCTAAATAATACTAAGAAAAAGGAGAGGAAAGATGCCTTCAATAGTACGGCCATCGATGTTTCTTTACAATTTTTCGTCTCAGTGAATTGTTTTAGTCCTCCCCCACCCAACACACACACATACGCTTTTTTTTTTTTTTCTGGTTTACACAAGAGCAAGCGGAAAAAATTAGCAAATTTTGGAGAGGGGGGGGGGGGGGGGAAGGGAAAAAAAAAAAAAAAAAGCAGATTAAAAATTTTATAAATTAAAAATTTGAGCCGATAAAAACTCGATTGATATCAAAATTTGCCGCCCCCAGCGAAGTGCTGCCCAGGGCAGGCGCCTCCTTTGCCCCCCCTACGCTACGCCACTGGCAGGAAGCAGCTGAAAGCACTCGTACAAGGTGATTTTAATATGGTTTTAGTAATTTTAATGTAATTTTAGATAAAAACCACTTTTTTAAGAGGGCTTGATCTTTTCCTGCACTTTTCTATTAGTTATTGATTTTATGATTGACATTTTAGCTGGGTTCCAAATATACAGGATTAATTGATATATAAAAGGCCATTACAAAAAAAAAAAAAAAAAAAGAATTGTGTGGTTGCCAGCAAATATTCTTTTAAAATTTATGCATTTTATCTGCTTTCACATTATGAGTCTCTTGCAGTGAAGCACATTTTACAAGGGAAATTTAAGATTTCTTTTTAAGTTTTTAATAATAATTTAAAATCTCCCTTTTATCTTTTCATGTATATATATTTCAGTTTTTACTTTTAAATCAAGTGATATAGAAAAGTGGAATTTGTTGGCCAAGATGATATTTTCAGATATTCCCGAATCTAGTCTGTAAGTGTCTATAATTTTTAATAAATTGCTGTTTATTTAATAATAATAATAATAAAAAAAATTATAAAAATTTTTTTTATACTTTCTTTAGAATAAGCTTTATTATAGTTAGTGAACCTCCATCAGATGAACAAGATTTAGATTGTGAAGAAATAGGTTATGGTTCTGTGGATTTGAAAGAGGTTTGTTATTTATATGACAAATTTTGAATATAAACGTAACGTTTTAAATTCTTACAATATAGGTAATTTAAAGTTATGTTACTTTGACAGTCTGGAATAATAAGTATTCATTTTATAAAGCTTAAACAAATTAATCACAAAATACTGATAAACTTGTGTTATCTGTTTTTAATAATAATAATAATAATAATAATAATAAAATATCTTCTCCCATTACAAAATTTCTTGAAAATCTAAATGAACTGTTACATTTAATTAAAATTTAAAATACCTTTTTAATGTTTGTTTAACTCAAAGCTTTTCGGCCCGATATCGGGCCTTTTTCAGGAGTTGAAACCTTCTGTGCTTTGCACCAGACTGCTGTTTCCTTTAATAGTAAACACCATCTGTTATCTAAATTTCTATTGGGCTCCACATCATTGTAACTGTCAGGATTTGTTAGTATTTTGCCAGAATGCGTGAAACTATCGAAATACTAACAAATCCTGACAGTTGCAATGACGTGGAGCCGTGTAAAAATTTAGATAGCAGATGGTGTTTACTATTAAAGGAAACATCCTCTCCCTTCTACAATAAATTTAATATTTCTAAATATGTGTTAAAATAATTTTTTTCTTTTTCTAAAACTTGGTAATTAAAAATTTTCAACCAATGAAATATTAAAACACCTATATTTTGCTAATTTCATTTAATACCCCAATAGATTTTTTAAATTTAAAATTCAATTAAACTGTTATATTACTTTACAGCTTTTAATGATATATATATATATATATATATATATATATATATAAAACTTTTAAAGCACCATGCAATGAATTATGTCTTTTTTCAAAAATTATTCATATAAATAAATATTTATTTAACAATTTAAACTTTTTTTTAGATTTTGCAAAATCGGGCAGATAAAATTGAAGAAGATATAATAAGTAAGTTAATTGCCATTTATGGATTAAAAAAAAAAAAAAAATGTACTGTACTGAAAGTAAATTTAGTCTATATAATTTAAAGAAAACATAAACATAATATTATTAAGATTTAATTTTAAAATTATTTTTCAGAAATCAGAAAATATTTATTAACAAGCCACCTTTGGCGACCAGTTGGTTTGTGATTCTTGAAAAATCTGATTGTATTAAACTCCCACTCGGTGGTGTCTGCGGCACCTTCTCCCTGTTTTAGAACCTACAATAGCTTGTTCACTCATAGTGCAAATACCTTTGAAAATTATAACTATAGCAAAATCCCACACAGGTGGTGCCCATTCTGCATTTAACGATATGAAACAATCTGTTCACTCACAGTGCAAACAATCTTTGAAAATTTTGATTGTAGCAAATTCCTTTATTTTAAAACAAAAATATTTAATCAGCAACAGTTTAAACTTTGTGTGTATAAAATAAATTAATCTTGAGCGTATTTGGGCATATATCGTTTGGGAGATGCTGCTGCTATTCTGCATATTTCACCATTTAGGTAGAGACTAGGCAGATTTTAGGCAAATCTCAGCTTCATGAACATTACAGCCTTAACAAAATGCATCTTTCCCTCTGTTCTTACATTTAAATTTTTCTATATATTAGGAAAAAGGTGGCGCTGTTATGGTGCAATTTTCCTTGTTTATGGAAAAACTATCTCAAAGTCTAATGTGCAAAACTACACCATTTTTACTTTCTGAATATACATATGTATGGAAAGTATTGTAATCACGATAAAAGTTCGATTTTGATGTATCTATATGTTTTGGGGTCTTCTGAATTCATTTTTGTTATTTTTACGGGTGATGTATGTATGCATATGTGTGAGCAAATATGATAGCGTCCAAATGCTCTGTTCAAATGAGCTGAAAGTTGGTATGCCCATGTGTGTTATAGGTCACCATAGCACGTACAGTTTTTTTTTTTTACAAGAACACAAATAAAAATTCTTTGTCATTATAGTCTATGGACTCTAATTATTTAAAGTGCTATAGTGTCTAAATGCCTCATTGGTTTGAACTAAAAATTTATGTACCTTTCCAAAAGTAATGTGTGTTAACATAACAGCTTATACTTGTCTTTGACATAAATTAAAATGAGCTAAGCAATGTAATAGGAAGAATGATCTTAAATTCTTTTTCAAAAGATCTGCACTAAATATGTGAAAGCTTTTTAGCAATATGTACTTGAATAAGATATTTTACATTGGCATGTAAAAGTTTAATTCGTTCATGTATTTGACAGGGCATATAAAAATTTCGAGATTTTCAAGCCCTAGAGGCCTCCACTAACATTTTGGAAATTAATATTTGCACAAGCATCAATTGTAAAATCAATATTTCTTGAAGTATGTGTATATTGACATTGTATTCATTAATATATGCACAAGCATTGGCTGTAAAATTGAAATATTTTTTAAATATGTAGGTATAAACATTGTAACCCTTAATATTTATTACAAATAAAATTAGGTGTAATCTGAAGACACTTGGAATATTGTTTAATAGTGACAATTCCACATTGAAGATTGACAGAATTATTTCATAAAGTAGTAATAAATGGAAGATAAATACTTTGAATTTCAAATAATCTTAAAAATTTAAGGCAGCAGCAAAAAAAAAAAAAAAAAAAAAATTAAACTACAAATTAATTTAATTGATGAATTTACTAGGTATTTACTCTTGTAGGGCAAAGTGGTGAATGACTTGTTGCTAAATTGGAAAGGATGTTCACAGCATTCTACACTAGGGCTGGATTGTTTATCAATATATCCTCAAGTATCGATATTTTTTAAATATCCCGATAACAATATTTAAGATTTTGCTCTGCCGATATATCCCTTTAATGATATTACCCAGTGCGCACCGCGCGATCAATCGATATGCCGATAAGTACCGTTAAACGCCAACCACGGAATAATAGAATTATGCTTCCGCGCTAGCGCGCATCACGAATGAAGCCCGAATGAAACCCGCTAGCGAACGGAACCCGAACAAAAAGAGCGCGCAATATCTTATACTAATACTGTTGTAATTTTTGTCCATGTTGGTTTTATTTTCTTTTCTTTATTAAAAACTCTAATGTTTAAGTGTGTTTTGTTACTTAAGTTAGAGGTTTTGACTAGTAATAAAGGATAAAGAACTAACGTTGTATTTTCAACCGGCAAACGTTTATATATATTGCTTATTTAGTGCTAAGTCAACTTAAAGTCTAAAATAAGAGTTTAATTAATAAATTGTATAATTGTGGTATGAAATATTTTATCTATCACATAGTCTAAACTTTTATTGAAGGCATTTCTTATTAAATGAATACATATTTACTTACGTTTTGGCCGGAAACTTGATTTTGAATAATTTCCGTTTATGTTTACATTGGAGAATTACTGCTAACGACGATCGGTTGGTTGATCACTGGTTTCTTAACATCTCGTACTGGTTTATCTGTTTAACTGCATTATCGCCGATTGCCGACACTAGATGGCGGTGCGGTAACTAGTTTTCGTGAGCTGCCATTGGTTGTGTGTGCTGATCCGATGATCAGTATTTAAGGCCTTACCGGCGAGTGATGTGGGCAGTTCTTCAATGTTTTGATTTGTGTGTAGCTGTCTGCTGGAGCAGCTCCGAGATGCCTGTAGTTGTTTTTTTTAAAGTTCAACCAATAGTGAAACCTATTAAATGAATTTCCTTTTCCCCATCGTCGTGGTTTTTGGCGGAGTCTTCCGGTGGTCACAAAAAGTCGTAAGTTGTTTTCTGTTAAGTTTTGTAGAAATGTTTTAAGAGATGTTTAGTATCTCAACGTTTCTGGTACTTTGAGTCACTTGTAATTCGTTAGACTATGGTCTAACGTCGTTGTATGTTGTTTTGTGACTCTGTTGTTTGTTAACTTCGGTTGACATCGTTTTGGCTTTATGACATGTTAAGTTTATAAATATATATATCGGTTTCCTCTTACAATAACGTTAAATTCTAATTGAAAAGTATATTACAGTTGAAGTTTATTCTATTGAGTTTTGTTAAAGTTGAGAAAGTTTACTATAGTTGAAGTTTATTCTGTTGAGTTATTGTTAAAGTTGGAACTAATATATTATTGTTGGAAATTGTTTACTTATGTTGAATCTTCATACTAATAAATACAGTTGTTATTTTAAACTTGTCTTCATTATTTATGCTGCATTTTCTACATATACATTTGAGACTGCTTCATGCATTTTACAGCTAAGTATTTCATTGTGCTTATTATGATACTCTGCAATATTAAAACTAGCCAAATTGGCTAACAAATACCCATTCTCTTATTTTTCTCCCATCCCTCACTGATAAAATAAAAAAAATATAACCCCACCCCAAACGATCACTCCCACAATGCATATACTTCCTCTTCCTTTATTCCTGCGTGCAAAACCTCAAATCTAAAATATCACTGCTTTAATAAGTCCACTGCATAATAAAAAAAATAAACAGTATTTATTGAAAGCCATCTGCTTTGATTATCACGCGAATAAGCGGAAATACATTCATTTAATTACCAATGTTTCATTCTACTCTTCTAGAAGAAAACACTACTGTCTTTCACCACGCACGGAATAAGGAGAACGCCGAATAGCTTATACTAATGCAACCCCTTGTGCGCGCCACAAACCTGCATCACCGCGCCGAGCAAAGCCCGAAAAAAAAGAGAGCTGAATAGCTTATACTAATGCAACCCCCTTTTTTCCCCTCCCATTAGAGAAACATAATCCCATTCCCAACCCCAACCCCAAACAATCTCTCTCTTTCCATTAAGAAAACTAAGTTACCGCAATGTATCTACTTTCTTTATCTTTATTCGTGCTATCTACCAAATCGAAAATATCACTGTCCAAAAAGTCAATGATATTCATCAGGAAAATTAAGCTATCGCAGTATATTGACTTCCCTGGCGATAATATGAAAGAATTTATACTACCGTTAGTATAAGTTCTTTGATAATATTGCACATCACCGCTCGTGGATCGAAGGTGATGAAAACCATCGATACAAAAACTAGACGATACAAAAACAAATGCTTATTATGACGAATGAAAACAATATATTTTGTTTTAGATCCTTTCCTGCTATTGGTTCATTGATATTGGTCTATTTCAAAGTATCGACCCACACCAATAATATCGAAGCTGCTCATCGCTCGCAGGTGAAAAGTGAAAACACTGCAAACAGTATATCGCGTTTAGTTCATCGCAGTAGTATATTATTTCCCATTCGATAATATCCCCACACCAATAATATCGAAGCTACTCTTCGCTTGCAGGTTAAAAGTGAAAACACTGCAAACAGTATATCGGTTTTAGTTCTTGCTATCGGTTTGTTGATATATTGTTCGGAATTGCATGGATTGTTCGAAATATCGTCAAGTGTTTTTTTTTTTCTTTTTTAAGCAAAGAATTAACTGAAATTGATTACTTATTTTTAAAAAATTGGATTTATTATTCTATCTTGTCTTCTGCATATAAGAAGAAAATATAGGATTTGGATAAACGTTTTTCCGGTTTTCGATGAATTTACACGTTTTGAGATTTCCTTGCATTTTAATTAACTGAAATTGTCTACTCATTTTTAAAAAGTGGATTTATTACTAGTTTCTGCGTACATAAGAAGAAAGAAGATACGAAATAAATTTCGATTTCCGTTTTTTGATATATTTACACGTTTTGGGATTTCCTTGCATTTCATTTAAGTGAAACTGATTACTTATTTTTTAAAAAGTTGATTTATTATTATATCTTCTGCATATACAAGAAGAAAATACAAGATTTGGATAAATTTTGATTTCCAGTTTTCGATGAATTTACACGTTTTGAGATTTCCTTGCTTTTCAATTAACTGAAACTGACTACTTATTATTTAAAATGTGGATTTATTACTGGCTTCTGCATGCATAAGAAGAAAGTAGAAGACACGGGGAAAATTTCGATTTCTGGTTTTCGATGAATTTACACGTTTTGAGGTTTCCTTGCATTTCAATTAACTGAAATTGACTACTTATTCTTAAAAAGTGGATCTATTATTTTACCTTCTGCATATATAAGAAGAAAGTATAAGATTCAGAAAAAATTTAGATTTCCAGTTTTCGATGATGTTACAAGTTTTGAGATTCCTTGAACTCTAATTGACCATTTTTAAGATTTCCTTTCTTTCTTTCTTTTTTTTTTTTTTTTTTTAAGTTCGAACGCTCTATTTCATGGACGACTCGTGTCTATCGGCCAACAGGGGTCGCTGCTGTGCTGCAATTTAATTCCGTTTATGAGAAGGCAGTTGTTTTGCTTTGCTTTGCAAAAAGTGATTGATCTTCAACCACTGGGCAGTACTAGTATATAAATATAATACAATTTTCAAATGTTATAAAAACATTACAAAATATGAATTCAATATATATATCTTAAAAAAAAAAAAAAAATCATGATATGTTAAGTAGATAAAAAATAAAATAAAAATGGCAGGTAATTGACCTTTAGAATACCTATGAGTTATAGCGTCTCAAATTAATATTACTCTACAACTGAGAAAGTTTATTCGGTGGCAATTCTAAAGAAAGTTTCTAAACAGTATTTCTACTGTGCATTTCTTATTCACTGAAATTAATTTAATTACAACCATATCGCTATCAATGACTGACAGGACTATTAGTAAATGAACTTTCTTTATACTCAGGGATGGGAATTAGGCGCAAAACTCATACTAATATTTATTTTTAAAATTTCCGTATATAAGTGAATCATTGATATATATATAGAGAGAGATAGATAGATAGTTAAGTTACGACTTCTGCGCAAAATTTTATTAATCATCTACATTCTAAGTACAACTTCATTTTTCTTAAGCTTATATTTTTATTATAATTATGTATCTTGATGATATACTTTGTGTAAATAAAACACATATCACCCATTAGCTCTCTTAAAATGTGATTTTGAAATAATTAAATCTTAAAATAGAAAGAATGGAGGACAAGCTATTCAGAAATATACTTAAAAGTAATGGTATAAATTAAAAGAAACACAAAACATTGTGTTGCTATTTATGCATTTTCTTTCTTTTTTTTCTTTTTAATAAAAAAGATTTGGAAGTAATATACCAGAAAATATAAATATACATATAGAAAACACTCCCCACTTGTATACATTAAAATTGGTGTTCATTTGTCTTTAAAAAGTAGCAAATATCTATTTTCCTTCTCTTGAAATAAATATCGCAATATATCACCAATATCGATATTAACTTGATGATATATCGCGATATTTAATTTCTAATATCGTCCAGCTCTATTCTACACTTGTAAAGATGTGATACTTAATTACTCTTTTTTTGTGCCCATCAAATTTAGTTTCACTCAGCTCAGGGGAAAAAAAGAAAAAAAACTTGTGTACTAAAAAAAGTTTGTGTTACATATTTACTCATCATAATTTCTGTTATAAATGTTAAAGTTATTAAAATTTTATTTTAATTTTTCTATATTTAATTATTTTTAGTTTATTTTAAATTTTGTTTTCTTTATTTTATTTACGAATTCCCGGAAACAGGCATAAGGTTATCTTTAGTGTTAAAATTTTTTTTAAAAAAAAGGGCAGAGTGGATTTTTCAAAAAGGGCACATATTGATAGACAAAAGGGCACTTTTTCCACCACTCGCAAAATAAATACATATATAGATAAAATAAATAAATAAAAATAAAAAGAGAATATCCCATCTATTTCATTACCTATTAACAGAAAAACACATTATGTACCATTCTTCTTGAATTCATGTCAATCTTAATTTAATTATTTATGAAAAATATAAGCTTAGGGGCCATTTACACTTCTGAACATGCAACGCTGTTTCCACTTCCAACGAATAAACAGTTTTGATTTTATAGATTCTAGAGAACATTTTACCATTGGATACTAAATAATTTGAAGTCATTCAGTCAATAAGCTTAGCAATCATACTTATTCCGACTTTTGACTTTTTGATGTTAAATTCATTTTCCAATCTTAAATCTGTTTTCCTAGTAGCAATAATTTTTTTAGGTGTAAATCAAAATCTACTTGACCGAAAGAGCTGAAATTTCATAAAAGTATAAGAATCTATACTATAAAATTAAAATAATTAAAAGCCAACATGTAGTAAAATATTTGTAATTTACAATCCAAAGATTTTTACTCAAATTATTTCAAAATATTTATTTTTTACATATACTTTATTTATTTATTTATTTTTTTTTTTTTTTTGTAATCTATAAATATTTCAAAGTTACGGTAGGCTCTAATATGTAGATGCCCTGAACATTTTTTCCCATAAATAATTAAGTTACATGTAATTCTATAAGGAATGATAGGTATCTATGTATCTCTCTCCAATATTTACACGATGAGATAAATAAGGGTGTTATCGCTTTTTCTTTCTTTCTTTCTGTTTCTTTTAAAAGTCTATACATTATTATTATTAAAAAAAAAAAAAAAAAAAAATACACAGCATACGCAAAATGAATATGAATTATCAAAATTTATATTTATAGTCACAACTAATTGTTAAAATATGCTATATTTCACAACTAATCGATAAAATTCCCATTTTTTTTCAAAGCTGATCCCAAAATTCTCGAATTTTTTACGATCAATTGCCGATATCTGTAATTTTTTTTGTCGCTAATCAATGAAATTTCTGCTTCTTTTCTCAAAGCTGAATACCAAAATACGCAATAATTTTACAGCCGATTTCAAAAATACGAGATTATTTCCGCTATTATCCACTGCTAATCAATTAATTTCACGTTTCCCCCCCCCCCCCTCTAAAGTGGTTCCAGAAATTAAAGACTTTTTTGCGGCCCTTTGCTAAAACTTGCTATTATTTCACCCCTAATCAATGAAATTACAAAGGAATTCTTTACAAAGTTGAATCTCCAAATACTATATTATTTTGCCACTAATTGATGAAATTTGTGCTTTTTCAGAGCTGAATCCTGAAATATGCAATAATTTTGTGGCCTAATTCGGAAATATGGGAAAATTTCACTGCTAACTGTCAAAAAGTTATACTTAAAAGCAACTAATTTCTAAAATATGATGTTATTTCGGTGTTAATCAATGGAATTTGCACTTTTTTCAAAGATGATTTTTGAAATTCACGATGTTTTGTGGCTGATTGTTGAAGTTGAAATACACAATAATTTTGCCGCTAATTAATAAAGTTACTTTAATTCCAATTATTTGCCAAAATAAGCTTTGTTTCTATGTTAATCAGTGAAAATCTACGTTTTTTTTTTCAAAGATGATTCCCAATGCACACAATAAATTTTCCAAAATACAGAATCAATCATTTTACTGCTAATTTTTAAATATGGGCTATTATTTTTACCACTAATAGTTAAATTTTGTATATTTTTCAAAAATAAATACCGAAATAAGCGATTATTTCATAAATAATAATAATAATAGAATTGCTTTTATTTATACGTGACTGCCGAAATACGCAATACGAAAGTCTATTAAAATACGAGATTGTTTTGTCGATAAAATTTACATTTAATCGTTCAAATTACTTACTGAAATAAGTCATTAATTCACTTACAAAACAACATAATATTCTTGCTGTGGATTGTCAAAATACATCGTTTTACGACTTATTAACAAATTTTACCTTTATCACAGTTAATTGTTCAAATAAATGATTGTTTCTCTACTTACTAAATATAGGCAACTATTTCCGCTGCTATTGTGGTGTAAATATTTCATTTTCAATTTTTGTTTTCATATTTTAATTTATTTTATCAATATTTTTAATTTTAATTATCAAAAGAAATTCGTTATTGAGGAATCAAAAACCTCATGGCGTACATGATCGTACATTGCATTTTGACCGCTAACCCTTTTGTTCTTTGGGTCAGAATGTCAAATATTTTTATTTACTTAAGAGAAAAGAGGAATAAATTTACTTATTGGCTAGAATGCTGTAAAAAGAAAAATGCATACAAAAATAATGTTTGTAATAAAACTAAACTGCTGCATCAAAATTAATTTCTTTATTTTTCAAAACCACACTAGTAATTCCAATTTAAGTAGGATATAAAAATTAATGGTTTTTAAAATTTGAATATGTATTCATATAAACTAATACATATATATTTATTATTAATAAGTAGGCACTCTCTCTCCAAATGATAAAATGGTCATTATTTTAAAACAGAAGAAAAACAAAGCTTTCTCATCCCATGTTCTTCTCTTGAGAGCTGCTCAAACCCAACTCAATTTTAAAACTGCTGGGATAACAGAAGGTGGGGTCAGAACCATCACCCTATTGGTTCTCAGCATGGTGTGATATGACATCACCACTAGGAAAGAAGAACCAATTTTTCTCCTGTGTGTGTATTGCAATAAAGCAAACACAACAGGGTGAGTTGAGCCAGCTGAGAGACACAATGCATTTAAGTGCAGAAAAACGATCTTATTTAAAATTTAAAAAGAAGTGATGTTTTTAACATCACATTACCCCTAACGACCATTAAAAAAATTTGGAAGACTAAAAATGTGAATGGAGAGTGCATACCTACATTTACATGAAGGATTACAAATTTTTTTTTATTTACATGTGAAAAAAAAAATGTCCATATTGACTACATAATATTGTTAGAACGGCCGTTAAAGGCATGCATGTAACAAATTAAATTTTTAAGCAAATGAAAGGTCTTACAATACTCTTAATAACATGCACTTGATAAAAAAATTTGGAAATTTTGAGAACAATGTGCATGTGACACAAAATCTGAACCAAACACAATACAAAATCGATAAGTAAAGCTGAAACAATAAAATTCTGACAAACAACCTAATATCAACGCCTACCCTGGTAGGTGATCAATTCTACCAAAATAGGCGAGGAATACACCATTTCATCAAAAACAATACTATTTCAGCACTGTGGTTACAGACATTCTCAAATAAAAGATTTTATTGATACAAAAGCGGTCAGTGACATATCTAACAATATTTATTAGGATATTGACAACTAATAAAATATATCTATAAATGCAAACAGAAACAGCTTTTATCAACAAGTGACATGAGTAAAAAAAATATTGATACCTTTTAAAGAAGATAGCATTATAAACAGAAACATTGAAAAGCATGTTAATTGCTGTAAAATTTGCTTTCTTATAAATTTGTAAAAATAATTAGTTAACGAGAATAAAAAAAATGTATGACATGACAAAAGAATTTCATTGGATGTGCAATATCAACAAAAATATTTAACCAATAATCTTGATATTAAATACCATCTACCGATTAATCAATGTATATACACATGAAAGAACAACTATACTAAATAAATGTCAAAGAAATCTTGTTAACAACTGATAAAACAAAATCAGTTATATTTCAGTATAAAATATTTACAGATGACCTCTTGAAGCATTATTATGAAGGAGAAAAAAAAAATCAAAATAAGTATCAATACAAATGTCAAAATAATCTTACAGATAAATATTACATTACGGAAAGGCATTCGAAACACTTAAGTATACTATTCGAATAAGACTTTTTAAAATTTTATCATTACCATTATTATTATAACTATTTAAAGAATATACATATTATAAATGGAAATAATAAATGTGAGTGGCTACTGAGGCCACCAAGTTAGATTACTAAACAAAGTCAAAAATGCACTTTATATAAACATCAACTAATACTCAAAATAAACATACTATCAGATATAACCAAAACAAAACTGCAATGTCAATAATCACAATAAACAAAAAATTTTATCAAACATTATACACATTTATATACATATCATGTGTGGATTGTGTATTAATTTGATTGTGTAATAGTGTGGATGTTGTGTATACTTGTGTTGTATAAGTGATGTTTGTGTCTGTGAAAATGGTGTGGAAGCTTCCACAAATTGTATTTAATAACCCAATATATTTATAAACATGACAATGTGTAGTAATTAATATATGAAAAGAAAGAAGAAAAATTATGTATACACATATAAATATGCAAGTTTCCGATACATATAACACACACATACTGTACATTTTGAGCAGTAAATAATTATAGTATAGTTATCAAATTTAACAAATCAGACAATATATAAAATAAATCAGCATAACAGAAGATTTATATTCATATTAAATACAATACACACTGCACTAAGTTGTAGATACTCAACATTTGCCACAGGAAAAAAAAATATCTATATATATATAATTACACAATATATAATAGGACAATATATATAACACAACTTATAAAATATACCTGTACAAAATCACCTTTGTTTACAACAGGCAACTTTGGCGAATCACCTGATTAAGTCCCCTAAAAAAACTGATAGTGAATGGTTCAGCCCCTTCATTTTCGAATTCTCTGACGGAGAGTAACACATCAGATATTACTTTTTGAACTGAATATGGGCCTATGAATCTTGGTTTAAATGTATCTTTGGTTTTTATAAAGACCATATCATTTTCTTTGAATTTCCGGAGAACTGCTTTTTTTTTGTTGTCTAGTATTACGTTGGTTTTGGTGAAACTTCCGTTTGATTATTAACAGACCAGTGTCCGGATGAACAAAATAATTTTTATATTTAGGAGAAGGTTTCTCCGAAGTGATATCGACAGTAATTTTTAGCAGAAAGTCATCTTCTCTTTGCTCTTTAAAAAAACATTCTTCCGAGATTTCCATCATAAGATTATCTGCGTCAGAGCTGTTTAAGGAACAACTGAGTGGAGCAGCATCGTTACTTAACAACTGAGGTAAGGAAGAACGATGAGGCTCTGATGAGGTGAGTGACTTATCAGATTTATAGCAGTATTTGCCAATTTTAATTTCACAAAAGCCAAAGCATGGGATTCCTCCCATTTGCTATTCTCGGTTTTAAATTTCACTTGTTCGATAAAGAAATCCAATAATTGAGGGTCTCCAGAAAATGGCGTTACTAAAGTTTTGAATGGTAAACATCTTGTCAATCCTTTGTTAGAAGCCATTATTTTTTTGTATATATATAAACTACTATATTGGTTTAAAAATAAACAACACAGATGTATGAAACTTGTTATTTAAATTTCTTGATTTTTACATGTGTTGATAGCTATTTGCATTTAATAAATTCAAGTAGTTGAGGAGAGAGAGAGATACCTACAATTTTTTTTTTTTTTTTAAGCCAACAATACAAAGTTCTGTTGGTTATTATTTATTTAATCAGTTATTCAAAATATATTGAACCAAAAAAAAATTTTCATTTGTACAAAGTTCCAGCATATCACAATTTTTGAAACAGGGAATTGTCTTATAGGTCACTTGCAGGCGCGGTTTCAGCTCCTCAGTTTGGGGGGGGGGGGTCACGACTTAAAAAAAAAAAAAAAAAAGAAAGAAAGAAAGAAAAGAAAGTTCTGTGATCAGAACTTTCTATAGGTAAATTTTCCTGACTGAAA